>JAOBAS010000028.1:6199966-6220748 GCA_025311575.1 Elanoides forficatus | reverse complement strand
TTGTAGAAACATTTTTTGTTGTCCTTTACAATAATGGCCAGATTCTGTTCTAGCTGAGCTTTTGCCTTCCTAATTTTTTCTCTGTATGGTCTAACAAGATCCCTGTAAATGGGAAATGTGAGTAAAAATGAATTTGTGGGGGAACTTTTAGTTAGAAATTGTAACAGACCAGTGCACTGCTGAGAAATGGGAGCTTGTGGAGATTTCGTTAACATAGGTACACACATACACATACATATCTATGTCAAAGGTGTGTGTGTGTGTGTGTGTGTGTTTGCACAGCCTTCAAAAATCAGTGTGTTTTTAAATGGAAAAAATATTTCCTTGATCTTTTTATAGCTATAGATTCTAGTGTTTAATTAGAAAAAATGAACTTCAGAACTACAGAAATATTAGTGGCAAAGAACTAAATTGGTTGCCTTTTCTTAAAGTCACTGTTTTCCTGTTGATTTCAGTGGGTTTGTAGAATTTTTTGCTTACAGATTATTCGGTCTTGGATTATGCTTTAGTGTAAATTTCTGAAAAATATGGGCTAGATTTACTCAATAAAGAAAGAGTGATCACAGCAAGAGTACTTCAAAGTATCTAAGCAGACATTAAAGATGTTTTGCTACTATAATAGCAGAAAGTATAATTCTGATAATATAATATTAATTAGAAGACTGCGATGCACTTCTAATGTAGCCATGCATAAGTATTTAAAGACACTCTCCTAAGAATTCATGTAAAATACCGCAGTCATTTCCATGTCTTTTCAAAAGTCACTTCGAGATCTTTTTCATTTAACTCTTTTGTTTAGGTTTCACCTGAATTTACTACATCATTCCTTTCTGAATTTGCAATACAGCAAGTTAGAAAACTTACGAAAGTGTTTTCTTGGGTTATTTTGGAAATTTTCAATATCGGTAGTGATTGCACTGGTGGAAGATACAGAAATTATTTCTTACATAGTACAAATCATTGCATGTTCATGTTGATGTCCCATGATAGGAAACGTAGTTATCTGGATTTTGGGAATCCTCCAACATGAGAAAGAACTTAAAAAATAAGATATTCAGAAAAAATCCATTCCACTAGTCTAGCTTACCCGTAGGGTGAAAAGTACAAGTAAATGCTTGATGCTTGTGTTCATTTTTACTACAAAGTGACAATAAAAATACTGCTACAAACAAAGCTGTGATTTCTTTCAAAGTAAAAGAACATTTAAAATATGACATGCAGATTTGTATTTACTCAGTCTGTTCAGACAGCCTTCTGTATGACATTTGGTATTTTTCTAATTATTAGAGATTCCTTTCTTGCCAAGATAACAAAAGTAGGTGTCTCAGATATTTCTGTATTTGCAACAGTAATTATCCATAGAAAATTCCAACGCCAAATTACACTAATTTTCTTTTGTATTTGTCTGTTACATATAGGCAGACAGTTCCCACAAACATATGCACATTTAGCTGTACCCTCTTTGTTTATCCATCTGGGCAAAGCTGCCTTTGCAAGTTATGTGACTGTTTTGTACGTCAATTCTGACTTGGGAATACTTTGCAAAATGAGTTGCTAAGTGATATTGTTTGCATTTAACAGATAACATATTTTACTATAGATATCTATGAGGAAGCTGTGACATTTCATTTGAAGAATTATGCATAATTCAGTCTAAAATGGAACCAAATACATTTATTGTTGGAAGTGATAAATTGAGAAGCCTGATGGTTTAATACTGGCTGAGCTGGAAGAGTGAGAAAAGAAGACAGGAAGATAAGACTTTGGGGAAAAAAATAAAGTTATGCTCTGTATGTACATTTGAAAAGAGTAGAGAAAGCTAAACATAATGAAGGGATGAGTGCAACCAAAGACAAATCTAGTTGGTACTGTGTAGAAGAAAAACATTTTTAGGGAAATGGTAAGAAAAGAACATACTAGCAGTAATGCTGTGTGGTTGACAGTGATTATAGTACGTTTGGCAGAAGTAATGTCACAGGAGAAATCAAAGACTTAAGGAGATCTCAGTTAAAGTGTGATGAGAAAAGGCATGTTTTTAAATACAGACTTCAAATTTAGACTCAACTTAGATGGATGTTTCCTTTTCTCTTTAATTCTATTTATTTCTATAGGTGCATAAGAGAAATCCTGGAACTGCCAGTGACCACTGAACAGATCTCTTACTCACCATTGTGCCATTTAAAATTATTCCTTTTCTTTCGTGTTGGATTCCTGGGTAATAGTTTTACTTCTGAAGAGGATTTTCTTTTATTGGGTTTTTTGTGACTTCCATGATTCCTTTTTTATTTGAACTGAAGGGTATAGATCCAAGGAACGACCCAGATTGTTGCAGGAGTTGATTCACTTCATACGCCTGTGAAACAATGAATAGGGATTAACTGAACTGGTATCACTTAATTACAGGCTTCATGAAATGTATTTGTAATAAAAAATTAATCTAGGCCTGCAGAAACTCTAACAGAATCTACGGAGGTCTAAAATGAAGAGAGGGCCCCCGGTGTGTGTTACAGGAGACCTGAGAGGAAGAGTTGTTAGGTGGTGCCCTCCAGGGCTTCCTCCATCCTTCCAAGGAGAAGAGCTGCCAGGCCTCCCTCAGCAGCTCCAGGGACGATATGCCTTCTCCGTCTGACTGCAGAAGCAAGTCGGACACTAATACAGTGCAAACTCCATTTTTTGCGCTGTTACTGCCCTGCTCCAAATGGCAGTGGTCAGGCACGGGGCTGCTCTACAGCGATCTCCAAATAACATTGATCACACGATTGGCTGCCTTTTATATTTCCTCCCCCCCATTTTCTCTTTCAGGTTCTTCCATTTTACCATCTTCTTGTCCTCTACCAAATAAACAACTTGCTCATAATTAGCTTTTCCTTGTTTATCTTAGCTTTTCTACAAGAACACCCAAACTCAGTATTTCTGGTAGTGTTTCCTAGGTAGTCTCAACTTTAAAAAGTATTACTGAGATAGTTACCTAGGCAGTGTGGATCTTGCAAGACTTTACTCTCCAGAAGAGCTCCCATGTTCTTCTGGAATGGTCTGTGAAGTTCAGCTGCTTCTCACTTCGGTCTCTGAAATCCAGCCATTCCTCATGGCTCTGTCTGTAACTTCTTCCATTGTCATCTGTTGCGTCCAGCAAGTTTAGGCATATCTGCTGGTTTCTGACCTCCTGTCCAGTTAGCTTAACCCCAGGCCAGGTCATGCATCCTCTTTCCCGCAAGCTTCTGTGCAGGTGAACAGTCGTGTCCAGCCCAGAAGCTGACCCTGCTTTGAGCAGGGCGTTGGACTAGGAGACGCCCAAAGGTCCTCCCCCAACCTGTGGAGGATTCTGCGACATTACACACATTGGGTCATGATGTCGTAAAATAGGTAGATAAAGTCTTCGTGCCACTTTCACTGAAGCCAGGAGCAATTCACTTTGGTTTCATGTAGTGCTCAAAATCAAATTCAAACTCAAAATAGAATTCAGGTTACTGTTGCTTCTTTGCAAAGAACAAGAAAAAAATCTTTACATTTTTTATTATTTTGCCAGTAACTGACCCAAAGAGATGGTCTTACCTGTCAAAAGTTGGGCACTATTTGACCTCTTAATGCTGATTTCTTAAAAACGGAAGTCCACAAAAGGCATTCTGAACACTGAGTTATTTTTTCATAAATTCCCTTTTTTGTATATTGCTGTAATGAAGGATTTTCTAGTATTTTTATTGTGGGTCTTTACTCCTAGAACATTTATAACTCAAACCCACATTAATAGAGATTTAAAAAATTAAAAGAAAAGCAAGGTGCTCTCTTATGGAGGAAAGCAGTTGACGCTGAGTGCCACTGAACTTTAAGTAAAAGCTTACTTTTGCCAAACTTGGAATTTTGTAATTCGCCTAGTGGGAGTTGGAGTTTTGTCATTTGAATCCAGCATACAGAAAATGAGCTCAGTCAGTCATAACTGTGACGGACAGTGATAAATAAAAGTTAATCATGATTACTATTTGAGGAAAAAAATCTGTAAGTTGAATGCATTAAATGAAGAGCTTATTGGGAAATTTCAGTCAAGAAGTTATTTAACTGCAGTGTTTCGATTTGTGAAAAGCAAAACTTTATAGAAGGGTTGTTTCAATGGGAAAAAAGGCTCAAAGTTACTTACTTATGCCATTTAAATGTTTTAAAATTAAAATGACCTTTGCTTTGAAACTTAGCTGATTTTAAATGTTCAAACATTGAATTTAAACAAAATATTTTGCTTTTATTGAAATGGCTTATCTGCCTTGTCTCAGTTTATTTTCCTTCATTATTTCAGTAACCTTGCTACATTAAAAATGGGACAAAAGATGTGTTTTTCTTCCTCTCTTGTGAAGTACACAAAAAAAGTAGATTCTCTCAGAAACAATGGTGACAATTTGTGTTTTGATTCAAAAGGAAGAGAAAAATTGGCCAGTAAAAATGTATTTTAGTTATTTTCTATATTGAAATATATCACATTTTAGGCATACTTTCTCACTGCTCTTGAAACATGGGAAAAGGAATGTTTTGAAATTTCAAGCATATACAGTTAGATTTGCTTAAAAATATTTTAATATTTTTCTTTAAAACACCAAGATTTAAGTATATGTAAACAATAACATGTTTATCACCCTTCTAACCTAGGAAACATATTTATACTGTATATTATGTATTGCCAAAATACCTATAACAATAACATAATGAATAATGTATGTGATTTCAAGGAGTTTCAAGTACAGTGCTGAACTGGTAGCAAACTATGGGAGGTAAATGTCTTTAACTCTTTCTTAAGTATCTAATGTCTACTTTGCACCTCCCTTCCCATTCTTTGGTTTTTTACTAGTCATTTGGGATGCTACCATACCGCTCAGTGTAGCTCTTGCTATTCATTTTTGAGAAATAATTTGTTAGGACAAACAGTACCTGTGGATTATACACAAGTGGGCTGTTGCAAGTTCTTCCTATTTAAACTGGGTAATTGCTCATCAAAGTCTCATGTATTTGCTTTGTTCCCTGATTGGGTGACCTGACCTTTATAAATGGGAGGAATGATTCAAGAAATCACCGAAAGCTTTTTTCTGCTAGCAAGTTCCTTGGGAAGAGAAACAGCACAGAATAAAAAGCCTCTGCTGCTTTGGGAATGTAAAAGGACCTTTGTGCCATCTTGCATATCTATATTATCCTTGACTAGTTACATGGACTCCAGATATAAATGTAGATGGATTGGTCTCTGGTTGAGGAAAAGAGAAAGACGTGAGTCAGATTCATGAGTCATCTCCCTGTGTTTCACAGTTGTTCCTTTCACAGCAGGTAATGGCTAGCATGACTGTGTGTGCAATTACAGAAACGGTGGTTGGATTTTATCTGACTAATTGTGTTGCTACTGTGTCGTGGTTCTGACAGTCACTCTGTGCGCAAATCATATAGGTAGAGTTGCAAAAAATATTTCTTCAGTTGTTGATTGTGGCAGAGCACTTCTGCTATCCTGAAGTTGCTGTGTGCCTGCTTATCATGTACGAAATAGTTTTGTGTGCCAACTGAGGACAGGTACTGAATCCCTTAATCTTGTTTTAATGTCATATTTTCACTAACTGTTCGTTGTAGCATTAATTGCCTGTCTACATGCAGTGCTGTTTGCAAATTAAGTGCTTTTTCTGGTTTGTTTGCAAACTTTGCAGATCTCCCTTTGTTCAAGGAAGATCATATATTTCTTTACTCATTTGCACTCTCTTTCATAAAATGTATTTGCTCAACAGGGTAACAAATCCATTGGTTTGTAGTGTTTAATAGTTTCCTGTACCCATTCATGAATATAAGAATGCCTTGTAATAACCCTCTTCAACATATTTTCTAAAATCAATTAGTCTTTTAAATCATGTCTACAGTTGACCACTCACTGGAGTCATTTATTGCTAAAGGCAGCACAGCAGATCACAGCTCATCTTGCACATCATCTAACCAAAGCATCAATTAGATACACTTTTAAAAATCCTGTTATGACAATAAGACTTGAATTCCATAGTGGTTCTAATGTATTTCCAGTATAGCAGCGCATATAGCAGCAGAGGATCTTATGTGACCTGCCTACTTGTATTCTGGCAATGAAAACCCCTTTTCTGATGGGAATTTCAAGGGCATTGATGGTTTTTATGTAAAATTGAATTTTTTTGTATATAAAGGACTGGACACCCCCCAATCTTTTAAAATGTTATTGTTGTTGTTGATGAAAAGCAAATTATTCCTCTTTGAAAAGCGTTTTTAAAAAATAGTTAAAGAGGTTATCTTTATTTTCATATCATGTTGGGTGTCAGCGTGCCTGGAATCCTTTATTTGGGCCACGTGGTATCAATCTCCTTTGCCATATAATGTGCTGGATTAGTTGCCTAGCTGTAATGTAGCTAATTTTTACTCTTTGTGAGTGGTGCCTCAGTTGATGCTCTCCATTAAGAAATCCATTAAGTCTTGTGTTTAGTGATAAGCTACACATAGGACCAGAAGAGAGTACCTTGGATCACTAGTCCACATTGCTTTTTATAAATTCCTTGAACTCCTATTAAAGCTGATATTTTAAGACCTTGGTACAAGACAGTCTTGACAGCCTTGTTTATTAAGAAAAAGCAAGGATAAAGCAGATACCAGCCCAGTAACTATTCAGGAGTTTCTTTTGCCACAAGCAACGTTAAAACTTTTTGAATGTTTCTTCTGCCTATTTGTCTCCTAAGGCTGTTTCAGCTTTTCACGCTCTCCGTTCATCCTCATGGTGCTGTTAGGTAGGGTTCCAGTGGGGTTTTGTCCTCTGGAGAAGCCCATCTAGATATAACACACGACTAACCTACTCCAACCTGGGTGTTACAGGGAAGGAGCTCTGCCCAGGGCTGCTTGCACTAGCTCAGCATTTCTGTTCTCTTTTAATTGCAGGTGCTGCTAGGCTTTCCCTCCAACTTTCTTCATAACAAAATCTGAATTCCAGTTCATATGCCACCTTCTGTAAGGAACGCGGGGCCTCTTCTATAAATAATCGCAAAAGCTTTTATTCATACCATGTCTATTCCATTTTATGACCCCAGCTAGTTTAAATGATGCAACATATTCTAGCCAGCACTGTAACTTTTTAAGGCCTGTTAAGCTAACAGGGAGTCTGGATTACGAACTGCTTAAATACTGGAGATAAAAGTCAAGGAAAAATGAAAATGAACTTTTATCTAGAACTTGAATCAAACCAATGCTAGCTAATTGTTAGGGCTGCAGTCAGGATTTTAAAGGAAAGCTTTGAAATTTTTTATTCCATCTTGACAAAATAGAACCAAAAAAGAAAACTAGAAATGTCAGCGTATTAATGCTGGATGAAAAGTCATCTCTGGCCTTAGCTTCTTCCTTTTTTGGTCTCAAGATATTATTAACGTAATATAATAACGTTTACAAAGGAAAAGATGAGACTAATCTGTTGTGCTAGAAATAAAGAAGAGTCCGTATTTGTGCTGTGTTGAAGGTTTAGGTACAAACTGTCTAAAATCAAACCTATAATGCAAATACAACAAAATCACAAACTGTTTCAATTAAGCCTCTGAAATCCAAATTAATTTAAAAGAAGATATTCAGCAGTTGTTAACCCAAAGGGATGGCTAAGCTCTTTTTTTGCAATCTACACGAAAGAATAATAGTATATTGTTTTCTATGACTTAGAAACTACTGAAATTTTAGAGAGTTGAGTCAGTAAAACAAGAAATTTTAATTAATCTAAATTAGCAATAAACCTCGTGAAGTATATCACTGAGGGTAAAAGGAATATTTGGAAATAATATCTGCCTTGGATGGAGGAAGAATTGGAGAGAGAAAAAGATACATTCTTAGATTTAAAAAGTAGCCTGGATTATAAGCACTTAGGAAGAAATCTTATGTGATACAAACTGTAGAGTTAATGGAGGCTTCTGATATTGTCTCTGTGGAATTCTGAGCCAGTGGGAGGGATGGAGCCTCATAAGTAGGAATTGTTTGACGTATGCCTGTCAGTCAGGATACTATTGAAAAATTAATCACACGTTACTATCTGAAATGATTTTATGAATTTAAAATTATTTAATGCTAACTCTGCAGCTAAACGCTACTGTTACCTTTAAAAAATCAAGTGGGAAGAGTAATTTATTAGTTCCTGGGCAATGACTAATTTGGGGTATCTGGTTACAACATTAGGGCATGTAAAGCCCATCTCTGTGCTGTCAAATTGTCTTTCTGTTATGTAGTGTAAGAAGTTACTTTCCAGAGGACCAGCTAGCTTGAACTATATTAACTGGACTTCTTACACTTCACAGAAATTGTACTACTGGTTTTTTTACACACACATGCTGGCAGAGCTGGGAGAAAAATCACCTCTGCTAGCTTCACATATTAGCTTGCACAGCTTCAGCTGTTTCCACTTGAACTTTCCAATTTGCTTCTCTGTCTTGGTTTTTTCCCAGAGATCTTTCAGTGTCTTTGTTGTATCTTATTCTAAATTTTCTTCTGTTATCTATCTTTTGTCTCTCTGATTGCTTGTCAGTTTTAGATCCCTTTTATTTTCTCACTTTTTCCTCCCCACACCTTTCTCCCCACAACAGAATTTCTGTTGCCTTATATGGAAGAACAATCTTTATTTTTCATGGAGACTTTCTTTTGTGGTTATTTCTATTTATTTTGTAAAAGGGAGTTTATGTAAAGTAATTTACTAGGTGAAATAAAAGTCAGTTCTAGATTAGCATAGACACTTTTTGGTGATTAGACATGGTCTTTACCAGAAGACTGTGTGCAAGTGTGAAAGAGAAGTACAAGAAATAACACCCCTTGACACTGTACAGCCATCAGCTGGGTTTGTTGCCTTAAAGAGGTGAGGACGGAGATACCCAATGCTCTTTTCTCTCTGTTTCTTTAGGAAAGGATAATACAGATTAGCTTTCAGAATAGTAATGTACTTGCACATAAATTTAGCAATAATTTAGGAGTTCAATATCTCATGCAGTTATCTTACAAATTAAAGAAAATTTCCTTATGCTATTGAAGTAAAAAAGTAGTCCAGTTTTCCCATTTCTAGAAGATCTGTCAATATAGAACAATAACAATTTGTAGTTACTGAAGTTACTATTAAACTATTTTAAGAACATTTTATTTAATTACTTTTTTCCTAGTTTTAGTCTCATACACATAGCTACAACATTACAACAAAGGGGAAAGACAACAACATGTAATACAGTTTTTAAATGCTTTCCAAAACAGTTTTGACACTGCTTCTGTCAGATTGACTAGTATGTGCAGAAGGCACTGTTTGTTAGAAAGCACTGATGATTATATGTGTCTGTATCGCATAGGCTGAGAAAAACTCTGTGCCTCATTTTTTCATTTAAAGTCCCATAGTTCAGCTCCACCAGCCTTGGGAAGAGAATAGAGATCAACTATAGATGAACCATTTCCCTTCATCTACCTAGAAATTTCACTTTTTTCTGCCAATTACCAGAGGTCCACAGAAGTACTGTATATTCTGTTGGCAATCTATCAACCTCTTCCTCAGCAGGATAGAACAAAAAATAACATCCAATTTTTGTTTCTGATACTAGCCCATTATTTTGTCTTTGGTCTCCAGGTCAATACACCATTGTTTCTGCAGGGCTGAAGGATACAGCACTGGCAATAGACTAAGCACAGATAACGCAGGAAGGAAGAAACATTTGCCTGCCTAATTATTTATATCTAAATAATGATGTTGATGTGAAGCTGGTTGGATTTTGATAATGGAAGAATTTGTTCTGACAAGGAGGAAGCCTAGAGGGCAGAGTGCAGAGGGAGAAGTCAGAAAGTATGCGAGAAATGCAATTTATTACAAGTTCCATAACTAATTGCCACTCTGTCACAATGGGACTGAAAAGGGTCCCCCGGGGATGTGAAAAAAAGATGTGTAGAGCTATGTTGAATGTGCATCTGCAAAACTGAATCATTCAGATGAATTCAAATATGTGTTCAATTTGATTTTGGAAGATGGGGGACACTGAGATTCAGGACAAGTCTCCACTACCAAGGATGCATCTTCTCACGATGGTAAAGCATACACATTTTTGCATCACTGTGCTCATACTCGTTTCCTGGGAATTCATTACAGTGACTTGCTGCCACACTAAGCAGTAACAACTCTGCTGTAATGACTTCCAGCAATGCTGGTGGAACTTTCCCACCTCATCTTCTTCAATTATTTATTTTAATTTTAACTCACTCTGACAGTCTCTTGAGATGCGCAACTCAGTTTCATGAGGGCTCCCAGGAGACAGCAATAACACAACTCTACTCTGCAACTGCATGCATCATTATAACAAAAACCATAAAGCAGGACACTTAATCTGAAGCTGCAGACAAGAGCACTGAGCAGTCAGCATCTTAGTATGTTAGCTTAAGGCAACAATTTAAGGGATTTCCGAAAGGTCAGTCCTTTTTTTTCATCACTCACAGTTCAAGTTCGTCTCTTCTTTGCTTACTGCCTCTTCTGTGTTAACCATTCAAGGTCTTTCCATCTGTACTTCCCACTGTAGGCAAACTTTACTGTCTTCATGGCAGAGTGGAGGAGGGTGGGGCAGGTTTTTAATGAGTGTTTGTGCTAGACCTTTAGTAGGAGGGTGCTGAATTTGTCGTAGGCTTCACACACGATGCAGGAACAGCTGAGGCCTGAACATGATTATAACAGGAAGCAGATGCCGTTGCAATCTCTCTTTTTATTTGTTCAGAATAAAGAATTTTAAAACTTCAATTTTGGGGGCAGATGCTTAACAGTTAATCTCTGAATTGAGTTAAATAGCATAGTGGTTATGGCAACATGTCCTAGTTAATGTTAATGCTAAGAAGAACAGATACTTTTGAGATGAAGAAGCCCTTCATAGTTTGCCGCTTTTTTCTCATATTTATTCTAAGTCATATATGAGCCAGACTGTAAAATAACACTGTTTACAGGCTCTATCTTGGTTTGTTTTTTTTTTCCTATGGATGACTTCTGAGAGTGGGGAGAAACAAGTTCTGTATAGTAAATCTTGATTTGTTGGTATCTTCTGCACTCATTTATATTTACTCTTTTATATAAGGCAAGAATTTTCCACCACCATCATCCCCGCAGTTTTTATAAAGGAAATTTCAGTAGTAATGATTTCAAATACTTTTTAAATGTGCCATTCTTAGAAATCTCAATGCACTTTATATACCATTTTTAACTTATTATGCACTGCTTATAGTCTTATGAACTGCTCCCAGGCATTTCCCAAGATGGAAACAAGGGGAAGAAAAATAATACTTGAATGGATAAAACTGCAGCCTTACCATTTTGTGAGGTACTGCTTAATTTTAACATGCATCTGAAGTATAACAATGACTAATCTATTTAAATAGCTCATCTGTAAATATAGAAACCTTGAGAAGGAAATTGCATGCCTCAAGGCAAAAACTGATTTCTAGCAAGAATCAAGAAAGAATGCAGAAAGGCAAGGAAACCAAGGAAGAAGAATATATAGTTAGAAACAAATGTGAGACCCAGGATGTCTGGATTCTGTCTCTGGTATAACTTAGACTTCAGACAACATTAACTGTGAAAAATTCCTTTTAAATCACATTTTTACTTAAAGACGGTAATAATACATCATGTTGTATGAATCTGTTCTGAGGTGGGATGTGAGGCTTTTAAGAGACCAGTGGCTTGGTCTTTGTAGGAGTTGAGGGGAGATTACATTAATATGGAAATAAGAAGCAGGATAATACTAAATGTCTAAAAATTTCTTTCCGCCATGGAAAATACCATACCGAGTTTCTTTTTGAACTCCAGCCCAGCTGCAAGAGACTGGACTTCTTCCTTCAGCATAACCCACTGTCCTGAACTGAGTAATAGCAATGGAAAACATGTCCTTTCTGGGTATTTCTAATGTACTGCAGTCCTGAAGTATTCTTCCATTATTCTGATGAGAAACCGTACTTATATGAATACAGAAGAATGTATGGTTGGGCTTCCAGTATTATTACGGATTTGAAAGAAGCATAAGGGAAAAAAAATCTGCAGCCAAAAGACAGTTGATGAGCTTCCTTCCACTGCAGTATTTTTCCATCTGATTTCTACTTTGTTGTTTGGCTCTTCTTTAGAGATTTTGAATTTGTTCTGCTGGTTTCCCATGAAACTTAGAAACAAAATCAGCTTCATTGTGCTTCTGATTACATAACTTGTAATGGCTTTGTGATACTTAAACAAAGCCAATATTGGAAAACAGTTGTAATTTTTGTAGATTTCGTTGCATGTTTTGAGACTCCAGATTGACTCATCTTTGATATCTTGAGATAACTGAACGGTTACCTTAGGGTGACTGTTTATCTGAGTTTGAAGAGTTATTTCATTTCTTTCAAGGTACTTTGGTTTAAGCGCTACATCAACCTCCATGTGCATTTTCACATTTTACTATTGTACTAGAAAAGGTTATGTTTTCCTTTTTGAAGTTGAGAAAATATTCTCACTGAGAACTTAGATGCTTTTATAAAAATAATACTGATCATCTAAACAATAGTACCTGAACTTTCTGTCAGTATGAAATACTTTTGTGAGGTTCCAGTATGATATTGGTTGGAATTTATGTAAAGCACACAGTGTAAGATTGCACATTTTGACTGATAGTTCCTGTCAGTATGCTCTAATGTTAACTCAGAATCCTCAAAGCCCAATTTGGAGGCTTTCTTTTGAAACCCATCATAGCCTTGGTATTTTTCACTATGTTGGATCTCTGTGTGGTGTACAGAAGATCAAGAACTCATGTGAAATGAATTACTAATCACTATCTATCTAATGACACTGTAGCAGTGATTATATTTTACTGCCAGGCCAGGTCAGTGATTTGCAGGTAAAGGCCAAAGGAACTGTCCTGAATCCAGTTTTTAATAATGTGAATGTTTTCATAGCTTGGAAGAGCCATGCTAATCCTTAAGGTATTTTAATAAAAAACAATCAGAAAACACTTTTACAGGAAGGACTGAAAAGAAATTTTAGTTACAATGAGAGTCTTTGAGAGACTGGTTAGTACAGCTGTGAGTGTAATCTAAGGTCAGAAACCTGAAAATTGCTGTTTTTAGTGATGAGTAAGTGGCTTTCTTTTCTTTCCCTGTTAGATAGAAAATGGTCGGCTGTGGAACTCTATCGTGAAGACCTCAGAAGAAGTATCAGTTTTTCCAGTCAGCTTTTCATAATGTAAATATAATTTGAGCTTTCCCAAATGGTCAGCTAAACCATGAGCAAGCAGAAAAACCCTTTTTGGACTGTATTTCTGAACCAGGCTTCACCTTCAGTCTCGGGAACTTATTAAAGGATTACAGCTGAAAAAGACAAGAAAAAGAAAACCTTGAACAGGAAGCTTATCCTACAATGAGAATTACAAGTACATCTTGTATCTGCTCAGTCCTCGTTTGTCTCTGTTTTGTGCAGAGGTGTTATGGAGCTGCTCACCATGGCTCCATCAAGGTGACTAGAAATCAAACCAAACACGCAGAAGGCGAAACAGAAGTGCATCATCGTCCCAAGCGTGGATGGGTGTGGAATCAGTTCTTTGTTTTAGAAGAACACATGGGACCAGATCCTCAATATGTAGGAAAGGTAAGGCCATTCATTGTCTTCTTTTTGGTTTTGGTTTTGGTTTTGGTTTTCCCATCCTCTGAAATGTGGCATTGATAGAGGAAAACCAGGTATCTCCTTAGACAGCACCTCCTTTTTTAAAGGACAACTCTTGGATTGCTACATACGTGCACAGTGAACTTGCCAGTTGTCTATGTATGCTTTCTGTGTTTATTATAAAGAAAAAAGATAAAAGTAAATAGGATGAAGATATTAAAATATGATAAAATAGCATTTCTTCTGAGCTCAGCTAAACACAGAGTAAGTGCAACTGATCCTCTTACATCAGATTCTAGAACCCCAAATGCATGGGGCTTAAATACATCACTGCTAAAGACTTTTCCAGACTATTTCAGATTAAGATTCAGTTCTACTTCAGGGAATAAGTGCAGCCTAGCGTCCATAGGGTATTCATTCCACTCTGAGGGTAGGGTGGAGAAGGACTCCTCCAAAGGGAAATCCACTGTGACTTCGTTCATAAAAAGAGGCAGGAGGTGTGTTACTTGTTACAGAGAACAAGCTCTGCATTTATGTTTTGACATACATGGTGAGCTTCAGGCATAAGGTTCATGCTGATGCAGTTGTAGGCTGGCCAACTGAAGTCTGGTTTATCATGTGTAATGTTGTCTGTATAGCTTGGGTTTTAAATCTGCATTAAAATAACACAAAACTGTATATATAGCTTTATTGCAAGATGTATGACAGATGGAGCTTTTCTCCCCCTGAATACTGCCTTTCAGCATTATGATACAATTTTTTATTACGTAATCTAGATGGGTCTTAATTTCCTTAATGAAAACGGAGAAAGATGTTGAATATGAGGGATGAAGAAAGATGGTTAACAGAGACGAGGGCATGGAAGAGGAATTATTTCATTTTAATTTGCCTTCAAATTGGGAATCCTCAGCAGTATATCTTAGAGTATGAAAAATATCCAAGGAAACCAGTAGCTTCTGAAATCACAGATGTCTGGTAGCAAGGGCTTTCAAATTTGAACAGTGTCATCTTAACTAAAAACAGCGAATGGAGCATCTGTATTTAAGACACTGTTAACACAAAGACCAAAAAAAAAAATTTAGTTATGCCAACCTTAGTAAAACAGCGAGTATTTCAGCATACAGAAAACTGTGGAGATTTGTGCAGGAAATGTAAACTGGGGAAGGACCTTTCTAAGTGGAGATGGTTGCATTGAAAGAGAAGCTTTTAAAACGAGTAAGGGGATGAGGAGGTATGCTTCCAGACCCATCTTAGGCTGATTATCATTTTCATGAACAATTTTGGAATAGAAGAAACATTTTACAAACATGTTGCTCATGCAAAGCTATGCAGGAGAGTCAAAACATTGTCTGGAAAGAGCTAGGTAGCATGAATAAGATTTGGATATGGAGATACAGAGTAAAGCTCAGGACCACAACGTGATAAGGGTCTTACAGAACAACATTGTGAATTTCTGTTATGCACTACTGGTTTGTCGTGTGTAAATGTCAGAGGAAGAGAAAGATCTGGTCACCAGATGAATTATTGCCTCTACTGTCATACCTTAAAGAAGGTAAATATGATACTAAGCTGCAAAAGCTGAGATAATCAAAACAGAGATAAAATGGTATTGAAGCCATTGTGAAAAATAATGTTAACCTGTTTATTGCTGTGATTACTTTTGACCAAGAAAAATGAACTCATATATGAGGCTATACAGAGAAAATCGAACACTATGGTTGGGGTGGTGGTGGAGAATAAAATATGTTTGTTTAATTACTCCCACAAATAATAGTGGAGAGCACATATTATTCTATAAATACACTTCAGAAGAAACCACAAGGGAAAGAGAATTGCTATTTAAGTTGATTCAGCTTTTACTTGAAAAAATGAGGTTTTGGAGGCCATGAGTTAAATTAGAATGGAAATAAGAACACAAGTGAGATTCTGGAAGAGTCTACTAATAGGAAGAGTGGAAACAAATCTAAAGGGATTTCAAAGTAAAGCGTGCTTGTCTTTATGAAGGCATTTATAGACATGATTGCATTCAACAACAGAGTCCTGGTCTCAGTGAGCTAAAGGATGGTCCCTTTCAATTTTATGTTCCTATGATAGCATTATATATTTTCTTTTATCCTCTGACCACTCTATTAATGCTACATTTACAGAGATCAATGAATAGGATTTCTTTTAATCCTTTGTGGTCAGAATGTGACTACATGCTCTGTTTGAGGACATTTCTTCCTCTGTACTTGCGAATTTTTCTCCCCTTTTCCTCAAAGAATTCCCTGCGGTGTTCATCTTTTTCTGCTCTGAGTACTTCATGACATTAGTAAGCTCATCTTTGCAGAAGCTTTTTGGGACTTAGAAGCATCTGTACTCTATTTTCCATTTGTTGTGATGGTTCTGATAACCTGATTTACTACAAAGATCAATCACATTAGCTCAGGAATGTATTTTTAATTCAGAAAAAAAGGAAAGCCAGGCTAAGACTGACATAATAATAGTAGCCAGCAAAATTTCATTAGTGGTCATTGTGCACGAGTTCCTTTTCATTTTTAAAAATAGATGGTTTACTGATGTTGCGTTTAATTGTACTCAACTCATCAAGGTCTCATTCTACGTGCCTTTAATTTAACAAGAGTTTTTCATGCAAAACTACTCAGTTTATGAAGGAAGGCTATGTGAGTGGTGCCCTTTAATTCCAGGCTTCTGTTCGGTGGCAGCATGCTATCAATTCTGTCAATTATTAATTCTGTAGACTACTCTGCTTCACTGGTGAGAGTTTTGCCATTTGAGATCTGTCCTTTCACATTTTTCACACCCAATTTGGGAGTAACATCACAGAAAGCAGAGTCATTATGTACAATGCTGTTATAATGATTACAGTCATTGTCATGGAAATGCACACTGAGGACAAGAATAGGGTAGGCCTGCAATGAAAATGGTAAGATTTCTCATTCTTATCGTGAAATGACTGTCAAGAGGATGGATTAATTTACTGCCATCATCTGTTATATAGCAAGTGCTAGGACAACAAGTCATCATTATATTTTAATATCAAGCATATCTCCATCCCTCAATCATTATTTCTTTTCTCTAAAAAAATTGTCATTTGGAGACTGGAAATCTGTATAAAATTAATCCATATTAGCCATACTTAGAAGGTTTTTATGCAAACATGGCAAAACACAGGTTCTGGAAAAATGAGGTTGTGGTAGAAATGAGAAATGATCGTTTCACAGATGTTAAGTATTTTCTGTAGTTCTGGGATTATTGAACTAGTTCCCTGCTGTTGCACTTAGGGAAGTCTTCAATGTTTCAGGGTACGTTTTCCTGAGCAAACAACTCCAAAACCAGTTTTGTATTAAAAAAGGTATCTTTAAAGAATTTAAAACCACAGTGACTTGTTTTTTCTAAAATGATGAATTATTTGGGGAGGGTTTCTCGAACACTTCCCAATGATCAATACTATCTAACAACGTTAGTTCTGACAGACTGATCATCTGTGGGTGCAAGTATGTGTGTATGTGTGCGTGTGACGGAGAAACTGTGGAAGTTTGATTAAGCGGGAACAAATATCTTTGTCTCAAATAAGCAGCTTGGATCCACAGAACTCAGCTTTCAGCTACATGAGACTTCTTGACTTTTGCATCTCTCTGATGAAAACTATTCTCATGAAAACATAGCTGTGAGCACTGAAAGGGGCGGGCTAGTGAACGCACCATGGCCTGGTGAGGAGTCAGGTACTGACTGCACCAGCTCAGAGGAATGAAGATTCTCCTGAGGAAATCTAGAAAAACTTGTGCTGTAGGGCTGCAAGCTTTAATGTTTCTCAGTCGCCATGGCTGATACAGTTTACATCTCTCGTATTTTCTGCATGCTTCCAGGTTAGATAATTCATGTGTCAGGATATGGAAAACAAATAACAAATAAAGAATTTCAGGAAAGAAGAGAAACAGAGTACATGTTTCAGCCCATAACAGTCTTCATTTTGGACCTTCACACCGCTTTGTCTCCAGAAGGTCTGCTGTTTCTGATATTTCTTAAAAGTGAGTTGCACTGGAAACAGGTCGTAACTACACATTCACTGTCCTTTATACTTTGAAGAGAGAAGTGAATGTGCAGTGGTAAAGGAAGATCAGTGTTGGTTTGAGGCTCAGTGAGTTATGCTATTAGAGGGAATAAGAGAGGAATTTAATGAACAAGACTGACGCTTGATTTCTCTGTGACCCTTTGGATCTCTGAAATGCCAAATGTATACCTCTTAATCCACTTCAGACGTTCTCTGAAGGGTAAATAGGAATGGCTTTTCAGGTATTCAACTCTGTCTTGTTTTTCAACTGCATTTTATTTCCCAAATTTGGGGGATAAGGGGAGTGAAGCCTTACTTAGTTCTTACTTTTTACCTGTAATTCAAAAACACTTTCAGGTTTGTGTTGATGGGGGAGATAAAGAAGTATGGAACAGTGAGAAATGACTGTGAACACAGGAAAGGGAAGAGGAAAGTAACAGCTTTTAAAATGTCCTGAAATGATTGTACTGGAAGTTAGATTAGGAATGAAATACCAGGTGTTATACTGGATTTTCAAAGTAGCAATTCTATTATTTTGTTATTTTACTCTTGAAAACAGAAATACAGCATAACAGACTTGTCATTCAAAATTCTTTTTCAAAGTAACATGGTGGCATGTCATTGCAATAAATCAGTTCTAATACAGGAGAGTGAATCTAATCTTCCCTGATCATATCAAGACAATTTCACATCTCAGATTTAATAACAATAAGGGAAAAATACGTATATTTTATAATAAAAGTGGAGTTTAACAATTAAAATTCTTCTATTCAGTGTTAGAGGTCTACATAAAATTAGGCGTATCAGATGTTTCAGAATTTTAAACGTAAGCAAACAGTTCCAAAATTTATTCTGATAAAAAAGTGTTTCTCTTTTATGATAAAGAAAATGAAAGTATAGATGTTATAGTCTAGAGATTTTGCACATGGCTTGTTCGCCATTTTCATACCCTTGTAAAAAGGCATGCAAGTGACATAATCAGCATCTAGTATAATGTGCATCTCATTTTCTCCCTTTTAGGTTGCTAGTTTCACAAGTGATATATTTAGATAAAATAATTTCCCTCTATAGCTAGTAAAAACATGGTAGCAATAACAACCTAAATATGCAACTACAGATTTTTCTGGTTTTTTATGGACTTTGGTTGCTTCTTTAAATTTTTATACTAGAATAGACCTGTGTAGAAAATAAAGGAAAAAGAAAAGGAGAGGGATTTTTGGCTCAGCAAGCTTTAAAATCACATATTTCATGTGTCCACTGTGAAAGAGATTAATTCTTTAATTCTTCCAGGGCTCTTAGGGGGAGGACCAACGCTGAATGAATACACTTAATATGTGAACAAAGTTTTTAGCTTCACAATTTTTATTTCAGTTCAAGACTGAGATGTCTCCAGCTTCTTCCAAAGGACCTCAGGAAATCTGTGAAAGATTGAGATTATAGATGTTTCCACTGAAATTGTAGAGCTTTGTATTTTTAATAGACCCCTTTTAATAAAAAAAAAAATCTTCCCTGTTACAGTTTCTCCATAGGTCACTAACCTCAGATTTTATACTACTTTCTGTTTACTTCAGTCTTTACGGTTTTCTGCTCTTTCATTACTCAAAATCATCTTCTTCCCTGTTACAGCATTTTCATTGCATTAGGTTACTAACCTCAGATATTACAGTACTTTTTATCTATTTTGATTTTTATGCTTTTCTGCTCTCTGATTACTCAGGTCCTAATTCTTGTCACCCTTACTGTTGCTAAATAACATTTTGATTCAGTGCCATTGGAGTTGATGGAAAGCCAACACTGATCATATAGGACAGTGCCTATTTCTTTATTCTCCCATCTGTCTCCCACTGTTGCTCAGGGAGCAGCCTTACCAAGAAACAGGAAATGTGCCCTCTCCATCTTAACTGCTGTCATCAAATCTGAGGTTAGTATTGTGCAACATTTTATGGTCCTGCATCATGTTAGCCATCTCATTTTCTACTGTATTTTTACAATAAGCTAACTCAAGACTGTTGCCAACCCAAAAGGTTTTCAAAATAAAAATGTGCACATGTGTACTCGCTTTTTTTTTTTTTGAGTTCTGTTGGCACAGACAGCCCCCTTTGCTGCCTCCATGCTGATAGTAACCCTACCTTTATGCAACAGCTGTTAGCGGGTTTCTTTTTGAGAGGTTGAGTGCACATTGCTCAAATTCTACAAGTCATAGAATGCTGTGGACCTTTAGGTTTTATTTATTATTTTTAAAGTGGAATCTCTAAACATTCAAAGGTTATTTGGGGGAAAATCAAACTCAAGGGAAGAGAGTGCTTTCATCAGCCTGATCAATCTGACTTTCTTCCAGGGTGTTCAGCCGTATCTGAGGTTTCCTGAAGCATAGCACTGCAGTCCTTTGACAGAAAATGGCTATATACAGACTGACAAGGGCATTTTGACTTGACAGACCAACTGAACAAACAGAAAAGCATGAACATATTGAAGTTCAGTCCTAGTGCAAAGACACGGGATAAAGTGTTTACCTGGTTTAACTTCATTTAACTCAATGTGGAATTGCACCAAGAAGAATTTTGGTCTTTTATGTCAAAACACCAACACTGAGTCTAATATGTCAGAGTAATAACTGTTTCTGTGAGGAGGCTTTATACAGTCTGTCAGTTCTATATTGCAAAACATCAGTTTGCTATGTGGAGACTGTTATTTCAATTAACGGTTCAAAATAATTTTGTCAAGGCGATCTCATCTTCCCCAAGATTCTTACAGACTGAAAAAGTCTGTGCAAAACTTGACCTCTTTTTTTTAATTCTTTGCCCAGTCGTGATTTCGACACACCAGCAGCTGAAGTTCTGTGGCTTTTACACGTTCTTTACACTGAACGACTTTGTTGATGAAAACAACATCTTTTTGGTGGAACTGCCATTTCTCACTTGAATGTTTTAGCAGTAGTTTTTTTGTGGGGGAAGCCAGCCTTGTACCTACTTAGCCTTGTTCCTTCCTTCATTCTGTTCTTCATTTTGGTCACGTATCGGTTTACAGGGCCGGGCGGCGGCCGCTGTGAGGAGAGAGCAGGGGCTGCCGCGGGCCGGAGCCAGCCGGTTCCCGCCGGTTCC
>JAOBAS010000028.1:6178765-6199715 GCA_025311575.1 Elanoides forficatus | reverse complement strand
GGAAGGCCCCCGGCTGGAGCAGGGAACAGCCTGAGGAGGCAGGAGCGGCAGAGGGCAGCCGCCACCGGCTGAGCCCAGACCCCCGTCCCCCTGCGCCCCTCAGCAGGGGAGGAGGAGGAGTCCGGAGCGAAGGCGGGAAGGTGAGCCTGGGAGGAAGGAAGGTGTGGGGGGGGAGTGTTTTGGCTTCCTGTCTTTGTTTCTCACCGCTCAAGCCTATTTTAATTGGCAATAAGTTAAAGTTACTTGTCCTCAAGTCTCGTCCGATTTGCCCATCGCAGTAATTGGTCAGTGATGTCCCTGTCTTTATCTTGACCCGTGAACTTTTTTTTTAATCTTATTTTCTCCTGTTGTCCTGTTGAGGAGGGGGAGAGAGAGAGCAGCTGGGTGAGCCGCAGCAGCCGGCCAAGGCTGACCCACCACAAAGTTGGTGTGGTACAACTGTGTTCTCTCTGATTGCATCTTTAACTTATGCCATACTCTGTATGCATAGCTTCTGTCAGTCGTTATATCAAAATTATGTAAAGTACCAAAATACTTAGTTTCTGTATTTAAAAAAAAACACAGAAGACATGGTGTGTCAATTACATCCATAAGATGTGGCAGTGAGGAAACAAAGACAATTCGGCATCCTTTTATTTTTATCTTGAATTTGGTAATTTTGTTTTTAAGGATACTTACCAGTTAATCTTAAATCGATAGGTGATGAAGCTGAAGATATGCTCACAAACTCAAGTGTGAATTAATATGTCAATTACTTCTCAAGTACTTTCTCAACCTTATTTTAAGAGAGGTGCTCATTCATGTTCATTGCCTGTGTAACTTCTCATGCACCCACGTGCCTTGTTGTCTTTTTAAAGATGCTGCTGCATCATTTGGCTATTCAGTATATTTTATCAACTCATTCAAGATGTAGTTATGAAAGGAAATGTTAGCTGCACTTCTACTTAACTTGTTTATACAATGACAGGAACACTTCTGTTGAATGACTGAAACTCTAGATTAAATAATCCTATTTACTGTATATCAAGCTACAAAGATTAAAAAAAGTCCAGGAAGTTAAACACGATAATTAGGCGAATAGAATGCATGTCACCACAGTTGGGTATTTTCTCCTTTTTTCATCTAGAAGGATGTTACAAGTGAAACCATGTAGAACATGCTTTAGTAGGAAGAGATCCTCAAAGCACCTGCCACTACTGCCTGTTGTGTGAGGAATGTGAATCAGGAATGATTTTTCTCTTTCCTTTCCTTCCCCCCAGAAGCAGTAGGAGTCATCCAAAAAAATAGCACAAGAGACTAGAAATAAAGTATACAATGCAGTTTTTCACATATGAAATTGGTAAAACTGCTTAGTATAGGATGCTTTGATGTTTAATGCCACATCATTGTTCCTGTTTAGTCTCTCAATAATGGATTGAGGTTCAGCAGGTAAAAACTATGGCACATTGAAATTAAGAGTAAGCCACAGTTTGACAGAAGATCCATGCATTCAAGAAGTCAAAGCTGCATGTCCATAAATATAGATAGCTGAGCTTTATTTAGCTCAAATAAATGTTAACAAAAATAATTTTTGCCTGTCACACACCTATATCACAGGGATTTGTTGTCATATTAAATATTATTCCAAACTTGATTGTGTCAGAGGCTATTACCGATGAACTCAGCATTTCCAGTCCATCCTCCTTTCCTAGATAAATTTTCCTCTACATGTTTCTAATAACATGAGCAAATCTTGTTTAACATTTTATTTGGAGGAAGTAGTTTCTCCATTTTTCCTCTATATTGTATGAAATCATTGTGACAAGTTTCTTTCAGAGCACAAGGAATATATTCGTTATAGGTAGTTATCATACTTAAAGCAAACTGGCAATTTAAAGTGACTCATTCAAGGTTTATTTGTATTTAAATCATTAATCATAAGTTTCCGTAAAATCGGGATGTAGATTCCAGGTAAAAGCTGAAATACATGCATGGTGGTATCGCTAGTAACATTAACCACTGTTTGTGGAGGAAAAAAAAACAAACCAAACAAATCTCTTCCAGTGGCTCCAATTTAGTGCACTGTTTAGGAATTGAATAATGTTGTCGACTTGTTTGATTTGTTTCTTTCCAGTTTGGACTTAAGGGAGTAGATAGTTGGTACTTCCAGAAAATCAGATCCCACTGAGAAGCCTCCATGTAGGAACCCTAAATCAGCGATACCCAGAGTTCTCTTCCTCCTATATCTCAGTTTAAAAAAAGCATTGCTAGATGTGAAAATTCTGTAATTGGTCTTAGTTGTGGCCACTTTCATACTGATATAGCTATTAACCTTTACCTTGAGCTATACTGTCTTTTATCTATCATGTATCATTTTCCTCTTTGTGAATCCACTGCAGATGGCAATAGGTTTTTTTTAGAGACACTTCTGTGTCCCTCAAATATAATGACTTCTCTGACTTCACTGTGGATGTTGACAGTTATTATAGTGGTTAATAGTTACAGAAAGAATGCATATCACCTCATTAGCATATACAAATGTAGTTGACTGGAAATCAAAAGTGAGAGTATTGTTCCTGGTTCTTTCACAAAAGAGACATACTATTAAGTATCAATGCACAACGCCAGTATTAATGCACAGTAACTTTACTATGATTACTTTTTCGTTTATCTACTTAGATGTAACTTTTGGAGAATAGACATGATCTCACTATGTATTGTATACAGTATCTGAAAAGATGGGACCAATGAGGTCCTACAGTAATGTAAGTAATTCTTATCTCCAAAGCTCCTATTTCGGCAGAAGTTAAGTAGTTCACAAGGCTTGTACTGGCCACTTACACAGTAAAGAGACATTCTGCTCTGTGTCTTGGAAGTGTTCTGAGCTATAGGATATTAGCATTTATTTGTGTTGATTCTATTTTCTATGGAAGAAAAATGTTTTTCTCTGGCAGCCTTTTGTAGCAAAACATAATGAAAACAACCCCTAGGTGGAAATGCGATAAAAGTATTAAACCGCATAGCTACCCTAGGGAGAATGTAGAAGTTTCCCTTCTGGCTTAGTAGTTACTGAGTAGTAAGTTGTAACTTAAGGTTTCTTCAAAATTGCTAGAACCATTTCTGATCTCTAAACCCAATATTCTTTCGCCACAAAAAAACTGAGAATTTAAAACTCGCTGCTATTCAGGAGCCGTCTTCATCAGTGTAATCTCCTAAGTACATCTGTAGGTACAATATTGGTTTATTAAACTGGAAACATCTAAACGACAATACTCTTCCTCCAAGAAAAATTGTCTGCAACGTTTCAGTCTATTCAATGCCAAGTAAGTGCAGAAAAGGAATCTTCTCAGTGTGTCAGTTTACAGGTGGGAGAGCAAGAGTGCTCCAGGTTGTCAAACCTTCTGTTTTACCTTGAATAATCTTCATTTGAAATGCTTCTCATTTATCATGGTATTCCCTTCTGCTGAGTTGTTTCCAATCAATAGTTACTGTGTTTTGTAACACCTGCGTCCCTCCCCCATCAGCAGTACTACTAAGGAAGTGGAGACAAACTTCTTAAAATCTGTTGAGATTCTGCTTTCTCCTCACTCTTCATTATTCAGCTGGATTCCATTCACTTGTTGAAATTTCTAGGATTGCAGTTCCCAGTTTCCACCAATTTGTGATTGGGTTTGCTACTTCTAATCTTTCTTTGTGGTGTTGTTTCTTGTGGCTCTGAAAGATCACCTTGCTCTGACCTCATGTGGATCCTGTGGAGGCTAAAGGATGATTCAATCTTCATATTACCTCAGCTCTGTGTGGCAGCTGATGAAAGATCATATTAAAGTGTGAACAGAATAGTGGATGTATGTGGACACTAAAAGCTAAATGAAAGCTGTTTGATGCACTTTTCTGCAAACCTTTCTCATTCTGAAACATACTAAATAGGAAGATATGTTTCAGGACTACATGTTACATTAATATATTACAGCTACACGAACTGTGAAGGGGAAGCAAGATAGAAAAAATGTGAATGATTTTGGTTTGTATCACCTACAGTCTAGGGTCCAAAGATTCTTGAGAGATATTAGTTAATTCACCTTCACAGCATGCTTCTGAAACTTAGTTTTATGAAAAGTTCAACTGAGGCATTGGGAAGTAAACTGGGTTCCCAAAGACTACATAACAAGAAGCCTGTTCTTCCCATCCCAGCATTTGTTTTAAAAAAAATAGAAGAAAGAAAAAAGTAATTTCAAAGTTTATTCCTCAACTTTGATTCACTTGAGTTCCATCTTTCCAAACCTCTTGCTCTAATATATACCCCCTGAGTACACATGGAGTGGCAGTCAGTTTTCCTGGCTCTTAGCACCACAACAGGCAAATGCTTTTTACATCAAACAGATGCAGACTTGTTACCAGTACCTACTCAAATACAGCTGAAGGCATAATCCAAGAACACAAAACAAGGGAATTAACAAGCAGTGTTGTACTCCAAAATGTTCATCACTCCACTGAAGCCTATAATTAACAGGTAGTCATGCAGTGTAAAAAAGGGCTCTGCACCTACCATTTCCTTGTTTTCTTCTTCTTTGTGCAGATATCGTGCAGAGAGAAATCTGTATCTCTACTGTCTTGATTTAGCAGAACATAAGCACTAAAGTGTTGGAAATACGCAGCTTACTAGATGGTAGGTGTGGCATCTCATATGGTAATTAGTAACATCTAATATCATATTAACATATTAAAGAGTTTCATGTGGTTATACTGAGTTTCTGAACAACCCTAGCAAACCATGCTTATGTGACAATAATCTGAATTTCACATACTGGCTTCTCAGCTGATGTAAATGGCAAATCAGTGGATTTGTTCTCTGAATTGTATTTGAAGATCTTTCCACATTTCTAGAGAATCAAGGGGAATTGTATACAACGTAATTGCATGTTGGGGTCTGTGTCCTTGTTGCTGTTTATTTCATGTACCCTCTGAAGAGTTTCTACAGAAACCAGTTACGAGTTTAGTCTGTGAAGCTCTCTGGGGGGGGAGAGATCATGAATCAGCTTCCTGTAGCAAGATGTTTTGGGAAGCACATGTGGATCTAAGATGTTGCGTGAAGAACTCGGTTTCTCTTCTGTCACTCGTTGGAAAAATATCGTGTGGAGCAAAAGTGTGTGGGAAATAACAGAACACAGGTTATAGCAGCAACAGAAAGTGCAAATCTTAAATGTTAGATACAGTTCTGAAACATGAAATTAAACTACAGAACCTTTGGGCTTCATCATAATCAGTATTTCTACTTTCTAGGAGTTTTGCAGAACCCAGACTGATGTCAGAGGTTCCTAAGCATTGCAGCAATGTTTTATGTGTTTTATTAACATTCAGCTGACAAGCAGAAGAGCTGAATTTGGAATTGATTTTTGTTTGATACGTTTTTGTTACGTGGAGGCAGCAGGACCTGGGTTAGGTAATGGGTAAAAGAATCTGTGTTACTCATCCACTGGGAATTTCAAAGAGTGTAAAGGGTCAATTCTCCCCCATCCTCCAGAGCTGGGATGCCTATCAGAGGACACACTTAGAAGCTATGTGGCTGGATTAATCATGCGTGTGAGACGTTTGACAAATACAACTTGATTAATTAATTAATTAATTAACCATCATGTTTGTTGATTAGGTGAGTTGTGTCTTGATTTATGCCCTTTAACAGTGAATTTAGTTTCCTGACAAGGAGGGAAATTGAGCACCAAAGACATTTGTTTGTACATATTTATGAACCTCCCGATGAGAGAGAAGAAATTATTGCCAGTTCAACTCAGCATTTAAGTATATGACTGGAAAATAAAATGGGCATAGTAGGAGAAGAGTTATTCTTTTCCTGCTTAAACTAATTAGAACTGCACAACAAGAAGACCAGTGTTACATTTTGTGTAAATGTCACTGTTGCTTTTTATTTCCTGTTTCGTCAGAGATGTCAAGAATATTTTTCTGGGTCAGATTCTCACATGACATTTTTTACATTGGATCTGAATATTACCTTCTTTAGAGCTACTTTATTCTCTGTATTAATGTCTTTAAGCAGGGGCTGCTTACTATTTTTTTTTCCTGTTTTGCTTTCACAAATGCTTATCATGTTAAAATAAGTTAAACTGGCTATTAATTTTTTTCTTGAAAAGGGGGGGAAGGTGATGCTCTGCCTTGAGGAATTGGATAGTGTTCTGTGGCAGCTGGGGGAGACAGCATCTGGAGTCAGGAGGTAGAACAGCAGAGAGCACCGCTGAAGGGTACTCCCTTCACTGACAACAGTGGGTTTTTTGCTTGCTCCAGCATACTGTTAGGTCTCAGTCTCCTGTGAGGTGCAGTGCAAGTGGTACGTCCTCTCATAGCTCAGGACAGCGAGAAGGACCATGCCTGGAGCATGGAGAAAGGATGAGGCACAGTTATGCGCAGGAGAACTTGATGAGATGGGACTGACAGCCAGAGCTGGAAGCATGAGGACTGTGAAAGGAGGGTGAAGCTTCAAATCAGTTTTGGTGTCACCATTTATTTGCCATTAAATTACCAGCTGAAATTATGAACCAGAATGAATGATCCCAATTTAAATTGCACTGTCACCTCTCTGAGATCTTCAGATTGCCAGAACAGTGGAAAGGACTCTTAAATAAGAGTCAGTACTGTTACATTATTTTTTTTATAGTATCTATGAATTGTGTAATTCTATTGACTGATATTATCTTTCACAGTTTTAACATTGCCCTTTTAAAAATAATAAAAAATTAAAATACTGGTTTTAGGGTATCCATCAGTGTACAGATACCTAAGAGCATTAGCATTGTTCCTTTCTCTCCTGCCTGATAGCTGCAAACGGCAAAGGAGAAGGTTTTGTCATGCGCTGCTTAAAAACTAGAAAAAATGAACCCCTCTTAATTGGAGGATCCCCAAGCATTTGGGGACATCTCACCACTCTGTTGGAATGATGGGCAAGAGATAAAAGGATACACATAACTATGTAGCCCTATGAGTTCAAATATGTTCTTTTCTTTAAATGTTCTTCCATAATTAAACCTCACTTCAGTAAAAACTTCCATTGTTGTTTTCAAAGTGGTGAAGTTCTTTTGGTGAGCTTGTGTTGTGCGTAAAGTATGTGTGCAGAATACAGCAGAATATTGCTCCGTATATATATTATTAAAGAAGAAGAGTAATTAACACATAAGTGCTCTAAATACTAGCATTAGTGGCATGATCACACGTTATTTTTGTATGTAAGGATATTCTTATGGCGGCTAATCCTAAACATAAATATAAATAGCTCTTTTAAGAAACATAAGAAAATGGATAAATCTATCATTTGTCAAACCTTACACCTCTTAAGAAATTTGAGCTAGAACAACCTCTCTTAGAAAATGCTTGGTTTTTGCAGATTTCGTTTGACTCAAGGAAAATGTGTTGCAGTAGTATTTCAGCACTCCTGCCTGTGAGATAAATTAAGTGTTGCTGACGTACAATGAAATAATAATTCCCTGAAAAAGTGAGACCCTTCTTCAACCTATTACAAATGATACCTTTGAATGTTAAGAGTCTGATTTATCATAGAATTGGACTAGTTTACCTATCCTTATTCAAGGCAAGATCACAGATTAGAAGGAGATTATTTATATGTGAAATAGCTAAAATGCTTTTTTAAAAGGCCACAGAATTGTAGGCTGGGAAGAAACCTCAAGAGATCATCCGTTCCATAACTAGAGCTCACTATGGGACCAGCTATGACTAAGCCTTTCCTAAGAGATTTTTGTCTCCTCTGTCTCATTTAATCAGTACTCTTTTGCATCATCTCTGTCATTCATTCATTCACTCATTCATTTTCTCTCCTGCTCTCATTTTTTTCTTTTTTTTTGGTCTAAGATGGTCGTCCACACCTCAGAGTTACTTGTACTTCAACTACTGAAACTACATGCACAAGTTAGGGATGTTGGAGGGGAGTAACTATAATCATCACAAACTAAAATGAAGTCATATCCAGAACTAATTTGCTAGAAATGTTCATCTAGTTTAGCGTGATGGTTAAGTACATAGTTATTAAGTGCACAGGACATGAGAAAATGTCCCGAGTCTCCGGTGTGGTACGGTCCGTGCTGGACATTCCAAGGCCCACCTGATTGTTTTCTGGAGTCCCAGAGCTGATGCAGCTTTTGCAGAGAGAGGTTCCTCTTCCATGCAGAGGCTCCTTGGAGAGCACATCGTAGACTATTGGAAAAAAGCTATTTCGAATCTTGGGTTAGTAGGTAGTATTTCTGATAATCGGGTCCAGTTACCTCACCAGCTAAGGTTTTGAAATATGACCTCTCTTTTCTTCTTTTGCATGAGGCAGGGGAGCACAACCATTAAAATAATTTGTTCCTCTACCATGAAGAATTGTTTTTTTATTGTCTAAAGAAGTGAACAACTAAAGGAAGCACTTCAGGCTGGGGAGGAGGAGGAAGGTGTTATGTAAGATACCTTTATAGATTATTGCAATAACAAGTTGATTTTTTTAACAGTGGAACAGAAATGTTTTTCCACTCCTTGCTATTGGCAGTTGAATAATATTAACAAAAAATGCTAATATCATTATTACTGTTGGAGACGATTGTCCAGAATAGGAGTGAGAAGAATATTTTTCGTGACCAGATTAGGTTGGCAAAAATCTTCTATTGGTTACTGAACAGATACTGGAACTGAAATTGAAAGCTAGCTGAAAATCATTTGTTGGATGTATTCAGATACAGTAAGCCATGCTTGCTGCTGGTCAGGGGTACGTATGAAAAATTCATATTCACTAGGAAGAAATGAGCTGGTTTATTGTCAGGTAGTGTTTTGTTTCTATTTCACAGGCTTTCATTTTTACCAAGGACATTTTTAAGACCAAATGTAACTTGAAAAATAATTCTTTTAAATGAGGAGAAAAAAATTGCAGAACTCACAAAACATAATGGGGGGGGTGTGTGTGTGTGTAATGTAAGAAGTAAAATTACACAGACAGAGGTAAAGCTATAGCATTATTACTGTAAGACACAAATGGAATTAATCTGTAACTAGGTGTGCTAATCCCAATGTATTGTGGGCTATGACACTATTTTCTGGATTTTTATCATTCATTAATTTCTGCTTTCACAAGGCTTCACCTATCCTTGAGCATTTTGCGAATTTCACAAGCAAGTATTCCCTTCAAATGCTAATTTTCTGAATAACAGCGTGATACTGAAAGCACCACTTCCAGGGAGGAAATAAATAGCATGCAAACTCATACTTTACTGTATGTCTGTGTCCTTGGTGTCTTTCTGCGAAGATGTTATCACAGCCATGTCATGTGCTTTAAGCTGACTGCCAGAAGCTTTGTTCTTTATATTAGAAATACATGTAGAATTGTGAAAATTGCCTTAATGCTCTGTTCAAAAGAAAAGGCAAAATGGGCGTTCAGTGTACTAAAGTATTTGTATTTCTAATTCTAAAATATTTGTACTTCTAAGCTGTCTTTCTCAACTTGATCAAGATTGCATGTGTGCTATATATGTAAATAGGTGTGTATCTGCCTTCACAGAAGTAAATATGGATATTTTGGTAGGGAGGGGCAGGGCGTGTTTTTAAACTGAAAATGTATTTGTTGTCTACCCATGGAGCCTTTGGATGTGTTTAGGAAAGGCTGAAACACAGATGGTCGTGAGACGGAGACCTCCTTAACTTTGAATTATTTACTTCAACGAAAATTCCACATTGGCTACCTTAATTCTAAAAGCAAACAGTTTTGTGGGTTGGTTTTTTTCTGTTAGATAATTTCCCGCTTAATTGTACGGGAGTGATAAGTGCATAAATTATTATAATTATTATTGAATATTTATCTATATCGCTACAAATGTACACCTTTTTTGCCATATATTCACTCTATTCACTGCAGAGTTTTGTACCCAGTCGTCCTTCCAAAATTCTCCATGTCATTTAGCAAAAATTCTAAACACCAGAGGCTGATGTTTAAATTTTTATGTGTCCTTGGCATCACAGTTTATCAGTGCATTCAATGTGAATGCACTTGGAGGTTGGCTTTTAGGAACTGTAGTGCATGTGGAGTGTACAGATGAGTGTTACAGGCTAGGATGCGTAGGAGAACACATGGTAAAGAAGGGAGAACCAAAAGAAAGTGAAGAGGCAGTTTTTGAAACATAGAGATTTGTGAGATAGCCTGAAAGACTTGAGGGGAGAGTTTGATCAGATGGGGGTGCCATATCCTGGGCTGAGTGGGACTTTGTCCTTTTGGAGTAAAGGTTCAGTACAACAAGCCACCTGCAGCTTTGCGGGGGGGGGGCGAAGAGGGGAAGGTAATTCCACTCTGAAAACTGTTGGAACTCTTCACTTCAGAAAACTCCCATACCACCAAGTACTCTGCAGCTCAGAATTCAACTTGGTTGAGAGGTCTCTGTTCCTGCCCTGCCCTTGATTATGCAGCAGACAGCTGGGCGTGAGCAAGCAGTTAATAAGGTAATTGCCATCTAATGTTTTGAGAACCATCTTATCCTGCCATTCATGACCCAGTGTGAATTAACACTATGGAGACTTGTAGTACTTAGGGCCTAAGTAGTTATTTTAGCTGTGTAATGTCTGCAGATGTTGCTGACAGCAGAAGGATTGTAATTTGTTAGCTCAATAGGTCTTCATCCTCCAAATAGGACACATTATCTCCTTTTGTTCCTTTTTCATTCACTTTGAATTTAGTCCTGGGTCTGAAGAGGGAGAGAGAAACTTTTTTTTTTTTTTTTAATGTCTGTGTCCAGACAATAGCTTGCCAGTACTTTAACGGTATCTGAGTAGTGCTATTTTGACATGGCAAAATGTTGCATACCCATGTCAGTGTGGTTGGTTCCCAGAAATGCCAGATACTTCAAAGGCAGTAAAACAATCATATTCTTGAATGTTCAATCAAAGAATGAAATAATTTAGTGCTCTCTTCCAGATCATGTAACTGCACATACAGGGGATTATTCTACCACACCTTCCCCCGCCTTCAGTTCTGAAAATCTGAAATCACAATTTTCTCCCTTCATGATGTTACCTAGGTTTATTTTAAGATTTATATCTTGTCATGCATTGTATATATTTATAAAATATGTAATATGTGCACTTTAAGTCAAAGCAAACATCTTTGAAATTAATGTTTATTATTGAAACAATAAGTATTTTCCTTAGTTCTATCTACCAGTATTAATGGCCTGATCCAAAGTCCACTGGCATCAGTGAGGTTTCCTTCATTTTCTGCATTTCATAATTCAAAAGAAAGGACAAGTGTCAATGAAAGTGGTAAGCAGCAATTCTGAGCCCACTCCAAAGAAGTCAATACTTCTCCCTTATGTAAATCAGAAGGACCTGTGGAATTCAGACTACAGGATATTTGGAAGGAAAAGTACTTAGTAGGATTTTTTTTTTTTAAAGCAACCATTTGATGATTAAATAAAAATAAAGTTATTTAAAATACAGTCATTTTTCCCTTTTTATGATTTTATGCATCTGTAGGAAAAGTCAAATAATCAAATTCATCAAATAATGAAAGTTAGAAAATTTAGTTTTGAAGCGCATTTCCCACACATTACAACAAGTGATGCAAGACATTTGTAACATTTTTAATATTAGTTCTTTTGGAAGTAGTTGTAGGACAGATAAAAAGTCACTCTAAAATAAAACAAAACTGATTCAGTGCTAGTGTTGCCAAACTCTAATGGAAATTATTAGTGCCTGTTCTTCAGAATGTAGGGTGTTTTGTTTTTTTTTTCCTACAAGTTAGATCAACTCAGGAGTTTATCCTTCTTATGTAAGACAAAATGTGTCTCGTTGGCATTTACAGAGCAGTAGTTCTGATACAATCTTTCTTGTTTAACTTCTCCCATCAGCATCTGTTGTGATGCTGAATACTTATTCTGTAGGTTTGCTCCTCATGCACACGCAGGAAATTCTCCACGGTGTGGATTTTGCCTGAACAAAGGTTTTATTTATATTAACAGAAGGGGTGGGAGGCAGGAGGCATTTCTGGTTTTCTCCAGTTTTCTTGAGCACATCTTCAGCAAATGTGATATTTCCTACATTTCTGACATTTGTCTCAGTTTTCTTTAGTTCTGATAGTACAAAATTGTTAGAGTCAGAAGGAAGATATTTCCAGCTGATTGAATCATGTTAAAAATTATCATTTTAGGAAAAAAAAAAATTGCTCTCTTATCAAAATCAAACTTGTATTTCTGCTGCCTAACCAGCAGTCTGCTTTGTTGCCATGAGCTCTGATGTTAGAGCTGTGCTGCACCAGTGAACATAGTAACCTACTAGATTATTACGTTTGTGGAATAAATCAGATTTTAGTAATATGAGTAATATTTACTCACTTTAGGATGACTGAGTGAAAACTTGTATTCAGTGGGTGTTTGAAGTACCAAGCTATATATCTTTATTTTTTCCTGAAAAAGGAAAAATATTTTTGAACTTGCTAGTATTGGTGAAATTAAGTTAGAAAAAAAGACACTAGGAGATCAGAATCAGACCCTCAGGTCTTCTGCTAGACCATATGGGCACTTCCTCCTGGGCTTCTTAAATGTGAAGGAGACGGTCTCTTATGGAAAATGTGTTAATGTATTAACTGTACATCCAAAGGATAGGATGCTCTATATTGACACCTTCTTGCACTGCTGACAAGGATATCTAGTAATAGATACATTCATTGTCATTTTAACTACTTCCTAAATGAACTATTTTTATATTAATTTCCCTGTCATGTTATACATATTGTTTTAAAGCATTATTTCCACCTAACTGTTTCTTGGCAGCCAGTAGCTTTAGAGATTGTAATCCCATTCTGCGTGAACGTTTTTTGAGAGGACAGAAGGTGTCAGAGAGTCTCTGGGAAGAAAAATCACTGAAATGTTCATGATAAGTGACAACTGTATTGATATGTCAGCATACATGTAAGAAACACTAAGGAGAGGAATACATTGCCTCAAAATGTGAATAGTTTGTTTATGGCATTTAAGGTACTTGGAATACTGGTTCTGGAGACAGGTCAAATTTTAACAAGCTTGTTTAGTCACTTATTTTAACAAGTGATAGCAGTGAATGGAACAGCATGTCTGGGATTCCTTACATGTACAGAAAGAGAACATTAGTGTTCCCTCTTGAATTAGATGATGATGAATACAGGACAGTGCTTAATGAGAAACATAAATTTAGTGTTAGATGTAACATGCAGATATATTACTGTTTGGTTTAGTAAATTGATGAGGCTCTGAGTTGCTTTGTTGAAATACTTCTTGCTAAACACCATCAAAGGGTAACTATTGAAGAAACTAGTTCTCAAATAGCTTTATCTTGTGCTAAATTCAAGATAATTCCGTGGTCAGGATATGTCTGTCCTGCAGACAACTGAAAACAAGTTCAAGTATGAAACATATGTGACTTTACAATGGACAGCAAAGAACTTAAATATTTTTTCATTGAGAAATTTAGAACTTTGAGGAGAAGGTTTTAATTAATTTTTAAATATCCATATATCTAAAGCTACGTAAGACAAATTCAGCACACTTCTCATGTTTTTCAACATATGGAAGAATTCTAATGTAAAAATTTTTGCTCAGAAAGAATATCAAATGTTATACAATTTTACATCACAATTTCATCTGCGGATACCTGATTCATGGACATAGATTCTTCTTGTATATCCTGTTATACAAAAATATACCAGAGCTGCTTTTAGAAATGGGTGTTTCATGGACTCAACACAGGAACAATTAAGCACACTTGGAATTTAAGTGTGGCTTTCTGGAAATTTGGAGGGCTTGGTCTTTTTGGTTGCTATTTCAAAAGTGTAATATAATTTCTTTTCCTCATTACTAGAATGTGTGTTGTCAGTCACAGTGAAGAGTGGTTGTTGTCCATGAAAGGATGGAAATGCTCTGTACTGTGCTGAAAAGATACAATGCAGGACTTGCAATTACATTGTCAGGTGGAAAAAGTAGCAAAAGATTACATGTTACACAAGGCCTCTATAGGAATGCTGTTCACTCAGAATGCCAGTCAGTTGTAAATTGTGATATAAAATTGGTTTGTAAACATTTTCAGAACTTACGTTTTACTTGTCCAGAACTGAACTAAATGTAAATAACGAGGGCTTTACTCTGTCTTACAATCAAAGCTGTGCAGTGGTGGCAGTACAGATGTTTATGGACAGGTGGGGGTCCTGGTGACTCTGAGAAGAATACAGAAGCAGTAGCATGCTCATTGGTAAGAATTACCTGATCAAAAAACCTTACACTCAGAAATTGTACTACTTCTTGATAATGCATGTGTGAAGTAGGGAAATACACAAAAAATATTCTTAAAATTCGTCAGTTTACATCCATACGATCCAGAAAGCTTTTGTAACACTTCATAAAAAGCGTGCTAAAGTTAAGGACTGTTGTTTACATGCCCATTCACTGGAACTGATATGTTCCCATTTCTTTATTCCTACTTGTAAAAGCAGAGTCATCATTGTAACAGTCATGACCCCATTGTCACTTTTTAATTGCAGTCATTACATGACATATCTCTGGAGGGTGCTAGTGATAAGCTTCTGCTGTGAAGGTGGATGTTCTGACTTAACCAACAAAGATGTCAAAAGTAGCATAGTTGGCATTCTTCATTATCAATGGATTTTGAGGCACTAGTGACCTTTTAAAGAAATGCGTGGAAACTTTTCCTGTGTCATGTAGTACTTTTTGCTTCTAGCAAACAGCAAGAGTACTACAGTATAGGAAGAAGAAAAGTATCTGTGATAGGAAAAAAAATCATATTCTCGGGGAGATGCAGAAGAAGAATGATCACTTGTGAGACTTGTAATGGAAACTCTATATAGAAGCTTTTTTTTTTTTTTTTACAAATCTAAATTTCACCCAACAGGAAGACAAGCTGTAGGCCATATAAAAGAGATGAAATGGCATTCCAGATGCAAATCCAAAACATGCTTTTAAGTGTTACATACCGTAGAAGCAGTGAATCAATACCTTAATAAATCGACATGCTGATATTCAATATTTCTAATATTTAAAAAGTATGTAAGAACTCCTAAGAAATAAAATGACCAACCCCACCCCCAATAATGAAAACATGCATTTGTTTTACCTGGAAATGTGCATTAACATGGGTTGATAAGGACCTCACAAAAATACGGAGATTAAATCCTTTTGAAACAATGATCTCTGCAGTTCTTGATAATGTGTGGTAGTGCATTCTTTTCAGTTTCTTCAGAATGAAACAACTTTTTCACTTGAAATAGAAGCCATTGGACAGTAGCTGACCTGTTCTCTTTCCACAGTCTTACAAATTTCTCAACAAATTAGCTTCAAAGACATCAAAACCGAAAATGTGTGAAAGTTTTTTGGAAGGATGGGATAAAAAGAAGCTGGTAAATTAATTATCTCTCCTTGAACTTTTCCACATAGTATTTTTTTCCTAATCAAACTCTGTAATTGAGTAAGTAATCGAGTCCCTGGCATAAAATTTTCTCTTGTTGACTTTACATGGCTCACAAATACTACATCAGAAAATCACACATTTATTTTTATCTTCATATTTTTATTTAGGAAGAGCAAAGGAGAAAGAAGTAATTTAGAGTATCACATGGGTACACTGCAGAGTTGTTTTTCCAGAGCTTAAAAATGAGTATGCTGTTTTAAGATCTTTCATAGAGTAAACAGTATTTGCTGTAGCACTGTCCGACAAATAAGTGAACAAACAAATAAATCATACTTTCCGTAAGAGTTTGAGTACTATTGCACTTACAGCTCTGCTCCAGTGAGCTATTTTTATCACTCCTGTTAATATCAGGAGAAGCTGTATACATGGAGATCACACATAATGTGGAATTCATTGATCAGGGTTTTAGAGAACTAATAGTTCTTTCTTGTTTGGAAAAATCTGAAATAATCCTTAGGCTGGCATTCTTGTTAGTAAGGGCAGGTATGTATTTTCTTTTTGGAAGACCCTGCTACAATGAATGTATTCCCTTTTTTTCCTCTATACTGCAAATGGAAAAGAAAAGCAGAGTTAGAGTCTCTGTACAGATAAAAAAACCACCCTGCAATGAGAGTAGCTTGACTGAGCAAGCACCAGAAATGAAGGTCAAGAGCATCGGTAGAAAGTCTACAGAAACAGCATTTACAAACAAAGCAGTACTTCAGTGATGTAAGTAAATTAGAAGTTTGCAAGGCCTGTGCCAGAGCGTAATACCATGAACTGAAGCACTTTTATTGTATGCTTGTGCCCATTTATAGGAAAGGCATGATATTTAGAAGTGCTTTATACTGGCATAGCACCTCCTTACTGTGATTTAGTAACAACACAAACTTAAACCAAACATTCTTCTTCTGATGGTGATGTAGTGTGGCCAGGACTTCTTTTAGTAAGAGTGTGTCATCAGGGCATATGGATTCAAACTTAAGTCAAATTTATGGTCCTTTCACATGGATCTAGGAATCTAAGTTACTACCACAATTACAGATTTATTGATTGTAAAGTGAGTTTTTGGTGACAGTGATTGTGAGGAGATGCTGAAAACTGAAGACACTCAATTTTATAAATTTGTCTAGAGAGCATGAAATAGTTATCTGCACATTAGCTTAGTAACATATGACCTCAGAGAGGAGAAAGGAGTAATGTATTGCCAGAGCAGAATGCTATGGAGTAATATAACATCGACCCATGCATTAATTACTTGTTCATACACATTGAAGCCAGACTTCTGACTACCGTACAAACAAACCTAGCAGAAATCTGGCCTAGATCTTGGGAATTATTTGGCTGAATGTAACAATGAAGCTTTCATTTAAAGTCTAACTTTCATCTCTCATAGTTTAGTTTACCTTTTTTTTTTTTCTTTTTTTCTCCTGTTGCTGGTGTTTTCTGATGGCATGGAAAAGATGAGTTTCTGAATGTTCTGAAATTCTGTAGGCCTCCAGGAATATTTTTTTTTTTTTATGGCTTCAGGAATCCATTCCCTCCCACTTTCTCTGGGAATTGCAGAGTTCAGCATTCTCTAATAATATTGCAACTGGATGGACCAGGGTCTGGTTCGGGGCTTTTAAAATCTGAATTGTTTTCTTATTTCTAGGTAAATTTGGTAATTGAAGTGTGTGAAACTCAGATTACTCCTCTTTGAACGAGAGATAGTGATACTTGCCCTTTAAGGAGACTGCAAGAGCTAAAAAAATAGAAGTTCTGTAACTAAGACCTTTTAAGATTTTCCTTACTTGGTCAGAAGTAAAGGCAATATGATATGACATAGTCAAGCACTTATCTTACACTAATATCTTGTGGCCGTTCTGCATAAGTATCACTGCATATGAGCATTTCATGGATTAAAGGCAGCGTGCTTCCATTCTGAAACAACTCTCCTGGCTATAGAGCATCCCTGGGGAATGAGGAGTCTTGTTTTGTTTTCTGTTTAAAAGTAATCTTTTTTTTTCAAATAAGACCCAAACAAAAAGACCAACTTAATTTCAGATGTGTTTTAGAGTAATGGTTCAATGAGCTGTAGTCACAGCTGTAGCCCTGAGACATGCAAACAAGTATATTCACGTAATTATACTTTTAGAAGAGTTTGGTTAGCATGTTCTGCAACAGGTTGCCTGTCCAGCTCTTTAAAACCTGTAAGACAAATATGCTGTGTAAATCCTACTTTCTTTAAAAAGAGAAAAAAAATAGTTTCTATGTCTATCATAGCATTTGCCCAAGTAAAAGATGTCCGGAATGAAAGCTTACTGCTGTGAAGACAGTTCAGATGAAAACTTCAGCAGAGTGGAAGTATTTTTCTTATATATAGCTTTAGACACACAGTACACTGAAAGTGTAATTTTGGATTCTATTTTTCTTAAAAATATATAGTGTTCTTTGAAAACAAAACAACAGTTTTATACATAAACAATTACTGTGTTGTTTTAGGATTCCATTTTCTATTTTCTTGTCATTCACTGGAGTCCTCCTTTTGTACAGAGAGAAAATAGAAGCTAATGTTGACCACTTGTGTCAGCTTTAGTACACCTGATGGTATTTCAGATGTGATTGCTTATGCACCTGCACGCTTCTGCCATTACCCAGGCTCCCCAAAAGCAGCAGCAAAGAAGCGGACTTCAGATAAGCACATCTTGCAAGAACAGATGTTTGTATGCTGTAGTGTTATACTGTGAAGTTAATATTGTTTCAGTTGTGTTTTTCCTGGATGATTGCAATCCAATTATTTTTTTCTATCTCAGAAAACCTATTCAGCAGATGGGGGCAATTGCAATTCTGTATTTTCTTCCTCTGTTTGACAAGGGTGTGGAATAGCTTCTTCTCGATTTGTGGACACTGCTATGGATAATACAGTTATCTCCTGGGCTAATGATTGCCTCTGAGAATTCCATCAAAAGGTGTGACATTGCCCAGAGCAGTATATTTCATTAAAATGTATTTTATAGCTCAGACCAAAGGAATAAAGTCTGCGGCAAATCTGAGGATGTTTTTACTGCATAGGCACAATGAACATTTCAGTAGTATCAGTTAGACTCTTATTTTGCAGTGTGTACCATTCAGAGTACTTTTATATGTGGTTTTTACTACTACTCAATTATTGTATCCTTTCTTTTAAATTACATGTTGTGTCTACATAAACATCAAAGGAAGTCAGCATGATTGCAGTTCTTATTAGAGAGAAGATTAAAATATTTTTTTACTCAGTGTTTTAGTGTTGTACCATTAATTCTTTATATGTATCTACATTTTGATGTTTTTAGTGAGGCATTAAACAGTTATGCATAACAAAAGTAAAGTAAGATGCATACATTCCTTTTTAATATGTTCTGCTGTGCTTTACTAAAGCTCATAGCTCATGTTGTTGGGAATGGTTTTGTCATTGCTCTAGGTTGGGCACTCATTGGTAGACTTTGCTGTGGTAGTGTTGTGCTGGGGCTCTCTTGTTGTCTGGTTAAACCAGTTGGCAATGACAACAGAATTTGAAGAGGAGGTTCTGCTGCTCTCCTTGAAAGAACGTGCTGCTCCCCGAACAGAAGACAATACTTTATTCAAAAGACATAATGGTAGTGTCACTACCAGAACTTAAGTTTTGCTTTTGGAATTCTGTGCATATTATTTTTATTGTTTATTATTTGTCAACAATAAGTTTTAAGTTAAGTCTCTGCAGTTATTTCAAAATAATTTAGGTCTATATGTACATAGCTACTTCTTCTCTGATTAAATTTGTTAGGTTAGTGCAACAGCTCTTGATTTTTTCAAATCAGCCTCGGATTTGAATTTAGCACATGTATGGGAATCTCGTAATGAAATTTTTTTTTTTTCAGCAGAACAGCACGTTTCTTATATCCAGATCCAAGAATGTGTTGGTAGTCCAGTTAAAATATTGTAAAAGTCATTAGTAGTCCACTTAAAATGCCACCCACACAACACACCAAGGATCCAGAGTTTTCAATTAAAGCGAACGGGGAAACTGTCACACAATTAAATCACTAATAGACAACTCCTCTACTTTAGAGCTGCCCCTCTTATCCAGGATTCTTTCTCATTCTTCTGTCATGCATGGTTTCCTGGTAGCGGCTCCTCTTCCTTAGGCAAGTGCAGGGGAGTGTGGTGATCACTGTGAGTTGTTAGCATCCCACATTCCCAGCAGGAGCAGGGTGTTGGCTTCCTCCTCAATTTTTTGATTGGTTTTATAGCACTTATTAGTGTGCTTCTTTCCCATTGGTCTCTGCTTCTATACTGTCCAGTAGTTTCTGCCTGTTTGTGCTCATTTGCTTGACAAGTATGTGTGCTTAAGTGTTTGGATGTATGATGCGGCTAAGCATTAGCTAAAACAATTAAGTAAAAGATGTATGAAGATTGAGGCCAGCAGCTAAGCAGTAGCCATGTGACCATTTGGTTTTGCGATAAGGGTTTAGCCACCCGATTGCTTTGCAGTTACTAGCACTAACAATACTGTATTAGCTGGGCAATAAGCCTGCAATCTGTGCATTCATTATACAGTTCATATGCTGATACATCAAATTATGAGTATTTAAAGACTCATAGTATCAAAATTAATATAAAAATATAAAGAAAACTCATTAACTGAAATATTTGATATACTTCTTCAAATCATGCCCTTAGAAAATGTAGCCCTTCTACTGTTCCTGCAGGAATACTAAAAGTTAAGCATTTAAATGGACTGATGGAAGAAAAATGTTTGAGTCTTAGCAAAACAAGGACACCTTGGTTGCTATTCTGCAAAATCAGTCATACACTGCTGATATAGGCTGCTTAAAGATTGAGGAACCATCATAAATCATCCTGAATCCAACTTATTAAATCGTTATTAAATATGTCAAGAAGTGGTGCCCACTGGGTTGATAAAGGTGACATTCCAGATATGCTCTTCAGCTATTATTTTCAGTTTCTTCTTTTCCTAAAAATTCAGAGAAATAAAGACAGGAATAATGCGCAACAAGGGATGAAAATTAAATCCTTTCTGGCGGCTTCTGGCTGTGGACAGATTCAGAATATTGAACAGATATGTTCTTGTTAGGAGCATAACCAAATCAGCAGAGATAAGTACTGTTTTCAGAAGCCAGCCCATCACATTTGTACAAGGAATTCAGAAGACTCTGCTGGCTGGAAGTTGGGAAATTGGAGACGTTGCTGTCGGGGAGCAGTAGAGTGAGGCAGCTCCCTGAGGCTGGGCCGCGGGGGGCTCCCCCAGGTGGGTCATGGCAGGGCCAGCCAGGGGCCGCTGGGGCAGCCCCGGGCATCGCACACCTCCCCGGGGCCAGGGCAGCCCCTGGCATCGCACACCTCCCCGGGGCCGGGGCCAGGCCGAGCGTGGACCCGGCTTGGTGGGGCCCAGGGCCGGGCAAGGCAGGGCTGTGGCATCGCTGGGGCAGAGGCTGGTGGCTCGGGGGGCTGCAGGGCGCTGAGCCGTGGGCAGGGCGGGGGGAGC
>JAOBAS010000028.1:6168359-6178665 GCA_025311575.1 Elanoides forficatus | reverse complement strand
GGGCTAGGGAGGGCTAAGTGGTGAGTGCGAGCTGTATTAGTCTCTAGTGGTTAACTAGGCAAACCATCGGTCTGCAAAGTCGTTTTTAAAATAGGGCCTTGGGTCTAAGGTGAGATTGCTTAGGGAAGCATGTTGAAACCGTTTAAGAAGGAAAAAAAAAAGCTTCTTTAAGTAGCAGTTAAAAAGTTAATATCACAAATCAATATATAATCGTCGGATGAGGTGGACTATCATAGAAACTAAGACCAACTGAGCGACATTTTCAGTAATGTTTTCATAGTCATAGTGAAAACCTCTGATACAGAAATCAGAGCACTATGTTATAATGTTTGGCATATTTCCCTTGTATTTCTTTTCAATGCTCATTACTCATCTCAACATTATGAGTAATCATGTTTCAGTTTGCAATGCGTTCGTATTTCTTTTTAAATTAAGAGACTCCCGCAATGTTCCAACTTTCAGTCTCTGACTGGCACAGCAGGGGAAAAAATAACGCCATATTTTGTGTTTATCTAAGCTATTTATTCACATTACTACAGCATGTGAGTTGCTCATCCTATAGTGTATACGTGTTCTCGCAGTAGTCATTGGCAGAGGTAGTGGCATCTCATTGAAATGAAAGGCCTACACCCTTTTGTGGCATCTGGGTTGAGAAGACTTCTGCAGGTCACACAAGTTAGGTCTGAACTGGTGAACAGAACACGGATTGGCTTGAGTCTGCAATGCTTAGCAGCATCCCCCTCTCTGTCAAATTAATCTGAATGAGAAATAGTTAACAGCAGTCCCACGTAGAGAGAGAATCCACTGTTGTCCAGGTAGATTTTGCTTCCTCGCTGTGTTTTGCAAGTCATTACGGACAGAGCTGCAGAAATAGTCTCCCAAACCATGTATTTGTAACCTAAACGGTGAATCGCATTTTTTCTAATTAGAAATGCTTTTGTGGAATACACCACCTGTTGTGGAGATGATTTCATAGTACGCAGGGAAAAAGAAAGAAGCGTGCCATGCTCAGGGACGTGAATCTCTCATTAATCTGGTAGGCATTGTCTTAAGCAGGGATTCCCAGGGGCTCTCTTCAGCACAACACATATTGCAAATAAGTGTTTGAGAGAAGCCTTGATATTTTTCTACTTGGGCCAATTTGTACTGAGATGGAAGTATTAAAGAAGACAAAGAGTCATTTAATCTTTACTTTACAGAAAAACTGAAATATAAAGCAGCTGACAAAGGAAAGGCCCTTCTGTTATGCAGTAGAAATGCTTTGAGAAGTCCTATGTGAATTTAAAATTCAGCATTAGAAATTAAAAGCCATAAATCAAAGTGTTATATTTCAAACAATATAAGAAATACTAGGAAGTAGGGAAGCAGGAACTTCTGTTAGCTTTCTCTTGGTTTCAGTTGTTGCCTTACAACTGCAGTGTAAAAGACCCAGTTGCAAATTGAAGGCTTTCAGTATTTATTAACACTCAGATAATTTTCTTCTAGTGATACTCCTGCCTGCGTTTTTCAGTTGAATTTTGTTGGGTAACATGATGTTTAGCAGGAATAACAGATAGTCAGTCGGCTGTGCAATCAGCTGAGAATCTTTTGTGTTTCTCAACTTTTATCACTTGTTAGATGTAAAAGCCCTCTGACTCAAAATGTACCGGGATTTTCTTCACTGAGGACAACAAATAGTTGTTTCTTCACAACAAAAATATCTGATGTTATTAATTTTTCCAAATGTTCCATGCATTTTGTGCTATCACAGTGAATTTCTGAATGTGCCTCTCTGCAGTATGGTATTGGAACGCCATATCTATGATGATATTTGGGGGTTTTGAGGAAAGCTTACTTATTAAATTCTACAGCAGTTCCTTACTCTGTTGATTTATTACCCATCTATGTAAGCAAGTTCTTAATTGCTTCATAATTTCATAATTCCAGTTACGAATGCAGAGATTTTTGCTGGGATGTTTATATGGTATACCTGAATATGCTTTTAGATAAACACACATGCAGAGTTAAAAGGAGAGAATGAGGATGGAGATTCTTGTGATCTTCTTCAGTTTCAGATAGTGTTCTCTTGAGTTCCTCATAGCATCATAAAGTCAGCAAATTTGTCATTTTCCTGGGCATACAAATTTTCTCCTGGGTTTCATAGGGGTTTTTTCCCCATAAATTAGAGACAATCCTTCTGAAGCAAATCTTAACATTTGCAAACACTAACACTTAGGAATCATTTTATCAAAAAAGGAACCTGGAGTGAGAGAAAAACAATTCCGATTGTTTCTGAAAAATTGGAATACCAGTAAACCAGGGTTAGAATACCAGAATACCTACTGTTCTTGGTGGTAGGAATAAATCACTTCAGAGAACATTTTGACTTTATAGGAAGTTTGGATGCCTGACATTTTACATTGAGTGAATTATTCCTTTGTTAATAGAATACAGTACTATTCTGAGGATAACAAGAGATGTAACCAGAATTTTGCTCATCACTACTCGAAAGGTATAAGACTGTCCTGCGGGCCTACAAAGGCAAAGCCAAGAAAACAGACTCTTTCTCAGCTACTTTCTTTTTTCCATTTTCGAAGTAAAAAAAAAATCAGTCCACAGCAATTATCCAGTTTTGTTTGGGTTATTCAGTCAGATCTTCTTGTGGCTCAGATAAGTATATGGTGCATTGAATGAAGTTGCACCGAAATTTATATGAGCTGACAATCTTAATTTTATTAGACGTCCCCCTCCCAACCCCCCCTACAGGACAAGACATAAATTATGTGCAACACCATGATTTCATAGATTTAATAGACGAGATGAAAAATGTTACCAAGCCCCATATGCTTGCTCCATTTACAAAGAGCAAGCTAGATCATTTTGAAGGCAAGACAAAGACTTGGCAAAAAAGGCACAAGGACAGAGTGAGAAAATAGCAGCACCTCTGTATCTTATGACTTTAGTCAGAAAAAAGATGATTTGTACCTCCAAAAGTCTTACTTCCTCTCTATCCAACCCAAATGGTTTCTGAACTGAGAATGGAAAGTAGTCTGGAAACTGACACCTTGTGTTCCATTAATAAAAAATAACATCTGGCATTCTGCTTCTGCTTTGCTCAGATTCTGTATAAAAACTTAGTAATGCCACATTGCAGATGTTGAGATAGTCAGGGCAGTGGGATAAGAATAAGTGAGTTTCTAAAATTCAAAAGTTTCCCTTCTGATTTAACATCACAATATAACTGCGCAATACTGAGGCTGTTCATTTCTGCATTATCACTTTGTTCTCATTGTGCACCTCAATAAATACATTCTGTTCTCAAAGTTGTTTTAAAGAAAAAAAACCACAAAGCCTCTTAATCTGTCAAGAAATCACCCCTCCTTCTCAGAGAACATGTTCATTTTTAATCTAAACAGGCAATTCTTTAAAGTCAGTTTAGAAGCACTGAGACTTAATGGGTAGCTGTTTCATGTTATTTCTTAATACAACAGGGTACTTAGTGACTTTTCTTCCTCCTCCCCCACCCACCTCCAATACATATAAGCTTTATTCTACTCAAGGAGGGGTATAACATACTTGACATGTATTTTACAGCACAAAGTGTGTGTTAGGAACAATGAAAATGCTGGCAGTATCAGTCAAAGTTCATTACTTCATTATAAATAATGTAAATACAAGCAAATTAGATGACTTTCTAATTAAAAACAAACAAAAACCAGAGAAAATGGCTTTGTTTTGTTAAGGGATAGAGTAATCCTGGACAGACATCTGTCACTGCCACACTACGCAGTTTCCTTTTACAGTAAATGATGCCATCCTTGGGGCCACAGAAGATAACATTGGTGGCCGGACTGAACTACAATCATTGAAGCAAACAATCCTCAGTATGACCGCTTCGGGCTTAGTGTTTAAGGCAGAATTTCTAGCTATGAGTGCTGTAAGATAACTACTAGAAGGACTAAAACCAAACCCACCCCAGTTACTGGAATATTCTCAACTTACGGAAGTTTTTTAGAATGGATGTAGAACCCCAAAATCCCAGCTTAAAAAATTAAGTACGCTGGGTGGAAATGACTCTGAACAGAATGATTGACTTGCTAGAAATAGCACGTGAGGAATTATGGCAAGAGGTGGGAAGGTTAAAAACTAAGCAGAATTGTGCTAACAATAATATTATAGTTTTTATATCTTATGTGCAATAACCTTTTATGAAATTTAATATGTCATTTTATATGATTTTATGTGTATATATTCTACAGCTGCACTCCAATTCCGACAAAGGTGATGGATCAGTCAAATACATTCTTACTGGAGAAGGGGCGGGGACTATATTTATTATTGATGACACGACTGGAGACATCCATTCAACCAAAAGCCTAGATCGAGAGCAGAAGACACACTATGTGCTTCATGCCCAAGCTATTGATAGACGGACAAACAAGCCACTCGAGCCTGAGTCTGAATTTATTATCAAAGTGCAGGATATCAACGACAATGCACCAAAATTTACAGATGGACCATACATTGTTACTGTGCCAGAGATGTCTGAAATGGGTAAGGAAAACAAATTGTTCTATTCAACAGTCTTTTAACAAGTGAAAATGCCACATACTGTTTGACAAAGTTGTGACACGTTACTGTATTGTTGATTGTATGTTGATTGTTGAGAAGAGATGATAAGAAAACATCAAATGCGACCTTGTATGTTACTTGGGACATTCATATTAAGAAAACAGTACGCACACACACAGACTGTAGAGGAGAGTCACTCTTATTCTTGAACGCCTTAACAGACATTCCTGGGCAGATGGTGTTTTCCAGTCTAGCAACGAGATGTATTCATATATCCTCATTCAACTACACACTTTATGGCCTTCTCTTATGCCTACATGAGTAGTCTATGCAGTTCAGAGAATTAAACAAATACAAAGGAACAGTAGTTTTCTAGAGTATTTTAGACCATGGTGTCATATGTTTATTTACCTTTATTAAGTTTCTTATAAAGTGAACTGAAGTTCAAAAAAGTACTGATCTGATTTTCCCTGTTAGACATGTAGTTCAGATATTCTTATTCTTTGGGGTGCTACATTATGCAATCAGTTTTCTTTATTGCTTCTCTGGTGTTGAAATTAGTTTATAACTTTCCTCTAATATCACAACATCAAAGCTACGTAACTAGTCAAGGATAGACAGATGGAAATACTACTTTTGCGCTAGGTGGTTTTTAAGAAAGCTTGACTGTCATAACTGGTCTTTGTGAAATATGTCTGCTGTCTTTTGTTACTGAACAGACAGTACAGATAGTTACCTCATGAACACACACTTTTCACTTTCCCCCCATCCCTACACACCCCATCTAAGAAACAACCTTCAAGTCCAAGATGTGTCTGGCTTTCCAAAGTGAAAAGTAAATAATTTATTCTTCTCTTCTTGCTGTTTGTCTCATAAGAAGGTGATAGACTTTAGCTTCTGCAGAGCAGAACTTTAAAAATTAAAAGGGAGAAATATTAAAATAAATGTAGTTGCTCAACTGTCATAACAATATTGATCACTCAATCAATTTGTTCAGTTGGTATTGAACTTTCCTAGTGTAGATAGGTGAAAATCATTTTAAGCTGGGAATGTGCATTGGGCTTATCTTCTATGGTACCAGTTGACATTATTATGCTGAGTTCAGACCTACGTGATTGTGTAATGAGGGAGATTTAATTTGTTTGTGGAAGTCTGCATACTGTTTGAACTGCATACAGTTTCACAGTGTGCAAAGAAATGCTCTGTGTGGAGGCTAAACTGGCCAAAACCACAGCTTCCATTACATACGTGCATAGTAAAAACAGTGCATTCCAAACACATCTACAGTTCTTTTCTTGCGTATACAAATGAAGTTTGGCATAGGAAGTATTTGCAAACATGTAGTAATCGTACCAGTCCTGGAAAGACTGAAATATGTTAAATCTCATTCCTGGGCCATGGAGTTCAGAGCTGTGACAGTTTGGAAGCAGACTGATTTTTACACCAGTGGCTTCTTTGTTGACCTAAGTGGCATTAATCTTGTATGAAGTAGAGAGTAAGTATCCTTTCCTATCTACCGTGCAAGATCAGATTGTATTAAATGGGCTCTCAAGCTTACCATATACCACGTTTTAAAAGGATATAAAATTTTTTCTCCTTTCTCTTTCTTTTCCCCTGGCTTTATTAACTGCCTCTTCATTCTTTCTCTCACTGCCACTACACTGACACATAGGAATAGTTCCTTGATTTTCTTCTCAAAATGTCCCCCATACCTGATGTTCTGAAAAATAATCTGTCTGCATCATAATTGTCTTGTTCTAATACTTTGTAGGTACTTGTCGTACCTTTCTCCCTTTCCAGTCCTCTCCTCTCTTCCAAGTCCTCCCACACTGTGCTATTTCCAATGTCTCTTCCCAGCTGTGGAGAACTCCAAGGTTTTTTTTCCTGTGGTCCCTCATGCAATAAGAACGCATGAAGGGAGAAACATCTTTCTTTGGTCTCCTCTTAGTTCCTTCTCTCTTCTTGTTTCATAGGTCATTGTTCGCGTATTGCCCTTCAAATTCCCTTTTATGCATTTTCTTCTTTCCACAGTCTGTTTCTCTCTAATGGGGAATTGCTACCTCATCTTTGCTTGTAATTTTTATTTCTCCATCCTCCCATATTTTAATATCATTATTTATTAACATTATTATTTCTAATAGCCTGGTCTGGGTCTCTACCAGAAGAACAATCCTTACTAGCCATTCTTGTTTGGTCAGTATCTAGCTACTAAAGATTTTCAGATTATAGGTCAGATATATTTTCATTCCTTAAAATAATTTGCAAATTGTTCATTGTTCTCTTAAACCATAGCTTCCTCTCAAATACTGACTTGCTTGATCTCATCTTTTACTTCTCAGAGCTATAAACATGTAGATCTCCATTCCATCTACACAGTGATGCTAGTGCATAAAACAGGGCATGTTTTTAATGTAGAATTTCCTATTTTAACCATCTAAGTATACTATTGCCAATATCATTCCCAAGATAAATTTATGGAAGTACGGAAGGGTGGTATTTCTGTGAGTAATGTCATAACGCCAGGACTATTTAAGAACTACACCTTTGTGGGAAGTACTACAGTGAGGGGATAGACCTCCCAGTAGCAATATTGTGGGCCTGTACAAAACCTCTTCAGTTGTCTTTGGTAATTCACTGTGGCACAAAGCTTTACTATTAGAGTTGCAGTTTATTTCAGTAGCATCTAAGCTCTTATCTCAGTTGTCTCTCGTCACACCACAGACTGTCTTGATGTGAAATTTGTTTCCTTTATCGACTGTCTCCAAAAATACATAACTGTTCCTCTTTCTTCACTTTCCTTTGTCTTTAATGGAGACCATTTTAATTAACTGATTATTTCCTTCCCCTGTGGAAGCCCTTTATTTTCTGCATAGGAGGAAAGGCAGTGGAAAGGAAATCAATGTTACCTTCAAAGTCAAAAGCAGCCGATATAATTATTTTTTATTTGCTTATTCTATTTATAAAAGTTCTCTTTTTTTTTTTTTTTTCATCCTCTCAAAATGTAGTATTCTTACATAGAAATTAGTCATAATTCTGTAGCCATCTCATTCTTGGTATTACTGTACAACTACATTATACAAGTTACTGTTTTCCAAAGAACAATTTGAATAGTTAGTCTGGGATGGTGTTTTGGGTTATAAACCAGAGTGGATTATGGTAAAACAGGGAAGTTTTAGTGATAAAATAAAGCATTAAGGCATACATTTTATAAATGAAATACTTTATTGGTTGTACCTGAGGTAAATTGTTAAAATATCTGTTCCACAAAGCTTTCCTGTTGTGTGAATAAAACTGAATTTTCCTATCCCACCATATAGGCAGTCTGCTGTAGGCATACATTATATTTTCATCACAAATTTATGATCATTATTTCTTTTTCCCCTTATTGATTTGTTTGTGTTTGTTGCATACTGAAAGCATTTTATTGTCTGCAGTCTCAGGAAGACTAGTTCTATTATTGCTTCCACAGGATACATTCTTTCTGTCAAATAAGGGAGCTCCCTATGCCATTTTTATTAGTTCTGTAATTAGCACACTTTTTGACATTTAGCTGTGGAGTCTGTACATAACTGAACTTCTTGTTGTTATTTTATGAATTCCTAAGGATACTTCATTAGTTAAAAAATTTCTTTTGCTTTTTTACATGGTCATTTAAAGAACTTTCAATGTTAATGTCTGTAACAGCCCTCGTGCCTAGTGGCAGGTGGTATTTTTCATCTCTGCTATGCTCTTTAGTTTCAGCAGCAGGTTCCTGTCTGTCTCCTCAAAAAGTTAGCTGGTATTTTTCCCACAAGTTTAACCTTTCTTGATCTACTTGTAAAAGCTTGTGGGACCTTTATGGCTTTTCTTTTTTTAGGTCACCGACAAGAAAGTACAGGTAAGTTTGGTTAAATTATGTGCCAAATACTAGATCACAGTGTTCACTGTGGTACAAAGTGAACATATTTATGCCTTATGTACTACACTGAAAGAAAACACCTATTCCTTGCCTTCATTGAACCTTTTTCCTAGAAGTTGGCTCAAGAACCAAGGTATATATCTGAAATTATTTCTTCTGTAGTGTAAAAAACTCAGTTTCATTGAGAGCTATAACTATGCTCTGTTTTAAGGTTTATGAGAGAGTCATCATTATCTAAATGTAAAAGGAAATAAAAACATTTTTCAATCAGTAAAAGCCTTCCATATCTGCTCATTTTCAGATAGCTTCAAAATCAGTGAAATGCTGCATATTAAATTTTCTAGTGTGAGGTCATGCATAAGAAGAGTATTCCCCGATAAATTCTACTAGGAAATTAATAGACACACTGGGCTTCCCTGAACTTCTTTCCAGGGTGTTATCATATGAGGTAGTCATAATTTCAGATAATCTGCAAGTCAGTATTCGTGGTCTTCGTAAATATGATTTGTATGAGAAATGTCTATATATCTCCCTGTGTTGTTTGATTTTTATATTCTAATGAAGATAGCTGACAAAAAAATAATTGAGATTTTCTACAATGAGGACTTGGATCAGTATTATAGTCATTGGACTTGAAGTGTTGATTTCGTAGTGAAATCACTGTTTTGTTATGTAGAATGAAACTAAAACATGTTGTGTTGACTTGGTGTTTTAAGACAATTTTAAGAATTAGTTTAGTTAAGCAGGAAATCCCTGTGTTCATTAAACTTCACCTTTTTTTCACTTCTTTTACTTTTTGTTCAATATCGATCCATTTGAGTTTCTAACAGTGCAGCAAACTATGGAAAGTCATGCATACAGATTTGCATTCTCAACAGACATGTTTTATTGAGCTGCCTCATTAAACATTAAAAGCTTGTCTTCAGAGAGACAGATTGAAGTATTTCCCTTCAGCTTTTCTTTGATACATAACTTTACAAAATTTTTATTGTAAACATATATTTAAACAAGAGAAAAACAAAAGAAGAGATTTTGAAATAAAACTACAATTTGGTTTCCCAAATGAAATGATCCTTAGTTTTGATAGCAGAAAAAAGGCAAAGCTTAGAGGATGGTGTTCAGAGCATACAGACATATTTTCAAGCTCTGTATAAAGCATTAGCTAAGAAAACAGAATTCCCGATATGTGATCTCTAAACTGTAGTGGGAAATCATGTGGAATGGTACTTGTACTCTAAATAAGCAGAGCCTCCACTTCGGGGGAAAAAGTCTTTTTTATTGCCTAACTGGAGTGTCAAAATGCTTTCATAGCAAAACTTTTGAGTTTTTCTTGACAGGCACTTTCACAGTAGGTGAGTGAAGAACGTATGGACGGTATGCCTCTGGGTCCAATGTTCATATCTGTTCTGAGGTCTCCAGGGTAATTAGATCCTTATGTTTTTGTATTAGATTATTTTCTTCAGAAATGTTAAGATTAAAATCAGCAAGGCAGCTGTACAGTATACTTTTCCATCTAAATCCTTCATTACACATAGCTCAACAGCAAAAGCGGATGCTGCATCTGAATGGTACAAATATATTTGGAATCATGATTTGTCTGTCATGTTGATGAGCTGAATGATGCTAACTTTGAAAGGAGTAATTGGAAGGTAGAGGTAGCCTTTTTACCTCTTCTCTCGCAAGGCATTCCAGCCCACAGCTTTCACAAGCTGCCTTTCCTCTGCGCTCAGCAAATCAGGCAAGAGTTCGGCAAAAGGCCAGTATGGGTGTATTTTACAAGATGCTGAGCGTGCTTGTGTAATACAGTGAAAAATTAAGCGTCTAATGAGCTACATTGTACTGAATGAGGGGTTGGGG
>JAOBAS010000028.1:6156771-6168259 GCA_025311575.1 Elanoides forficatus | reverse complement strand
ATTTGAATATTCATGCTCTGTGGGGTTGAGTTAAAACTTGTGATTCTGAGGGTTCTTTTAGATGGAAAGAGAACACTTTGCCACTATTCAATACTGAATTACCATTATCTGGTGTTTCTTCGGAGAGACACGCAGATGTATTAGAAAATCACTGTGGTGCATTTTAAGGTATAATAGCATTCCATTCATGCTAAAATGACCTGTCGGCTGCTTATGTGAGATATCGCCTTTCACTAGCCCTGTTTCTTTGTCCCACATCATTGAGCAATAGAAGCACTCGTATTCTATCCCCTACCTTTAAAATAAGGAGAGGAGAGAAGGAAGTATCTGAAGAATGGGAGAACCATGAAATCTCAGTATTTCTGGTATTCTCTTCTGAAATAGCCAAAATCTGTTCATCCATTCCATAACCTACCTTGATTTTCTAGAACCCTGGGAAAAAGTGCAAATGGGAACTCAACCTGTTAGATGAGTAGGCAACTGTTGGTAACTTTTTTCCTGGAAGCAGGAAAATCTATAGATGAAAAGGTACAGAAGTTGCCCAGCACTCTGGGTAGCAAACTCTGGTAGGTGACTATACTGATTGGACGGATATGTTTTTGTTGTATGCAATTAAAAAAAATAAAATGTATGTGTAACCTATTAATATTTAATGATTCCACAAGATTCCAGCATAAAATAATGAAGCCATGAATAAAGGAAAAACAACAAATTAATGTGGACAGGCCTTCACCCTTGAGTACTAGCTTAACTAGAAGACAGAAAGGTCACAGCTTTTCCACTTCAAGTTAGAAATTATTGCCAAACTGGGCTACAGAAATAGATCATTACAGTATTTAGGTAAGCTGTAGAAGAGAGAAAAAAAAATGCATTTTCTGTTCTTTGAAGTGACCTGATGTGGTTTGCAGGAACTCTTCTTCTAAGTTTAGATAGCAAATAAATATGATTGAATAGATTTCTAGAACATTTTAAGAAAATTACACTGTCTTTAATTCATATTTGTTTACTTTGCCACATAAACCCAAATACGGTAATTTAGTCTGTTTTACCACTAACTCTTGAATAACTATGAACAGATTACTAGCTCCAGGTTGATTTTATTACAATATTCAACTTCAAATTCATCAAAGTATGCTTATATCTGCTGCGTGAATATATTTATGTATGAGACTGCATGTATTTGGCCTATTCAGAGACAAGAAGACGCTATATTTAAGTACACAGACATCTTTGCTGTACCTTTTACTAAATCTCCAGTAGAGATACAAAAAGCAATTTTTAGTGTCCAATTTAGTGTGGCACAAATGAATGAACAGTTTCTCAAACAGTGAAGAATCCAAATCTGTGAAGATTTGCATGCTTGCTTTAGTGTACTTGAAGTGACACTCCATGATTTTAGGTGTTTCTGTTCCCAGTGTACACTGAGGGTGTGCACATTAACAAACAGTTCTGTGCAGTGGAAACTGATCTGTGAAGTTAATCAGTTGGAACTGAGGATCCGATGTCCACACCATACGTTTTTGGGAAGTCTTATTTCAGATTAGCTCTTGTCTGGTCTCTGAGACTAAATGCCCATTAGCAGTCAGAAAAAATCACATGTGCTGCTAAAGCACATCTGGTTTAGTTTCATCCAAAGGAGTCTAGTTAGCATGCTCTGAAACTGTTCCATGAGGCAAATCAAAGTACGACAAGTGGGGGAGATCAAGGGATTCAATTCAAAAGCATATTTCTCCTTACAACTAAGTTGTGAAACTGAACAGCCCAGAGTGTAGGTGATGCCTCAGTGGTTAATTTAACTGAGAAGCCACTTTCAGATGCAGAATTACATGAGAGCAACCTGTTCTGTTATTATTATTGCTGTGTTCTAATACTAGACCAAAGGAGTCTGTTGAAACCAGTGTCTGTAGAAGGATAAAAAAGTGGGATGAAGACTGAACCTTTATAAACTTGCCAATCTTTCATTTACTCGTTTCTTATGTGAAGTGTTGGACAGTGATAGCAAAAAAGATTCATCATTAAATGTCTTGAAAAATACAGTAAAACGTAAAATCACTTTTCTCTATTCTATCTGTGCAGTACTTATGCATTTTATTTTCTACAAAGTGTTACTTGTAACTTATCCCACTTAGTGACATGCTAGAAACTGATTTTATTTTTCTAATAGTATTTATTAACAGCATACGAATATTTGTCATTTGAACTCCTTATCCTTCTAATTTGGATCCATCATTGGAATCCCAACAAGGTTCTAGTATTATTTCATTTTCAAATCTTTGAAGTCTTCCAATAGCTAGATTTTTTTATTCCCTTAGTATCTTTTATTGATATGGGGGTGTTTATGCAAATTATTTTAAATATGCACTTCAACATTAATCTGTATTGTGGATGAAGATAATCCTGAAGTCCATAAATATGAGTTGTTTGGAAGTCTAAGCAGTATCCAAGTTTGGGGTCTGTATGCGTGAACGTGCATAAATATGCATGCTATGTAGTTACTATTTCTGTTTATATATATATGTAATTAAGTTACATATACATATAGAGAGGGAAAGAGAAAAAGGTTTTTTCAAATGAGTAGAGTTTCCTTTAAAAATATGATAGGATAATAACATATAGAGAAAATGTTATTCATCTCACAATTGTAGAATGTGGGGGCTGTAGAGGTGTCAAAAATGCATCTAAAAATATTTGTATTTGTCCAAAAATTATATTTATTATCAATTAACCTTTCTTTTCCTGTATATACAGGTACATCTGTTCTACAGGTGACAGCCACAGATGCAGATGACCCTACATATGGAAACAGCGCCAGGGTAGTGTACAGTATTCTTCAGGGACAGCCGTATTTCTCTGTTGACCCTAAAACAGGTGTGTATTTTATATTCCTGTCAGTGTGATTTGGCTAATATGTTAGAGTTAACTAAGTCCGGTAGATGAAATCCAATGTACAAAATGCAGGTGGGTGGGATTTATTTTTTTTAATTCCTGTTATGTCCTCCTTCTTGCTTTAACACTATGAAATTTAGGAGTTGCTATGTTTTTCTGACTACTAAGATGAGCCTACTGTGTACAGAATTAATTCTACATCATGCCATGATATGAGCCATTCAGCCAAACTGGAATAGCATTTTTCCATCTTTTCAAGCCTCTTGTTTAGGAAGTGAATCAAGTGTGCCTAATACGTTATGATTTTAAATGCTTTGTTTTGCCTGAAGGATAGTCTTGGGAGGATTATTGAATGTGTGCTTCAACACATATACCATAATAAATTAATATCATTCTTGTATTTATAAAACTGCAGTATTGCCATTTCACTGAAAATTTATTCTATGACTCAAGAAGTAGAATGAGCTGAAATATTTATGCTTAAGCTCTATGCATTGCCCTCTCCTTTTTTCCTACAAAGTGTAAGTTATGTATAATGAATCCAAATTGGTTTCTGTAAAGAGAGAAGAAATCTCTTTTGGGGAAGGGGGTTGTTAGTAGTTTTGGATTTTCTGAAGAGCGTTATCTTAAATATTAATATGAGGGTATATTTTTAGTATGCATTTATAGACCTTCATAATGAGGAAGTACAGTTTAAGAAAGTACTTTTTTCATTTGAATTTTGTAACTGGTTTTCCCTATCTATATCAAAGCTTTAATACTGAGAGGAAAGAAGGAAATATAGTGATCTCTACACTTAACTGTAGGGAAGAATAATGATTTTTAAAATGTGCTGAAGGGAAGTAATTATAGTGTAAATAGTTTTCATTGTAATATTTTTACATTTAAGTGTCTTTACTTGTCTACATTAATCTCTGCGAAACTTGGAGGTATACACTTGCTTCATTATAAGAGAAGTGTATCTGTGCCATCTCAGCTAGCTTTGAGGTTTGCTTTGAGTAGGAGGCAAGACTCGATGACCTCCAGAGGTGTGTCTCAACCTAAATTATTCTATAAATTTGTGAGCTCATGTTAGAAAGGTCTAAGAATGCAAAGCCTGACAGGATCATGTTGGAGGACTATGTAAGGTGCTGGGAGGCAAATCTGATGTAGGCCTGTTCATACATACTGTGTTTTGGGAACAACTGCTGGCACACACCTTACCCAGCTGTGTGTGAATAGAGGCTAGCAGAGTACTGGGTGGCACAGGCTAAAACCACTCTGGGTTTAACCACATGTTAACAACTAAGAGGTATGGAAAATCAGTGGTACAGTGCTCAAGCTCTCTCTGCCCTTGTTTTTACTTAGAAATACAACCCTGGTGTACATTTCTATTTCTGTTTTAGCACTCTGAAGCAACGCCCTATATTTTTTGTTTTTATAATGGTATGGAACTTGTAGTCTGGAGCTGCAGTTCAGTCAATGAAGAATCATAATGGATGTTCTCAGTATCGGGTCTGTATCACAAAAGAAAATAATATTGTTATACCACTGTTTGTATGTTATAAAAAAGCAGATGGGAGTGTATTTTCACTCCCCAAGCCTTAGGCTTCGACAGTGGTTTAATAACACTTTATGAACTTAAACTGTTCTTAATATGTGTATAGAATATGAAAATTCTTCTGATACCTTAGTCTATTAAAATAGCAAAAGAATAAAATACCTGATGAGGTAAGTAGACAGTGAAAGAGTGAAAAAACTGGAGAAAGCGTTTTGATTAATTGTCTTTTTATAATTGCAGAATAGCAGTTAATTTAATTTGGCATGATATAGTGGGAAGAAGTAGAATATTGGAAATGATGGGAAAGTCTTGAAGAATAGAGTGGTTTACTATGAAATTTCCCTTTGAATTTCTGGGTTTTAAGACTCATTTTCTAAAAACATCACTCTTCTGAATTTGCAAGCGTTTCAGTGACCTATTTTTCCTAAGGCTTCAATTGTTCAATTCCATCTTAATTGCATTTTATCTGGAAGTTTTCTGAATTTACACCGACATGCACAAACTCCCTTTACAAAAAAGAAGGGCCAAAACAGGGAAGAAGAGAAAGAGAAAGGTCCCAACATTCATGACTGAATGTAATATTTGTGAAGCCTAGGGATCTTTTATGGCTATCAGTAAAGCTTCTTGGAGCTATCAGGTGCAGACATCAAGCTGTTCATAGCTCTAGTGCGACTACTCATCTTAAGAAGTCTTCTGCTTCTAGCTTAGTGCTGCCTGAACTTGGTTTTAAACAACTGACTATCTGAAGACTTAAAGGTTATGGATTTTTAGGAGCTAGTTTGGGATAGTTTAAATAGGATTTTAGAACTCTTGCATCTAAAACATAATAGCGGGCCAGCACCATATTACAAACTTTGAAGTAAAAAAAGCTGTGGTTTTGGCAAAAAAACATCTTTGTTAGCTTATCTAATAAAAGGCTTGTCTTCACACAGCCAAAGCAGGGGAGGTGCAGTGCTGGAAGAGTAACCTCCCTGCCCTAATTAGAGACTTGAGCCTGGACTTCTCCCAGGGCTATCCCAGGAGAGCCTCAGCCCCATGGGCTGGGGCTGAAACCCATCATGAGGAGTCAACAGGAGATGCTACCCTGATCACCCTTCAGGCTGAGGGAGCTACTGCCTGCAGGGGTATGGGACACATTGTGGGATGCTTTATGGTATTGTGCTAGACTTATTCTTGGATGTTTAGAGGAAGGACCATAGGCAGGGAAAAGGAGGGACCGAGGTGGGTTAGGGAGGAAAAAACAAGGGAAAAATAGAGGGCTAAGGCGACAAAAGGGGCCAGTCGTGTGTAAACAAGCTCTTGCTCAGCACCATTGTCTAGTTATGCCCTGTGCTTGATCAGCATAGTCTGTCCTGTATCTTACTGTGCTCCATTTCTAACTATTTTCCTGAGTAAAGGGGCTCTCTATCAGTGTGCACGTGTGTGTGGAGATTTAAGTGCCAGCAACTGGAGCTGGACCATGCGTCAGAGGGGCCTGTGTGTCTGTGGTGCCAGCAAACTGGAGAGTGCGGAGTGCATGCGTATTGCATGGGTGCGTATGTCAGAGCCTCAGGCTGGAGTAGCCAGCGAGTCAGATGAGTGGCTTGGGTGCCAGGTATCCGTGTCACCAAAAGTCTGGGCCAGATACTGGAGAGACCAGAGGTCTCACAAGGCAGCTGTTGGAGCGGCCAAGAGGTCCAGACAAGTCTGGAGCGACTCTGGTCTGTGGGTTGACCGAGAGGCCTGTTTGCATCTGTGTGTCTCTGTGTGAGGCAAGGGAAGACCAGGGAGCCAGGAGCCAGCTCCTGGATAGTGTGGGTGCCAAAGCCAGCTACTGGGGGCTCATAATGTATATGTGGAGGTGTCCTTGGGTACTGGGGGTCCAGGGGGTCTAGGGCCAGTTACTGGATATGCTCAGTGTGTAAGGCCCATTACTGGGGGATCCATAGTGTGCTGGGGTGAGTGGGGATGTGTGAGTGTGTCCAGGATTAGAAGGGGGTCTGTACTTGCAGCTGGAGGGGAGCTGCAGGCCTCGCGCTTGTATGTCTGGGTGCCAGCAAGTGTGAAGACTGGGCATCCAGCTGCCAGCTACTGGATAGACTGAGCGTCTAAGGCAAGTTGCAGGAGGGATCCGTGTTGGGTACATGCGTATATTTCCAACTATAAACCATCCTTCCTCCTGATCAGCTGGAGAAGGATGAGGCTGTTGGTGCCATTTGTGTTTGAGTGCTGAGTGTTTCTACCTGTGTGTCACCCACTGCATGTATGTGTTGCATCTGTGCGTGTGCCTCTTGGGAACACAGGCTTGGCCTCACTACTGCTTCTAAATCATGGATTAAAAACAGGGAGCTGCAGCAACTTCAGCTCCATCAGGCTACCAGATTTGGCAGCTTCCAACAATCTTTAGTTTTTCAGTTGATTGGGTCTAGGGCCTGTGTTTTGTTACGGTTTTGTTTTGTTTTGTTTTGTTTCCCCTGGGAAGGAAGAATTGTAAACTGTGTGTAAAAATTCGCTGGAACTATGTTGTTATGATTGTGAATGTCAGAACTGCTGTCTACGCATAACATAAAGTGAAAGGTTTTCAAAATCCTTTGAATTTGAATGGCTTTCTAGGAATTGTTTGGTATTTGTGTTTATTTTTCAGTAATTAGCTATGTAATTAGTAATTAGCTGTGACAGCCTGTGCTGGTTCCTGTTTGCTTTCCTCCCCAGTTACAGCAGAATATACTGCTGAATTTTTATAAAGAAGTATGTATTAATAATGCTGATGAAAGAGAGAGAAGTCAATGTCTAGATCCTAGGTGTATTTGCAAACATTAGGTGTATAGAATTATATGATTATTTTAATGAAAATATTCAGGGAACCCCAGAAAACTGAGTCATTTGGCCTTTTAGGGTACCATTAGCCTCACTGTAAAAATAAAATAAAAAGTTAAGTTACTAGTAAAGAGTAGAGCAAACGAGTAGAGCAAATAATTTATTAATATACTTAGTATTTTAACATGGTTCCCCCTTCTTCCCCTCCCCGTAGAGCTTTGAACGTCTTTAGAAATGCCCAAATATACATGAAAACTTTTCCTGGGAGTTTGAGTTACAAATTTAATACCCCACCTTTCCCAAACTGTGAGGTTTTTTGATTTATGAACTTGATGTAGATCTATCCCTGCTTGTTCTTTCCTTATGACAAGTGTGGCTCATCAACACTCAACATTTGACTGGTAACCCAACCCCAGAAGCTCATTTTTTTCTGAGGAAACCTCAGATTAGACTGTATGCTTTTTCTAGCAGCTATAGCAGCCCACTTTCAGTTGCCACATGCATTGGGAATAAAAGTGAAACCCATAGTCCAATTCTACTTCTTACATAGTAAACCCATATCTGGAGGATGTTAGCTACACACAGCTCTTCACAGATGCATCCGTCTTTCTGAACAGAACATACAGAGTGAATTAATCTGTGGGGCATTTGTCCTTTCAAATCAGCAGTTCTGGCTGTAACTTTGATGAAATAAGAGATTAAAACCTTCATTCATTGCAGTTTTGAATTGAAATGTAGACCTTGGTGGGATGGGAGAGAAACACATTTATCATTGAATTGAATGTGAAAAAACATTAGATATTTGTATTTATAATGATCTGCTGTTACAGCAGCAATATTAGAAAGATGGATCAACTTCAGGGTTTTTTTTACTTGAAGATATTAAATAGTAAAGAAATATGTACGCCTATTTATGAAAGAATGTCACTGCAAATTAGTACAGACTAATTATGAAGTGTGAGGAGAGTGTCAACCTCCTCCTGCTTTCTGTCTTCACAATAATATGAACAATGCCTTCAAGCATCTCTATAAGAAATGACCTATTCACTAATTATTTAGTTTGGTTCCTGACTGAGAGCACAATACAAATAATAAACATAGTCAGTGGCTGAATAGATGCTTCCAAATATAGAGATGTGCCTCACAAACACTGAATGAGCAACCCCTGAAGTTCAAGACTTTTGTCCTCATCTGTAACTATTATTCTTATCCTTTTCTAAAAGTTCTTGGCCATAGTTCATATGGGAATGGCAGCTTTTGTGGCATTGTACTATGTAGAGTGTAATTTTAAAGTTGCATGTGTATTCCTCTGCAAAATGAGAAAAAAATATTGATTGCTTATCAAGTTATTCACAGATTTGGTACTGGTAAATAAATACTGATACTTCGAAAAAAAATTAATGAAATCTATTAAAATGAAGTTCTTTAACTTCTGAGGTAATAATTATGGACTTAGTGGATTAAGGTCTACCTTATTTCAGAGAAAATAACTTAAATTGGCATAAAGAGGAGTTGCATAGACTTCGCAGTACAAAAAGGAAGAGCACTCTCTGCATGCTTTAGTAGAACAGTCTGTCGTCGTATCCCAGATAAGAACCTACTGCACTAATTCGAGTAATGATAAGGTATTTCATGACCTTATGTCTGCCATACACAAGAAATCATACTAGTTAGTAAAATCGTTTCAGAAACCGAATTCTGCCACTTATTTGAATGAGCATCCTTATTTTTTATATTAAGAATTCGTACTTTTTTTTAGTTGAAATACCTTTCTTAGTGACATCTGTTTAAAATAAGCATGCTTACTGGGATTAATGATCCCTGGCTGATACGCAGGTTGGTTCATATTAAAGTGCTAACTGAAAAAGGAGAGTCCTGTGTTTAACTATCTGTTTGCTTCATGCTGAGAGGCTCCAATGTAATTTTAATGATCTTACAGGGCTGTAGAAGTATCTCGCATAACCTGAATGCTTCTACTGTAAAGGAATACTTTATGACATCCCCCTAACTCCACAACTAAGGCACCACAGCTGATGGCCAGGTTCCTGTAGTGGCCTTAAAGTATACTTAACCTCCCCTATCACAGTTTTTACACATGGGCTCTTAAACTGTTACTGTTCAATAATTAACTCTTGTAAAACCAGTCAGGGTGATTGCATTAATCATAACATTTTGCTAATGACACGTTCTGTTTGAGTTAGGTAAGGAAATATCTATGGTGAACCTTCAAATTCTCACTTGCGCTTGCGTTGCAGTCCACTTATTTAAACCTATTAGTAAAAACTCCAACTTAATTATATGTGATTGGTTTCTACTTGTATCAAGGTGAGCTCACAGTGAAGAATCAGTCTGAAAGTTATTTTTATTAGTGATACATCTTTTTAATAGTGCGGAGGATTAAAATAAATTTATTTTGTGCATGGGTACTGTAATTTTATCTTGAAATTGTAAGAACTATATTCCATATTCAGGTTTTCATACATGTAGTTTCCCTCAAGGAATTTCTGAAATGTTGTAACAGAAATTACGTCTCTAGCGTATATCATTGCCAAAGTCTACAGTTTGTTGTCAAGAGAATCACTAGAAATTCAAACTCAAAATTTGAAAGTCTTGCCTTGTTCTTCTGATTCTACCAGGTACTGTACAATGCATTCCTCCATTCCTGAAGGAACAGGAATACGTGCTCCATCTAAAAATATTGTCATGAATACTTGTTTGAGTGTCATCTGCTAGCTCTCAGCTAAGAGTAACGTAAATATTGTAATGTCCTTTGCTTTCAATTTTAAGTAAATATTGGATTTTCTACACCTACAGTTTTCACGCTTTTAAGATAAACTCTAAACAATAGACTCAATTCTCACAGTTTTCTTGTGTGTTCAAAATATTGCTATACTATTACAGTTTTCCCTAGAGTTATTCAAAGGATAACTCAGGCCACAAGACAGATGGGCAGAGAGGTATGAGCAGCTGAACACTCCACTGTTTCTTTTCATTTTCTAGGGGCTCTGTTTTGGTACAGTTGAAGATTCTATGAGAGCATTGGTACAACTGAAAACTTGTTGTTTAGGCCTTGTTTTCCACTAGCACGGAAACTGCACGGAAGGGTCCTTGCTAATCAAAAGTGTACAAAGAGGAGGGGCAAAATGGTAAGCTGCAAATGCGTAATAAGGGTAATACCAAAGCAGCAGCACTGCTTCGGAGCAAAGGTCTGTACAACCTAGTTCAGTGTTTCTAATAGTGACTGACATTTGGTGGGCCACCCTCTTGCCTGTGTTACCCTGATGCAATTTTTGCCATCCACCCCCAGGACATTTTGTGGTCTGGCTGCTGGAGCACGGCTTTGAGGAGCACGAGGTGGGTTGATCACTTGCCAGGACCAGTGTTCTGGCAGTGTGCTTTCTTTGCTGGTTACCTACCACCAGTCTCTCTTCCAGCATCAGTTGTATAGTTAAAAAGGACGGGCATAGGAGGCAGAAAAGCGAGGGCAAAAAGATTGCCTGATGTTCTGATCTTCTTTGTCCTCTCCTATGAGATGGACCATGTGTATTGGAGGTTGATTTCAGAAATAGGGAAGAAACTATTCCTTGGTTGTTCGTTCTTGTTTGTTTCTGTTTGTTGTTCCTTCATCATCTGGTGTTGTGAACAACTGCTGTGGACAATCTGTGTTGTCCAGCCACAAGTTATCCTTAAAGAAAAATTTAAAAAAATTGGCACATGCTTCTGTAACCACTAACTGGCAATTGGCAAGTTCCCAGATAATATTGTCATCTTGGCTTCCTAACTAGAACTACTGCAATGTGGTAACTGCATTCCTTTTGTGTGTTAGACTTCTTTTTTATTTTTTTAACCTTTCATCTGTAATACACAGATATATTTTTACACTTACAACATAATGCCTGGTTATTGTGGGCTAACCCCAGTCGGCAGCTAAGTGCTACACAGCCGCTTGCGTATTCCCCCCACAATAGGATGGGGGAGAGAATGGGAGGGATAAAAGTGAGAAAACTGGTGGGTTGAGACAAAGACAGTTTAATAGGGAAGGCAAAAGCCACGCACACAAGCCAAGCAAAACAAGGAATTTATTCACAATTTCCCATCAGCAGGCAGGTGTTCAGCCATCACCAGGAAAGCCGGGCTCCATGACATGTAATGGTTCCTTGGGAAGACAAACGGCGCAACTCCGAACACTCCCCCTTCCTTCTTCTTCCCCCAGCTTTATATACTGAGCATGACGTCATATGGTGTGGAAGATCCCTTGGGTCAGTC
>JAOBAS010000028.1:6080248-6127094 GCA_025311575.1 Elanoides forficatus | reverse complement strand
GATGCTGTTGGCCTTCTTGGCCACCTGGGCACACTGCTGGCTCATATTCAGCCGGCTGTCAACCAGCACCCCCAGGTACTTTTCCGCCTGGCAGCAGAAACCATAGTGCCAGACAAGGGTGTTATGGCTGCAGTCATTGCAAACAATTTAATTTTTTTTTTTAATTTACACATTGGAGGGATAGTTTTGGAAGTCTCTAACTAAGGCTTCTGCATAACGTTTTCAGTATTTCACTTGCTGTGGTATCTGTTGCAAAATAATGATTATGATGTTTTGCACATGAGTTATGAAAGTCTTCAGAAATTTGGGGGAATCTGTAATTGCCTCAGTTTTAAAGACCTGAGTAGGTACTTTCTCTGAGAACGCTTCAGAGGAGTTATGCCTTTGGGCATTTCCTAGTATTCGTCTCAGGCATACCCAAAGTAGAGCTCTGCTGCTTTGTTTTTTCCTATGTGTAAATTTCAAAACATTGTATTTCCTTTACATGTTTTGAATCACTGCAGACATGAATAGAGGTAATGGCACAAAGCCATTATTGTGCATGAAACAAATGATTGTCATTTCTAGTTGAGTTCCTTATTCATTTATACAAGTAAACATATTCATATGGTTTATACCAGAGAAACCATACCATTTAGCTTTCAAAAATGTGGTGACTCCTTCTTCCCTTCCCTCCAGAACTCCTTGATGAAGTCAGTATATGTAACCAGAATTTGGTATCATTCTTTTGGCTCTGCAAATACTCTGTTATTGTGGGGCAAGAATATGCCAGCTGCACAGGAGAAATACGTACCAAGCACAAACATTGCATTCAAGTAGAGGATTATAAGCGATGCCTGAAAACCCATTATCCTTGCAGTGTTTTGCCATTTGACAGGTTTGCACCTGTGTGTACTAGTTTGAATTATCTCTGCATTATTATTAGCATCTTAGTCTTTTAGGTGGGGAATGCACCTAATGGTCTGGAAAATTATTTCGGTGTTGCTCAGCAGCTGTATGTGAGAATGTAGTGTGTGGTACAGTAAACTCTTGTCAGTTAACACCACTGTGAAGAGGGTGAAATATAGTTATAGCTGGCACACTGCAAAATAAGATATCAAATTAGCCTTTCTTCTCATTAAATCATTAAAAAAGATAGTAGTGTCCTATGACATGTCTGTAGATAAATTTCTTATTAAGGTATTTCTCCTAAACTTGGGTTCTGGTTATAAATGATCTGACAGAATCTCTGCTTCATGATAGATAAATAAATAAATGAGAACCAAAAAATAGATTTATAGTCAGTGATGTGTAATCTGGCCCATCTGTGTCTCACAAAATTTCAGTTTTAAGGAAAATAGAACAAGAAACAATGAATCTGTACTGTAGCTAGAAAAATTCAGGCTAGTCATTAGGGAAAATTATAGTAGGATTGTTAAAGGACTGGGATAGGTTGTCGGGTTAAGAAACGCCAACTTTCTTAATGGATGTCTTTAAAACATGTTAGGCCAACATGTGTCAATAATATTTCAAATATAGTATATCCTCCCTTAGGACAGGAAGAGTTGTTTCTCTGTGATTTTTTTTTACTTTATACTTGGGCAGATCCATTTGTGGCAGTAAGACTTGGTGTTTGATATTCTTGTAGATTGTGTCCATGTAGAGATTAAAGAATAATTCAGGCAGGTAAATGTGTTGGAGGGGGGATGATAGAGACTATTTTATTTTAATTGCTGCCACAGTGATTTATGTGGTGGAATACACACTCCTTAGTTCACAAGAAAAGTGAAACTACGAGGTCTTTTCCTGGAAAACATTCTGTTTTTTAAAAAAAATGTGAAATTCAAACTTTTCTGTTTTTTAAATCTGTTACATAGCAGACAAAAAATAACCCAGACCTACTGAGGTGACTGAATGAGTGTTCTCTTGAGATGCAGGATTAGCCTAGCCCAGAATGAACATGCTTGTTCCTGAACTGTCTTTGGATGAGTGGGCTGAATGGATTGCTGGGAAAAGTAGGTAAAGAAGAAAACATAGAAACTCTAGGAGACAGTAGATACAGAGTTCACTCAGTGGAGGAAGGGGTCTCATGTTTCCATTTGACATTTCCAGAAATATATATTCATCTGTGTCAGGCACCTACATACACAAACTGTAGTTGCCCTGAGCATGGTCAGTAAGTTCATTACTTTCGGGATGCAGTAAACTATGGAGCATGTAAAGATTTAATTTACAGTGGAAGGTCTCTTTACTCCCTGGAATGCATGAAACTGGCTGTGTAGTTGCTTGTCATCTGTGTACTACACATCCGTAATAAATCCAAAGCAGGATGAATGGGACATCCGATTGGAAGCATCAGCTAGGTTAGATTTTATGTGTATCTGGAAAACATAAGAATTCTTAAAGCGTGTGTGGATAAAATTTCAGACAGGTATGCAGAACATACCTGGAAAAAAACCAGGATGGATGGCAGCCCTGGTGAGAAATCTTTCCCTTTTTTTCTTGCAGCAGTGTTTTCAGTGTAAGATTCCGATTTATGTTAATTTGAAAATTGGAGGCTAGAATATCGTATGATGTGTTCTTTTCATGACCCTTCTTTCCACAATTCAAAAGGAGGGAGGAAGGAATTGAAAATAGGCACGCACGCATGTGCATACACAGCATGAAAGGAGCATAGAATATCCTTGTATTTTCTTGCCCTCTTCCTGGTTTTTTGGGTGAGTCCTTTTTGGATGAGTTATTGGTGACTCTTGCATTGTATGCTATATCCAGTGTTCCTGTTGCTCAAAGCAGCTCACTGTATTAAGCACTTTTTAATGTTCATAAGCAGGGAAGTGGGAACATCACCATGCTGCAAACCAAGATAGGTAACCACAGAAGAAAACAAACAAGAAAAAGTGGTCCTTTTAACAATGCAGAAATATTTACAGTTGTTGACCTCGTGCAGTGTTTAAGTAATCTAAATACAAGTTCTTACATGAAGAAAAATCTGTAGTAAAGTGTTTCAGAATATTTCAGTGGATTTCTTGAGATGAGCTGTGTTCCTGAATAAGCTGCTCACAGGTGACCCTCTATTATTTAGAACTTCTCAGAGTAAAGCTGAAGGACATCTCAAGTTGGTGGAAATTCTTAAGCATTTACATAAGCACTTCTAGAACACTAGACAGCATCATGTGGTTGGTACGGCCAGAAATAGTTTAATGGGATGATTCACCAGGAATCTGAAATATTTTTGAAAGCAAAACTGGAAGTTTGGGCCGGTGGTTACAGAGGAGTACTGGTAGAATAGTCTGTGTGTGTAACTTTGACTTTTTTGGAAGCTGATAGCCATGCATCCACAGGTAGTTAGGAAACATTCTTCTACTTCAGATTTGAGTCTTCTGTAATTACCAAGATGCTCTTCATGCCATTGTAGAATATGGATTTAACTCTTAAATCCCAGGTGCTGACAAGTCAGTCTTTTTATATGCCTTTATAATAACAGTAGTCTTACAACAGAAAATGAAAAATTCCACTTTAACAGTTTCATGAGAATTTTTGTTGTTTATGCAGGACTGTCATACACAGACATGTCTTCAGTCCATTGCTAGAAATAGCTTTCAAAAATGTCTCCAGGAACACTTATGTGGAATAGGCACAACACTAAAAAAGTTCCTTCTGTGTTAGATATGTAAAGCTCAAATAAATAGTGAGAACTTGTAAAATTCACAGAGTTACAACCACAGATTTTACAAGGGAAGACAGTGTATATCTCTGGACTCTAAAGGGCAGCACTCTACCTGAAATCAAGATGCGATGGTATTCTATGTATGAACTGCAGCAGTCATACTCTGAGCAGCACTTTTCTAGAGCTTGAAAATGCAAAGGAAGAATAGCTGTAGGTCAAAGGGCTTGCTCTGGAGTCAGCTGGCCAGGGCTGCTTTCTAATTATCGCTGAGTATTTGCTGAGCCTCATCAGTAGACTGCACGTAAAAAGTGGAAGGAGCTCTGGGGCAGAAGCATGTGCAGCAAATGGTCAGTTCATCTAGTGCTCTGGGAAGCACTAGGTCTGTCATGGGCATCCATTCGGTGCCCAGGACAGGGAAGTCCCAGGTGGTGATTCTCACCTGGCACTGCTGGGGACGAGGGACTGACTGCCAAATGGTAGGTCACCACCGGTCTGTTTGGACTGTGGCCCTGAACGTTCTGCTGACCATTCGGTCAGTGTTATTTGTGCAGTCATAAATTATCAATAGTGAATAAATGGTAACATTATCCAAGATACGACATAATAAATGATGGAACCCCTGTTTCTCCCATTTTCTACTGTAGGGTTTAGCAAGGCTAGTCACTTCCGCTGTTTTACACAGCAAGACTGAATCTTTAAACGTGGCCCTTGTATTCTTCTGAAAATCAGTTTTTTAGATACAAGAAACTAATGGTGAAGTCAATATTTTGAAATATTATTGCCCAGTGTTAGGTATGATTTCTGAGGGATAAGTGGGCCCACTTAATTGCAGGCCATGATTTTAAATGACTGTTTTCAGGCATTTATGTTCGAAAATTACACCTTTCATCTATATTGCCTTGCTATCGTGTAAAGAAAGCTATTTTGCTAGGGCTTTTTTTTTTCTTCCCCCAAATGAGACCAAAAATAGAAGATTTAATGCTTTGAGACAGCTTTTAGAAACTTCTAATACCTTGTTATTAAAAAAAAAATTAATTTGTTCAAAGCAGAGTGATATAGCCATGTCCTTTGCAAACAATATATGTGTAAACCATTAAATTATCTTAAGATTGTGAGGATGTATGTGTCATTGTCCATTTGATAAATGACATCTTTTGTAAAGGGTAATAAAAGTCCGTTCTCCAATCTTTCTGTAAATGGCTTCTGCAACACAGTTCGTAAAAAAACCTAAGTGATACCGTGTTACTGTAATGGATCACCATGCAAAAGTTTTATGCATGTCAAAATTCGTTTTTAAGGTTTACTCTTCAGACTCCTAACAATCAGAATACAACTTTTTACTAAGTCTTTGAAAGTATTAAAAAGAATTTAGTAGGATAGTATATCCTCTGAGATCGAGCTGGCAATTGTCCTATATACAGGAAAATGTTCCTCACTAAAAGTGAGTTTTACAAGTGTACAAGAAGTTCCAATCAAAATTAAGAACATACTGTTGACATAAATGGGCAACCTGTGCTGGTGCTAAAGCAGCTACCATTGCCACTTTCTGGTCAATTATATATTGGAAGTTATGTTTTCTAACATCACCAGCAGAGCTACTCAAATCCAGCAGAAAATAACCATATCATTTATTCAAATACGAAATACTTTAAAATATGCATACTTTATTTTCTTTTTCACTTTCTTGAGAGTTACAACAACTAAATTTTGCAAATAACTATACTAGCTCCAGGAAGTACATTGTTCTTTGGAGGTATTCCCTGTCTTAGACCTATTTAATTTTCAGTGTTTGGGTTAATTTACAATAGCTGAGCTTTAGGGAGTCAAAATTTTATTTCAGTTATACTCCCACTGTTGGTTTACTTACAGCTTGTCTCAAAAGATGCAGTTCTGAATTTCTCCATGAGAGTTTCATTAGCAGAAATAAACTGCTTATAAAGTCTCTTTCTGTAATTATTGCTTGCTGTATATTGGAGCATCACTTTGTGCCTGTAGCAGATAATGGTTTTCACTTGTAAGCTGGGCTTTCTCCAGTAAGACAAGATGGAAAAAGACTCCAGACAGTGTAAAATTTAAACATGAAAGAAAATGTAGGATTGAAGTAGAGAGATTTTAATCGAATTGCCTGTTCCTAAGAGGAAACTAATAGCCCAAATAGGCATGCAGTCTGTGTTTCCTATTCCTGACCTTAAAACACAGATTCACAAATATGTTCTACTCTTCAGCTATGATTTTAGAAACATTACAGTATAAATAAAGTGTAATTATTGGCCAGATTCTCAGAAGCTGTAACATCAACTTTGCTCGTATAAAACAGTCTTCCCTGAAGTGAGCTCCCCTTGCCATTAACACCTGCAGAGCAAAAACTCATCAACTAGATTACTAGATTGACAGCTTAGCCCTAATCGTGCTAAGAAGCTTTTTGCCTAAAAATAAAAGATAAGAAAATCAAGTTGTAAGTTGATAGGTTTCCTTATTTTCTCAGAGAAATAATGGAAACCTGAAGGTACAAAACAAAGGCTATTCTTGTATTTTTCAGTGACTGTAGATGAGAGTGTTAGGTAGGAAGAGGAAAAGGCAAGAGGATCTTTTGATTTTTTTTTTTTTCCTTTTTTACAGAACCCAGCACAGAAGTTTGTAATATATGGTGTGTATAAATTTGTGTTACTTGTAACTTGGTTCATGAAGTTGTGTAACTTTCCTCGCTGTGTGTGGGATCTGTGACAAAGTCCTGGCTTTCCCAGGGCTGATGACAAAACCTATGTGGAGTTATTCCTAAGTAAGTCTTGTGCAATAAGAGCTTTTAAGAGTCAGCACTTGTATTTTCCAGTCTGTGCTTTGTGTAAATTCAGAATAATTTTAAATGTAGACAAGCTTCAGTTTCAAATCAAGAGGTGTTCAATGCTAATACATACAGCAGAGGCTGACCACCCTGCAGAACAACATATTCAGTCAAATCAAAAAGAGAAACAACTTTATAAAATTGCATCCTGTCATGGAGTGGTCATATTTTATGTTTTGTGTGACCTTATTGTGATGCTTTTTAATTTATCGTAGTGTGAGGTTGCCTCTTTTCAACAAGCTACACCACTTCACTAAGTCAGTAGTCATTTTCTTGATAGCAATGCACCTGTAGCAGTGGAACAACTCAGACGTCTGTTTTCAGCCAACTGTAAGATTTATTGTACCTCTAGGTGGAGATTTATCTTTTCTCTGACTAGATCAATATCTAACTCTCAGGTCAATAAATCCTGATTGAATCTCAACAGAAGTCAATAGCTACCTATTATGTCACCTAATAGACAAAGATTTTGTGCTTGTTGGGTCTAAGAAAGAAAATAATGTTTGCGAATGCACATATCAGAAGTTTTATTATAGGATTTCTTTGAATTTTATCTATATAACATCATCATCTTTTTTGCGTGCGTCAGAAAGTTATGAGAACTGTGGTACACTTAATGCTACCACGGTCACATTTTCAGCATTCAAAAAATATCTACTGTGTTTCCTTAGTCAGCGTTCTGTTTATCCAGACTGCAGTTCTTAGACATCTTTTCTCCTATGCGGAGTTTGAACTAATATTTTTCATTGTGCAAATAGATTGGAGTTTTTTACAAGTACTAAAGTTTCAATGAATTTATGAATTTTTGTTGGTTAAGATGGTTTTTTTCCAGAAAACATTACAATAATACTTTTTTCCTAGGTTTTTTCTTTCAAGGACCTGTAAGGAATCTAAGTAATCATATTTGTAAGGTAGTTGTAATATAGAAACATATATATTTAGACTCTGATATACTAAATCTAGCACAAAAGCACATTCCAAAATGAAGACATTTTGCTGATGGTATTTTGCTGATTTTTGAATTTGATGATTTGCTTCGAACAGAAATTGGCTGGCATGGCCACTATCATAACATGTCAAGCAGAAGTGGTTTCATTGTAATTCAAGTACCTAGGATCCATGGAAAAAGTGTTTCACATTTCCATATTGACACCAGTCTCGTATTTCATTTGCACTTTACAAATAAGCATACTTAAATGCTGGGTAAGGTTGCACTTTAAGTGACTTATAACAATTACAAATTACGCTATACTGCTGCAAGGTCCTTAACATGTTATGCATGGGTCAGTGAAGCATCGCGGTTAAGTGGAATGCTCATGGGTATGTAATGACTATGTATCACAGGGAGAAAAGAACACAACGACCGTGTAAATGCTTGGTCTGTGGCTAACCAAGCTTTCTTACTAACAGATGATCTGAATTATATGTCTCAACCTTGTCTGTCAGTTGTGATTAAATTAGTCAGCACATGACATTTTGTCCAAATGTGGAATCTTTTCAAGATTGTATGTTGCATTCAGTTTTTTAATTAGTGGGACACTGTTTTGACCCTATTTGAAAGATTTTTTGTCATGCCTGTAGTCATTGTCTCTCTTCTTGTCCCTGTTATCAAGGTGATCTACTTTGAAAAGAAACCACAATATTATTCAGCATAATGGGCAACTATATTAATTATCTCCAATTATTTAGATACATTATCATATACTTATTAAAGACAAAAAGGTTGATTTGCATAAAAGTCTAATTTAATAGTAGTATATGAGAAATATGAAGTCAAGTCTGTGGCTCCCTCTTTATTTTTCTTTCCATTATGAAGGAAGTCATAAAGAGCTTTGGATTATGAGCGAAATATTAACAGCTTTAACCTTCAGCTGTCTACTATTTTGTCATTTTCATCCAAGCTATAGATTAAATACATTTTTATGTAGGCTGGAACATAAGTGAGGTTACAAGAAGCAATGTTTGATACTGGTAGTCAATACTATTTCTATTTTAAGAGAGGGGTATTTCCAAGCTTGTGAATACAGGTCATTAGTTTTCACATAGTTTTAAGCTCTTTCTTGTCAGATGGGATTTCCTTTGAGAAGATTCCTGTACTTAATTCCCATCTGCTATGTTCAAAGGTTACTGAATGTATCCCCTTTTTACATAATTGTTTTGTTCGTCTCATGTCATAAGGTTATCCCTTCTCACCAAGGATTAAATACACCTGTAAGAAGTTTATATCTGAAGAAATCACACTTAATGAGTAACTTCCTCCTTTCCAGTGTTCTTTGCCCTTGCCTTACCTTCACACTCACATAATTTGCTTTGTTCCTCTGCTTGCCTGCCTGACAAGTAATCTGTTATGGAGAAGTCCTCAATATCTAACCAGCATTAAGTTATCTGTTAGTCATGTATATCTGTATCCAGGTATGTTTCATTGCTATCTTGCACATAATACTTTAAGTATTTCTTTATACAACCACCAATCACTTGTTACCAGCTTTGAGCAAACAATTATCTCTCCTCCCCCCGCCGCCAATTAGGGTACAGATTCTACTTTGGTTTTTAAATACATTTTTAACTGGATTGTCAAAGAAAGAAAAATTTTCAACACAGCAGTAGCATTATAGTTCTGTAGGCTTGCCTCATGCTGCTTTACCTGAGGCACATGCCTACTGCATTAACAGGAACCCGTCAGAGTTTGACCACTGTATTGTTCAGGTTGGAGAATCTGACCATTTAGCCATGTTCGCTCCTAACCATATGTTTCTCCAGAACTATAGAAATGCCACTAATTCAGATGCAGTTCCAAGGTAATCACAGGAGCGAGTGCGAAACCACTGAAGTGTCTTCTGTTATAAATTGCATTATTTCATCATGCACACTTATGCAGAGAAGTAGTATATAGTGGCATGTTGCTTCTAGACACAAGGATATTTTTATTCAAGTCAAAGTCTGTCTTTAAGGCTTTCTTCAACTCCTCCATATCTCATCTCCAACAGTTTTATGTCAAAAAAAAAAAATCTTCAATAATGGAGAAGCAATTTCAGGAGAGGTCAACCACTCGGGGGATTTGTTTGAAAGAACGTTTAGTTCTATTTTGCTGTCTGAAAATTCATAGGAACTTGTGTGCAATTTATACTTCAAAAGAAACAACTTGCGCATTTTCAGGACATAACATATTGATAAACAATTTCTGAAAATGGAGGAATTAGCCTCTTTCTGAACTCTTTTCAGAATCTGCACATCAGAAAAATTGGCAGAATTTTCCTGTTTTTCACCCTGAAATGTTGACTCTTCTAGAAACAAGATTAGATTAATGGAGAACTATAATTATTGTCCAGTCCCAAAACTAGGAAGGGTGATAGAATCTCCCTGAATAAAGAAGTAAATAAGGAAATTTGCAAAATGTAAATGTGTGTCAGTTTTCTGAAAGGCCAAGCAAAAGGAAATCTATAACATGAAGCTGGCAAGTTTAGGCAAAAAGAAAAAGGAAAAATAGAGAAGCTGAGAAAGAATTTAGCCAGTAAAAAATTAGAAATAGCAATAATGCCTTTCCGTGTGTTTTTCTGGAAAATAGGTCATGGTAAAGAAACCTGATTTTTTTGTTTTATGCAATGGCAAATCATATTGAAAAAGATAACTGCCATGTCACATGCCATTCTAGTTAAATAGCAGCAAGCAACAAAGCACATATTAAATGGCTATGAACTGGCTACCTTGGAGGTAGCAAAAAGTTGTCATCAAGGCAGAATCATCATGAAAGGAAGAGACTCCACCGGGGCTCTGCAGGGATTGGTGTAAGACCAACTTTATTCAGCTTCTTTCTGTGCATGTAAAGTCAGGTTTATGGTCCAGCCTGCCCAGCGGTCCTGAGGCAGCAGAACCATGTCTGTACAGCTTAACAGAACAAATGAGGAGACGCCTGTACCTTTACTGCCATTTAGAGCCACACCAGACATAGGTTTGTTAAAAGAGTTGGAGTTGTGATTAGATAAAGAGATCTGCACCAAAAAAAGTCAGTTTTGTTTAAATGCTAAATCACCTGAAAAGTTTGATGATGTGTAGGCCAAAGTGAAAAGTTGATGTTTACAGGAATAACAGCAATCACAGTGCAGTAAACCAACAATCCACTACCACTAAATCCAGAAAATCTCTCTTCCATGGCATAGTGAGTGGGAAGTAGCAGCAATCTGAAGACGATGGGACAAGTACAACACTTCGGTGGAAAGCCATCCCTGATAATAATGTCCTGCTGATTAAACCAGGCTACATGAGGCTGAGAGAAATGTACTTTAAAAAACTGTGAGCTATACTAACTGAAACAGAGCTGGCAAACCTGCCATCCGTATACATATGCTTTAACTTTTGGCAAGAGAAAAAATAACAGCTTCCAGCTCAAATAGGGTGGCCATTTGCAGTGGTGTTTCTATAAAAGATATTCCTTTGATTTGCAGCAATTGCATATGGCAGATTAGAGTTTCTTGTCTGCTTTCTGGGAGCAGCATGGCAGCAAATTCTGTATTCATTTGAATGTGCTTTGCGTTATGAAAACAGTGGAAGGTGGTATGATTACATTTGGCATCCATGTAATCGCCACAGAAATTGGTGTATTTTCCACTCAGTCAGTGAAGCTTTCTTCAGATTCCTTAATTCAGGAGGCTTTGGCACAAGACTTTTTTATTTTGTAAATTCAGGCTGTTACTCATTAAGATTTTTGAGAAGTTTTTATTTACTATTAGTAAATTGGATAGATTCCCCCCCCGGAGGGATGTGCACTGTAATATAATCAGTCTGGTTAATCCCCTCCTTCTTTTAATACCAAATGAACACTATTCTAACCTACTTATTTAAAAACCCTTACTATTTCCTTTTTCAAATATACTTATCTTTCAGCGATTTCTATTTTATTACAGCAGTTGTCTTTCAATGTTGGATTCATGTATTTTATTTCAGCGATAATTCTCTTTAAGAAAGGTCATAGTGTCTTTCAGTACAATAATCATGACAATAGAAGAAAATTGACCACTAATTTTCATTTCTGTAGTGCTTTGACTTTTAGCCATGAAGTGTCTAGTGATGTCCCTGTAAAGGAACAAAATGTATAATGTTAGTTATATAAAGCAGATCTGACTCAAAGGACTAGATTAAAAACATATATGTCACAGAAGCATCAGAATGTGGAGTATGACCATAATCTCTGTATTGCACATTTTGTTTACAGTTATAATTTGAACTAAATCATAAATCCAAGTCAAAGTCTGTTGGGAGTTTGAAATCTGAAGGTTATTTTGAAGTTCTAAGAAAAAAGGGATGCACGTACTTCCTCAGTAGATGACTTGTACTTGCTCAGTATTTGTCTTAAAATGTAAACCCTATAAAAAACATACTTCTTTCTCTTAAAAGGGATGTGTCTAATTATTTCAAGGTAGAATAATATTAGATTTTGGGATGTATTTTAATATATACAAAATATTCAGAATATTAAGTTACAATAAAATAAGCTAACTACATATTCTAAAGCAAAGCAGTGATAAAAATAGATCTTTTATTCACAAAGTAAAAAGAATATTAATGAAATTACCATGTGCAGCAGTTCACTTCCCTCAGTAATTGGTAAAATCACACATTTCAATAGTTATTAAATAGATATTTAAAATTATATTTGAACCATTTAGTAGTTGTGATCATGACAGATATATAAGAAAATAGAATATGGGGGATCTAGTATGACCTACTGGCCCTTCATAAAATCTCTAGTGACCAGGCTCATGATCCAACAACAGAATGGAAATTTTTCAAACAAAATTAACTTGCCCATGACAAACTAGTTAGTCATTGAAGTGGAGTTGTTTTGGTTTTGGTTTTTTTTCCCACTAGATAGAAAACCTTTGAGCTTAAAATGTTAAAATGAACCATGGTTTATTCTGGGAAGGTTCTATTCACACATCATGCAGGAGTAGGCTGTAAGATAAAGCTGGCTAAAATTCTGCAGTGGTTACTGAATCTAAAATAAGTTCTTGTTTTGTATAAGTAATAAGATAAATTACTTCAATTGTACCAGACTGTCAGGTAAGTCCGTAGTTAAATACTTCGGTAAATGCATAGTTAGGCACTTGGCTGTGGCAGACATTTTCTTAATAATTGCCTGCACTTGAATTAAAAAGTCTTGATTTTTACAGTCTCAGTTACAGCTGAGCCTTCTGTTGTAGCTCCTCTTGCATGCAAGCATGCAAGTAAAATGGTTCTTCGCAGAATGCTAAAAAAGACAACATAACACGTTGTCAGATGCGACAGAGCATAGAAGTATCTTAAAGAAAACTTTGAAAAAAAATAAAGAAGGAATTGACTGCAGTTCAGTATCAGGAATGAATTCAGAGAGCCTGAGTGGAGAAGGAAGTAAAACTTGCCAAAAATAAACTTATTTTCAGGGCTTTCTCAAATCCAGAGGCATTGGGTAAAAGGAAAGAAAAGGAGCTATGCACAGTAGTAGACATATCAATTGTTCATCTCAATGTTCTTCTCGCTCAGTTTTGAGGATAAATGCAGGACCGTCATGAAGAAATTTCCTGACTGCAAAAAGTTGTAAGGAATTGTCAGTACAGAGGAAGGAGCTTATGTCTTCGAAGGCAAGAGCAAGAAGAACATAATGAAATTAAATAGTATTATATAGTAAAGGCCATGTTGCAGGACTAATAGTAAGACTGTCTGGGTGATGCTCTTAGTCATATAATTTAGTTTTAGTTAGTCCTGTGAGGAGCAGGGAGTTGGACTTGTTGGCCCTTAAGGGGCCCTTCCAACTCAAGATATTCCGAGTCCACAGTAACTCTGGTCTCATTAATTTGTAAGTGTCTTTGGAGGAGAATGTCCTGGGTATATTAGTCATAAGTGAATCACCATTGTGATGCATTCTGGAAAAAAAAAGAAAAAAAAGAAGTTGTAATTAGAAAGGGCAGTGATAAAATCTCATCTGGAATTTAGATAGGTTTCTGGTCATCCACAGTCAAGGAAGATAAATTCAAATTGGAAAACAGGCTTTCCAAGACTGTAGAAGTTGTCAGAGAAAAAAAAAAAAAAAAAAAAAACAAACAAAACCTGGTGTGATTTAGAGATGAATAAATGTAGACAAGAAGTTAGAAGAAGTGTGTTCTGGGAGAGCCTTCCATATGGGAAAACACATCTCTCATAATTTTACGATGGAAATAGGTATGACTAAATTCAGCAGCCCAGAGGTCCAGAGCTATGTGTCCTTCTGAACTCCATTCCAATAGATATAAACCTCCACATGTTGTATGCAATTTTTGACATAGCAGTCAAACTTTGGTAAAAATTCTTCACTTAAAACCAGTAACAGAGTGGGGTGTCCCCATAATGATGTCTACATCTTGCTTTTTTTTTTTTATTGCTTTCCTTTCTTAGTAAAGATGAATAAATATTGGAAACATAGCTGAAAAGTACTCAGTTAACAGGGTCGCAGTGCTGCCTAACAAATATGAGGCGAAATGAAGGCTGTGTTTAAACTTAAAAAGCCTGTGACAGTTTTCTTTTTTAGGTTCTTTCTGCATCGTTTTAGACAGGGAGATGTCTTCCTTATTATGATCTTCTTGTGGGATGTATAGGAGCCCCTGCCAAGTAGACTGAAGGTACTCAGGGCAACTCCTACTTCAAAAGGAACTGCTGGAGCATTTCATATTATCTCATTGGAAAAGGCGACCAAGAAAGTTCTCCTTACACCTTTTGGGCTCACTAAAGAAATTTGAAAGTATGTATGATTTTAGTGCTGTACTGCCAGAACAGTTGGTGGAGCCGCTAGTGACAAGGACAGAGTATCAGGGTCCTCGCAGTAGTTACATACCTCATACCAGTGATATAATTTTAGGATGGATGGATGTATGTATATGCATCCAAGAAAAGAGAGAGAACTAGATCCTCCGTTATCTCCTGTCCTTCAGCATATCCTAAGCTTAAAACCAGGTTTTTTATTCTAAACTTTGGATACAAGTTTTTGGAGTTAAAAACTTGCCCATTTTCATTTACTCATTTTTCAGAAAAGAGGAATCTGATGCAAGTGGGAGATACGAAATGATTAGTCATCCACAAATCCTTATTAACTGCCTACAAGCATTGATTAGGTACCATACCCCTTGAAGCAAAAAGGAAGAGGAAAGTAATTGTAATTCAGAGGAATTTCTGTTTGTTCAAATCAGTTTAAAAATGTAAGTGACTAGTGCATTTCTGAGGATTGTAAAGAAGACAGATGTTCCACTGTGTAAAATTTGGTCTGTTTCAAATTGAAATTGAAGGGTTTTTTTAAAAAATCCTATACTCCCTCCATGCATATACGTAAACATTAAATATTCCAATAAATTTGGTTCCAATGTGAAAAACTGAAGCAATTTATTTGAAAAATGTCAAAGCAGGGTATTTTTAATTTTATTACTTTTCTATCTTCCTAGTTTTCAGTAAGATGAATTTTCAGAGCAGTATTACCAGATTTTGTGAACCATATTGATTTTGATGAAGCTACGTATTTAAGTTGTATTAGTTCCTTTTATCCAAATGTCTCCATGCCTTTCTGTTATAGTATGTATAAATTGTGATGAATGTCAGTATATCATGGTGGAATTTATGAAGAAAGATGTGTTTGTAACTGTGTCATTTAACGGAAAAAAACCACTGATGACCTAAAACAGACTGGTATACTATTTTTAGCCAGCTTGTTCAGAATCTGTGCTTCTGATGAAACAGAACTTACAGTGCAAAACTGTGTTGAAATCATTCTGAATCTTCATGGATACTTTAAAATGTTATTCATTGTGGATAGTTCTACTCATTTATGTGTGATTTGTTTTCAGAATAGAATGGAAACAGTGGTATAAGCTACATGAAAAGTTCTGTTTTGTAAGTAATAATGGCTAAATGGTTTTACTAAAGAAATCAAAAGAAAGTAATCTTAAAGTAAAAGAAAAATAGTGTTCTGCAAATCACTTTTTGCATCATCTGAGACTGTGAGAATCAAAAACCTTGAGAATCATGCTGTAGAGCAGCTTGTGTAGAAGAGCAAGGCTCTTCTTCTTAAGTTGCTTTGTGTTAATGGCTATTATATATTCAAAATTTACCCAGAAGCAACATCTGATCATGCTATGGTGTATTTTCTTACTAGGTATAACAGCCACTCAGTTTAAGAGTCCAAAACCAAGTTATGCTAAAAATCTAGGTTTTGAAAATGTTAATAAATTTAGCATTTCACATATTTCTTTATGTCTATGTAACTCACTCCAGTCTATTAGTGTCTTTCGTGTACTCGTGAGCCCAGAACTGGACCCAGTGCTCCAGATGTGGCCTCACCAGTGGTGAGCAGAGGAGAAGGATCCCCTCCCTTGACCTGCTTTTCCTCATGCAGCCTGGGATGGCCTTGTTTGCTGCAAGGGCACATCGCTGGCTCATGTCCAACTTGAGGACCCACTAGATCCTTTTCTGAGAAGCTGCTTCCCAGCTAGTCTGTCCACAGCATGTACTGGTTCCTTGGCACGGGACCTGACATTTCCCTTTATCGAACTCCATGAGGTTTCTGTCAGCCTGTGATCAAAGAAATTAGCAGGGCCTAATTTCACAGGCATCGTCGTAAGTGAAAAATGTCCCATAACTGAAACCGAGCCCGCAGAGTTGTCTGTTCTTCCTTTGTTGTAATCTTTGCTTCTGCGTGTGTAATTGGCTACATGTTAAAAAAATTTCTGATGGTGATGGATAGAAAGAAAAAGAATTTTATGATCACTCAGTTTTGGTTTTCTCTCTGTACTGTAGTAAAAACAATAATAGCTTATCTTTCACTTCATGGACAAGTGTTAGGTAAGTCACACTTATGAACATAAATGTATATGATTGACATATCAAATACAAAAGTGTAGTTGTTTGAGATCTGTCAAATAAGAAAGTTTAGCTTTTGGGTAGTTTTAAGAGGAATGTCACATTTCAATTCAGAAATTAACTTTTCTTAAAAAGGAATTTGTGTCTTCTTCAGTGGGGTAGGAGTTTCGGTTCATTAATATTTCTATTAAATAGCTATTTAAACAGTTATATAAGTTGGATTAATTATTTATTAATATAATTGTTCTAATATATGATTTTAATTTCTTCACATCCTCAAGCAAGTTGATTGTCTAGCAGCATCTGGCATTGTTTTATATATATATTTATTTATATTTATACATATACATAAGACACAAACAACTAAAGCCAGCTTATTTTGATTGTAGAAGAGCTTTGCTTTTCCAGAAAATCTACCATTCTCCAGCTTTCCTGAAAAGAAAGGTTATGCCCAGCCTTTCTTCTTGCTCAAACAAGCTAATCCTGATCTTTCTTTTGTTTGTTTTCTTTCCATCACAGGAGTCATCAGGACTGCCTTGCACAACATGGACAGGGAAGCCAGAGAGCATTATTCCGTTGTCATTCAAGCCAAAGATATGGCTGGGCAGGTCGGAGGGCTGTCAGGGTCAACAACTGTAAATATCACACTCACTGATGTCAACGACAATCCACCCAGGTTTCCTCAGAGTATGTACAATTTCAGCATATAACTGATTTGAAAATCGTGTTGATTTTCAGTGAAGTAAGAAGCTATTAGTAAGATCCAATTAGTATTCAAACTCGTGGGGAGAAGGCAGCTTGAGAAGTGTTGGGATTCACCAATATTTTTCAGTTTTCCAGTGATTTCAGATGAAGCACAGAGATGGTATGTGCTAGAATATTGAAACCAGTGAAGATTTCTTTCAATTAAACACTGGATAAGAGTGAGATGGGTGACAGACCAACACTCTTGGCATATGTGGGTTATTTTCCAGTCCTTTTTGAATGTATATTTCAATAGCTGTGTGATTTTGATCCACAAGTGAATTACATTATTCCCATGGTAGGCTACAACAAAAGGTAACACATTAGAAGATTTAATCCAGCATGCCTTTGGCTGCTTCCATAGACATCTATCAATGTTTTTCTTCTGTTTCGCTCTCTATACCCATGTGAACTTTTAAGATCACTTTTTGTATTACAGATGGTCAAAACCCAAGCTGTTTCTCACTGTTGTTGAGCTATGGCGGAGTCTGCCTTTATCCTAGTTAAATGAATTGTTGATGTTGATGTCAAACTGAATGTTCTCACGTGCATGTATGAAAAGTATATGCTAGAATACTCTTAGAATATCTTAATATGACCACTAATAGGAAGTTCATTATTATCCAACTCATTGGGTGCACATTGATCTGACACGGCAGCTGGAGTCTTGTTGGAATTCTGAATTCAGTCAGCAATTTATTTAAAGGTCTTCTGGAATGCAATTGCATAGCTACACCCACTTTCCTTTGCAGATTGGCTCAAGGCCAGTAAGAATATCGTAATCTGGACTCAGGACATTGTGTGAGCCCTTGTAGATCATAATGGACTAGTAGCTATAGGTACCTCCACCGGGAAACACGTTAAGCTGTTTGAATGAGAAGATTTATAAACAATAATAGAGATCACAAAGCTCTGGGGAAAAACAAAGCTCCCTGGCGATACACATTATGTAAAATCTGGTCAAGCAGTATTTCTGGCTCATTAGAAGTGTTGTAGAAATGAATATTTTTTCTGTGCCTCAGAAACACATAAAAACATAAAGCCTTTGAAGCACAGCCTTAAGTAAAGTATATTTGGTTTTATGTTGCACAGAATTGTCATTGCATCCATCACTCTATTTAATATTTCCTAACTATTGGAAAGGCAAAAGGTAAGGCATATCTTTGAACAAATATAACATCTAAAATAGTTAAAGTAGAAAAAATGTCCTAAGTTTCCTGCAAACTCATGAGACAAATGGATCCCTACATACCAGGTTTCAAGAATTGGCCTCGTTTATTTGAATGGAAGGTTTTGGATATTAAACTGGCTGGCAGGCAGAACCATACATTGCCACATATATTTCATCTGTATTAATATTTTTTCAGAAATGGAAGAAATATAAAATGTTCAGGTTCTATTCTATACATTTTAAGGAATTCTAATAATTGCAAAAATAACATTGAAAACTACAAAACATCATTTTGCATTTAATGAGAACTCATTATTTAACAAAGCAAAATGAAAAATGTATTTTAACATTATCAATTTAAACAGAAAATATTAATCCTAGAACAGGTCTTGTAGAGTACAAACAGTTGCTTTATCTTTCCTTACACAGGATTCCTGTACCACAGTTATGATTCTAACATTGGTTTTTTACTCCTTTTCAACAAGTATAATTTAAACACTTTGCAAAAGAACAGTAGCTATGTGTTAGTAATATGGAACGAAAGTATAGACCATCTGAAATCAGGCCATCTTAGCATCATGAACTATTACAATAATACATGAGTGTTGCACTAATAGAAATAACTTCACTGTTTATTTTTCTTTTCTTTGAATGCCATGATTTTCGGTTAAATTTCTCTTCAATTTCCTTATTAGACGGAATGCTAAATGAGACTTACTGAGGCTTGTCACATTCAGAGTTGAATTCAAGGGAGTGCTAACCAAAACTGCATATATCAAGTGTATAACCCTTGGGACAGGCTGAGCCTCAGCTAAACTGCAGACTTTCTTTTGGTTAGTTTCCTTTTCTCCGTTACCATACTTGCGAGTTTTGAATCTGACTCTAACTGTATGAGTACTTTACTTGAGAAAATGCTGGGAAGCACATCTGATCAATGCTTTTATTATTCGTTTTACTTAGAAATATGCTTTATTGTGTATATTTAAAAGGTCGTACCTTTCTGGCATTGGTAGATCAGTGTTCAGTAGAGATGCGTATGGAGTAAGGTATGTGGGATTTGTCCCCCTTAAAGAAACACTTTAAAAATATATTTAAAACTTAGAAATAGAGATTGTAAATATATCTGCTTAAATGAATTTACTGTGTTTTTTTCTGTTCTCACTCTAAATATAGCTGACTTTCTTTCAAAGGAATTACTAACAGAAGAGCTACAGTTTCCCAAAATACCAAAGAGTCTAGGAGGAAGAATAGGAAACATTACTGCATAATTTTACCAGTCTGATGGTTGCAGTTCTCAAATGCATGGTAATAACAATCTCTGGAATAGGAAACATAGCTGAAGAATTCTGCTTGCAAAACACAGTAGTGTGTCTCAGAAGGAGGCAAGGGGTTGTGAATTCAGTGGGAGAGCAAGCTGAAATCAGTTCAGTATTTTGCTTACCGATTACTTCAGCGCGTCTTGTACAACACTGATTTCTTTTTCTTCATCACCACAAATGTTGTTTCTTTTGAGAGTCCAGTTATAAATGAACTATCTATGTAATGCAAGCTGACAGACAGTGCTCTGCATGGGAAGATTTTTGCTTTTAAATAATCAGCATCTCTCAGTTTTAGTTAGTTTTACCACTGATGGATCCACTTGGTTGATGGCTGAAGGCCCTAATTTCATAGTCATAAATTTATTTCAGTAATCTGATAGAAAATGTTCCATCTACTGTTGACACTGTTATCAGCCTTGAGTTACATCAGAATTTTCTGTGTAGTTTTCTTTCATTAATTCTCTCTGGTCTTGTTTAGGATGAATAGATTCTGCATGTTTTGCTTTGTTTAGGATGAATAGATTCTGATTGAATCAAGATCATCACACTAGGCAGATGCTTCCACTGACATGTTTTGTACATCAAGTGCTAGTGATTGCACTCTGGACAGTGTGTAGGAGATCTGTAGTTACTGTGTGTAGAGTCTAATTTTACAAGGAAATTATTTCCCTGGTACCCCATTTGGAGATTTTGTCGTTTGATACATCTAGCTCAGTTCTTTAGGTTAAAGCAGAATTCAAATATGAGTCATGGCTTAAAACATTTTTTTATAAAGCTTGATTGTTGAGTCTGGGTTGTTTCATGGCAGTATATAGATATAATGTGAAATTACGTATATGCATAATTAGCTTGGGCTCACTTTTTACGATGTCATTGTATGAAAAGTACACAGCAATATTTAAGTAGGAATGTTGTATGAAGATACTCCAGTTAGTTCTGAAAAAGTAAGCTCACATCCCAGAAGTAGACATTAACTCTGTTCTGTGCTAGTAAGGTGTCCAACCTTGTTAATATAACTATTAGCTAATTAAGCGCAAAGGTATCTGCTGTTGATTTTCTTTTGGAATTTATACTCCAATATGGTCCTTTCCACATCCCCGGTTCCACATAGTATATCCAGTTCCTATGATCCGTATACATAACCATCAGCCTCCTCTCACTCCCCCCTGCCATGCACTGTAGACTGTCCCGTCCTCCTGTGGTGGCTGGTGCAGAGCTATCTGCCTGCCGGTTGACCACTTGGCTGCTGCCAAAGGAGATGAGTAAAGCGCAATTTTCTCTGATTTTCTTTTAGCAAGTCTTTCAAGCAGTAATTGTTAAGCGGCTTGTAGAATCATAACACCTTTGAGGCCTCTGCCGTTTTGTTAGATTTGTGTGAAATTGGATAGGCGTTAAAAGTTACAGGAGGATATTGAATTAAAATGATTACAGAAGTTGTCTGTCCTCAGGAAACTCAGATTTAAAACAAAACAAGAAAAGGACTCAATGACTGGTTTGGCTTAAGATTGCTGAAATCTGCTCCTTTGTTAATTAGATTTTGTTCATACAGTTAAGTAGTCCCAGGTATCAGTTATTGCTGAAGAGATGCTTAGGTCCTTTAGGAAGACCTTAAATCAGGGTAGAGGGACATGTAGAAAGTTGTTTTGAAACCAGATTTGCACAGAACCCTAATATTTTATTCTTCAGAAGATATATTCCTGCATATAACTTTATTCCCTTTCTTCAAAAGTGAAGTTACCATCCTGGAAATTTTATTGTATTCTCATTTTTCTCATTCCTGTGTTCCACAAATAAGTTTTTTGTACTACCATATTCACTGTTTGTTTCCACAGGTGGTTCACAATTTAGGATAATGCTTTTCTAGAATTCTAGTTTATATATTACCAACAATTTTTATCATATATGTGTTCCAGGATGTCTAAAGAAATATAGATTATAATCATATGATTTGATTGTTTTTTCCATCTGTAAGATTTAGGGAGGATCACTCTTCCTTCCCAGTGGTTACACAGAGTCAGCTGCAGAAACAGCTCTTTGTGTAAATAGTAGACAGGATGAGCCTGGTGTGCATGATCAATCTACTGAAAGGCAATTATTAGTATCTCATTAAAAGATAAAATGAGTAGCATAAATGCACATGCCAGGGGATATGCGAGGAAATTAGATATTTCTAGGTGATAAGGAAATACAGCAGCCTATCTTAATATATTTTATGTCCAAAACAGGTATTAAAAATTAAATGTAGCTTCTTCTTAGTACTGTTGTGAAATTTAGTCAACGTAATGAGATTTAAAGGGTGGGCTCTCAAGAGAAAATTGAAGGGCTGTTCAAAGAGAATTCTTTTTGCTGTGCTCTTAAAACACCTCTGATTAAAACTGAGAGTTTTCTGCAAAACTGAATTCTTGCCCAACATGCTAATCTCAGCTAACTCGAGACATAAAGATTAATCCAGAACATGTTAGTATATTATTAGGAAATCTTAAATAACAGGGGAACTTTGATATAAAAAAGACATAGAAATAATTACTTGTAGCCTAGAAATTCTATGTGTTAGTTCTGATAAAATGTAAACAGTTTTTCAGTATAGACTTACAAAATTATAATGGTATCTACATAAATCAGGTTTTAGTTATTTATGTAAGGAAAGGTAAGTAGCAAGATTTTCTTTTGTTGAGAATGTTGTTAGGACTGTTAAAGGTTGGTGTAAAAATCTGGCAGTGCATTTCGTGGGGTGTATATGTTTTAGAAGCTGTTTTCTTTGTGAAAGAAAACAGCTATTAAAACTGGTTATAGTACATATTCACATAATAGTCATACAGCATAATTCTGGTGCTAATGAGTATTTTGCTTCTCTCGTATTCTTAAAGGCGGAGAATTTTTTCAATTAATTATGTTTATAAAGTGTGTGCTCAGGTTCCAAAGTGAATGACCAGTGAGTGACATGTCCTTTGTGAGTACAGTTGGTGTTCAGTATACCGATTTTCTGCCTTTACAGAGAATCATCACAGGTAAATCTCCAAACCCCCTGACCTTAATTGTTCTTTGTTTAGAAATGGCTAAAGTGTCACATCAGAAGCAAGCTTCCATTTCTGTCAATTTTCAGAATCTGAGTTTCCTTCTGACTGTGGCAGCCAGGAGTGCATGTAAAGGGGAAAAATGCTATTATATGCTTGTATTACCTGATGAAGGTGTGTGACTTGAATGTGTCAGGCCAAGAGACAACAGCTGTTAGTCTTAAACATAAGAGAAATATGGTGCTTTTTTGATTCTCCAGAAGAAGTATTTAGAATCGCCTGTCTAGCAAGGCTGCTGCACAAGGACAGCAGGCTGTTTAAAAAGCAGCTAGCATCAATAATGTCCTGAGGAAACAGAGAGGTAAAACGGACAAGCCTCAGTGATCTGACTGATTTTCTAAAATTTCTCTTATGTTGTCTCTTTCTAATGTACTAGAATCAATCATTCATCTATGAACTCAGCTTAAAGAGATGGACATGTGAGGTGAGGAATACATTACTTAAGAGATGATGATGTTCATTAAGTACCAAAGAGAGTTAAGAGATAAGAAATAAAGTGTATGTATCTTTGAGTGCATGCTTCCTTGGACTGGCAAATACCGAGTAAAATGATTTGTTTAATTGTCTTCTTATTCTGTTAGTTCGTGAGAAGATTGATATGTTCTCGTATTTGCATAAAATTTGAAATTAAAGCTACCAAATTGTTTCATTTGTCACTGAAATCTGACATAAGTTGTTGAAAGGCATTTGATTGCATAGGAGGTCTCATGATATTCTGTTTCCTGAGCAGAATAAGTGTGATTCCCATAACCTGATTTTTACTGTAAAAATTGAAGGAAGTAAATATAACACTTTTCAAGAGTATTTAAGTATCTGATTAAAAAACTTCTTTAACAAGAATTCATGACAATAAAACTTGATCACGGAATTCAAATATAAAGGGAAGCTGGGAGGGGCAAAAATATATTTATGTCAAAGTCTGACTAAACATTTGTAGAAAATATGTGTTCTGTATACCGAGCTTTAATGCCAGCTATGTGCATGAGCTTTACTCCTAACTAGGATGGAGTCTAGCAGTGTTTTTTATTTCACTTAATTGGGAATTGTCTGTGAGAGTTTCTGTGTGCAAGGTAGATGATTCATTACAGACGTTTTTTTGAAATATGCAGGGGCATGGGGATGCACAAGCCTTCTTCCAGCCAAAGGGGTCTGTTGCGTCTAAGAAGAATGGGTTTTTTTCTAAATTGTCCCACGAGTGTTATGTTCTGAGAGTTTCGAGGCAAGCAAAATGTCTAAGTTTTGAAGATTGTTTTAGTGTCATATTTGCAAATAAGAAATAACTTCACTTACACTTCACATATTTTTAGAAAGTGAAAAAGCATTGGGTTTTTGGCAGGGAAGAAGAATAAGCCACACACACATCTTAAAAATTTCTTCTTTAGTTTAGCTGTATGAAAGGGATGTTGCCATCAAAAAGAATATTCAGAACAAAGACAGTAGAGATAAAATTGACTGAGCTTCTGGAATCATAAAAGTTACTGTATTCGTAATGATGATTGATTAAAATTGGTTTTATTATATTAAAAATAAGCATAGTAAAGAAAGATGCAACAACGTCCAAGACATACAGTGAGAAATGGACTTCTAGAAATCTGCAGTCTCAAAAGAGAAATCCAGAATAATCTATTACATGTAATGAAAACAAGCAGCTCCGTGAGTGGAGAATAACTTTGTAACAGAAAGACGCCAAGCGAGGTTGAGCACAGTCCACAGTTGGAGCTGCACTTGAGTTTTATCAAAGATGGCTGGTAGTAAAAGGTGAGACATAACTTCATGAATGCCAGGAACATAGGTTCACGTGGGACCTCCACGAGGTCATCTGACCCAAATCCCTGCTTAAAGCAGGTTCAGTTAGATCAAGTTGCAAAAGGCCTGGGTGAGTCAAGTTCTGAAAGGTCCTTTTCAGGTCCTTTTCTGCGAAGCTGCTTTACGGGCGGTCGGCCCCGAGCGTGTACTGGCGAACGGCGTTGTTCCTCCCCCGGTGCTGTCATTGAACGCCGTGAGGTTCCTGACAGCCCGTTTCTCCGGCCTGTCCAGCTCCCTTTGAACAGCAGCCCTGCCCTCCAGCACATTGGCCACTTGTTCCCAAGTTGATACTGTCCACTCGCTTGCTGCGAGTACATGCAACCTGTCATTCAGGTCATTAATTAAGACATTAAATAATTTTGGCCACAGTTTTGATTGTCAATTGGCTGCCAGTCTGAGAAATCAGACTTTGAGCCTGGCTCACTGTCCATTTATTCTCCATATCTTATCAATTCAGCTGACGACTGAGTACGTAGCTAGTTGTGGGTTCAAGCAAACTTTCTTCACATGGCACTTTGCTGTACATTTAGGATGTGGTGATAAGTTATGTTAAAGCAGTCAGTTGCTGTGTTTATCAGTTTGCTAGTAGATAGAGAAAGGTATTGGTGTAGGAGCTGTGATGTGTGAATGAATGCATCTGTTGGTTCATCACCAAGCAGTATTTGTCCTTATGTTACTAAAACTATACCTTGGATAAACAAATAACAAGCAAGTCAAACACTTGCTTATTCCTCTACTCGTTCAGTATTATGCCTCTCCTCCCTTCCTTTGTTAAGTAAGGTAGTTCCTGCTGTTCAAGAGGACATTGTAACCTATAAAAGTAAGTCCAAATTATCAGCAAAATAGATTAATGAATAAAATAAAGTAACATGCTTATTGAGTTGCATTAAATACTGTCATGCTTTTTATGAGAGAGATTCAGACAGAGAAATTGGTTTTCTGAGGGTAAAACACAGCATTATAGGTTGCCTGTCGGCTAATTGAAATGAGAAGTAAATTGTTCTACAGATCAATAAATTGTTTCTGTACTATAATGACAGATAAGCCATATAGTTCCTTGAAAGAAAGGTGAAGATCACCTGTATGCATTTGAACGATGTTTCAATTACCATAGATTAAATCCTGCAAAGTGATATGACTATCCTATACAGTACATTAACTGGAAAAGAGTATTAGTTTACTCATTTCTTGAGCTAAGTGAATGCATCTGAATGAATGTTAACATAAAAATTGAGAACCAAATCAACCTCTACAAAATCTTGGTCCATAAGCCACTGGGCAGCCCCTCTAGAACAATTTAGAGCATCCCCAAGACTGTTTGAAATTTCTGCTTTGCAACAGCTCCTGGAAGGCTGCGATGCTGGGACCATAGGAACAATCTGTTCAACTTGGGCAGATTTGGTGAAAGAGTTTTAATACAGACTGGTATCTGTTCCTCAGGGCTCCTAACTTCCCAAGCAATTTTCAGAGGGTTGAGACAGACTCGTAGCTTACCGTAAAGAATCATAAATTGACAGTATATGCATCCCACATTATTTTTAATGTCCTATCAAAATTTATTCAGTGCCCAAGGAAATGTTCATTTCAGCCTTTAGTTGGTTCCTCTACTTTCCAGTAATAAAGTTTACAACAATTTAGTGTTTAGTAGAACATTTCCAATTTCCACCACTAGTCTAAATAAATGTCTATAATATATTTTATCTAACTGTGTTGCTGAATTTTATCCTCTTATGTGTTTGTTGGTTTTAGATAGTACTGTTTGTAATTATCTATTTGGCTCACGTCTGTATGAGACATCTTCAGGCTGTCTTTGAAGCAGTGGTTAAATACTTGTTGGGAGACATTGCTGACCTTACAATCTAAGAGTTTTTATTTTTTAACAGTTTTCTTTTCACTCCATCCATTTTTTTGAAACATGTCAGTTCTACAAATACTGACAGATAATTAATGAGCAATTTCAAATATTTGTTTTGCTTGAAGTTCTAGTATTGCAGAATGTTTGAAGCTGGTATCAGTAAAATGGTTTGCTGAAACAGATGGCTAACACTTGGGGTGTGATTATAAAGCAGAGTGTAGTGTCATGAGGATATATTTGAACTAGCTTGACTATTTGGAAGTCTCCAATTAGTTCACCCTATCATATGGGTTATAACACTTCCAGTTCTGAAGTGGCTTGATTATATAACACGTTCTTTATGGCATCTACGTAACATACTCTTTACGGTCTCAACCTCTTCCTTTTTGGAATGCAGTAGTCAGAGCAAAAGTGTCAAACGACTGCATTTCACACTTATTTTAACAATAAGTAAATTCCAAAATGGATCTCATCCGATCACTATAATTTTATGTATGAAATAAAGCAAGCAGCAATATGAAAGTGTGAGTTGACATCATCTGTAAGCACGAAGCATTGCAAAAGAATACATGGCAGAGCATTTATTTGGAAATTTGTGAAGGTGGCTTTTATATGCATATCAAAGAGTTGCGTCAAAGAATTAACGGTGTGTTTTAATTGAATCAACTACTAAGCAATTTTCCTGCTACATCAGTGTTGGTAGTTTCTTTTTTACATGGTAAATTATACTTTCTCTCTTGTTCTACTGGACATTTCTTGTTTCCCTTGAGCTTTCCCTAATGCATGGTAACTTATTTTTTGTTTTCCTAGGAAACCTCTCTGTTCTTTTGGACTAACAAAGTTTAGTGCACTCTTCCATCCTTCTCACGCTACTATTTGTTTATTAGTATTGTGGGCTAGTATTACAAAAACAATTCAAGACTATAAACAAGTTTAGGAACCATTGTGCAAGGAATTAGAGAAATCCGTAATAAAATCTTCTGTTTTCTAACAGGTGTCTAAAGCTAGTTAGTTGTATTTTAGTGATAACATCCATTCCCTCTGCAGTTGCAACTTCTGTAGATTCATGATTTCTTCAATCCATCCAACAAATAGTGGTTTTGTGCCATAATGCAGGTTTTATCTCTGAATTCAGTTTAAATTTTGCCTTGCTACCTGCTTACCGAGAGCAGCTCTGCAGTCACGCCACCTGGTTTAAACTCAGCAAAGCATAACAACACGTTAGCTTTGATACGTGGCGTCTTCTGATCCCCTGTCCTGCACCTCCGTGTCGCACTATTGCACTCACTGTCGCAGAATGCCCAAGAGGAATATAGAAGAAACTCTGCAGAGTTTCAGAAGATATGTAGTAACAGAAGTTGTTCTTTTGCTCTCTTTTCTGTATCGGTGGTTGGCCTGTGATGTAAACTGTGCAGACTGCCGGGGGGGGCTTTGGATGGGGGGTTGTTGGGGGGCAGAGATTTGCTAGGTGCACACCTTCTATTGAATGTGCCTTCTCCTTTTTAGTGCTGGTAGGTTTCAGCATCCCTGCTGTGTTACAACACTAGCATTATCAGAGAAAATTTCTTCGGGCTGTTTTTGTGGCCTAGTTTCAGACGGAAATTGAGGTTTCTGTAATCACATTGTGTCTGTTTGCCACTTTTTTCTCCCTGTGGCACCTTCTTGTCCCCCCAGGCAACTTTGTACCTGTTAGGAGATTTAACCCAAGAGGATAGAGACAGCTAAGAAAATTATCTCTCAAAAAAATATTTCATTTTCTAATAATTAACCTAACAGGTTATAAAAACACTGAAAGGAGGTCATAGTTGTTATGGGTGCTTTTTACGGGCACAATTGTGTAATGCTTTTATGTTCCCATTATGTTCATTTTCTTTTACCATGGATACCCATTAAAATTGGTGTGCAAAGGGTTTTGTGCTGCAACAAAAACACTATAAAGTGGTGATGGTAAAATATTAAGATTTATTACATTTTTCTGTAGAAAAAAATACATGTTAATTCAATGTTGCAAAATATGTGCTGATTCAGTGTTGCAAAATGTTGATGTGATGTTGCAAAACTGATCAAATTTCAGAAAACCAAATCATAAATATACAAAGATTTTCCAGTTCAAGAGGAGCCATTTGACTACTCATTTGATGGTGAGTTGGTGGAGATAAATATATTTTGGTTATGGAGAAGATAAACTTTTAAGTATACGAGTCTGAAGTAAGCTTCAGAGTTAATTCCTGTGTTATGTGATGAACAGCAAAAATAACTCTGAAAACCAAAATCCTGCATTAGGTAATTTGGATTTTCAATAGGGAATGATAGGTATCCCAAGTTTTTTACAATTCCCTTTTGAATTCTTTCACGAATTTAAATAAGTTCATAGGTTTACTTGTCAGTTTTGCATACGAAGTACTCTTCCATTACTCAGAAGTGTATCAAGCACATAATGGTTCTCTAATTTAGTTTGGCTAGAAAATGTCCAAGCTGTTGTGGTTTTTTTTTTCCCCCCCTCAGAACATTATCAACTCTATGTTCCTGAATCAGCTCAAGTTGGATCAGCAGTTGGCAAAATCAAAGCAAATGATGCAGACACTGGTTCAAATGCAGACATGAAGTATACAATTATAAATGGTGATGGCTCTGGGGTGTTCTCCATATCTACTGACAAAGAAACAAGGGAAGGAATTCTTTCCCTGAAGAAGGTATGCAATAGACTTTGACATTACCTATGTATGTAATTAAAATGTAATGATGAATGCTGACTAAGCAGATACCATGATGAAAATATTTTACTGTGTAAACCTATTGAACTATGAACTTCAGCAGTGTAAGCTTTTCCACATCGCATCCTGAGACATTTTAAATCTTTGCGGGAAAGGCAGGGAGAAAAGAAATTCAAGGAAAAAAACAGTTATTTAAATCTTCTGTGCTTTTTGACTGATCATATCTAATATTTATAATAAACTAAATCTTACTGATTTTTTATTATGATGGTTTAATTTTTCTGAATGATGGTTTTGGACATTAATTTCTTTCAAAGAAGTAAAATTTGGCTGAAAGTTGTACAAACTGCATGAATCTTGACATAGAAGGTTTTATCTGTGGCAATGAATATATAATTCAGTTTTCATAGGCTGTTATTCTTTGACTTACTTGCTAGCTGGCTTCTAAATAGTCAAGTATTGTGCACTGTGTAATGTAAATACTGACTTGCTTATAAAGAGTCAAAATGTAACTGGTCAAGCCATCACACAGTTATCATATGTATGAATTTCCTATATTTGTGCCGGTCTATTCAAACTATTAATTATAAAGTCTTCTTGCAGTTTAATTTCCTTCTTAACTGAATTCCATGCACAAATATAATTCCATAGATAGTTTCGTCTCCGTATTAAGTCCTCTGAACTGAGTTCGTAGTGAATGCTTCCTGAAGTGTCTGCCAACTTACGCTAATATTCTATGGCCAGATTTAAATTTACTTTTATAATAACCCAGAAAGATGGGTTATTATATTTAAGTAATTTTTTTTAAAAACCTTTCCAACAAAGGGAAATAATTTCTTGATTTCAGTTTTCACTTGGACTAACAGACATCAGTTAGCAATCCTCATGTGGATTTGTTGTTATTGAGTCTTACAGGCATCAATTATATCCATACAGCCTAAAAAATAAAAGTGAATTTGTATTCGTATTTCATAATATGTATTCTGAGCCTGATTAACGGTAGGAGGAATGAAACCCAGACAAAATGTGGGAAAAGAGAATAAATAAAAACTGTCATAAAGAATGTTACTTTTTTGCATCTGAGTAGGTATGTATGTATGCATGTAAATTTTTGTTTAACATCTTTAAAAAGATTTTGTAACTGAAGGAAATTTTATTTTTATAATTCATAATGATTTTTAAAGGGTTCCTATCTCTCCCAGTATCTTAAAAAGCTTCAATTCAGAGTCTTTTATAAAGGTTGTGTAATACCCACCTCTTTCAGCTACATAAAAGTAAACTCCATCTTTTTTATACCACTGAACTTATTTCTTGGTGGCTTTGATGTAGCTAATGCCATAATCTGTTATTTCCTCTTCAAAATGAGCATTGTTCTCATTTAAAAGTTCACCATAACTATTGTTCATTAAATTTATGCCTATTGAGAACATGAAGCAGAAGGGAAGAATTTGCAACAAAATGAAAGAGTCTGTACATAAAAAGTGTAAAATCACATTTCTTACCGGTTTTTGGCAGACAAAATAGCTTCAGAGAAATTTTCACTATGTTTTAGAATATGACAAAAGCATATGTCGCCTGTTCTTACACATACACATGACAGTGATTTGAGTCATTTTCCCATCAAGACGAGAAGGGATACATTTTGCTTAGGTAATGTTATATTTCAGTTGAGCAGAAATTCAGCTTTTAAAGCTACGTAAATTGGTGTGGAATACCTCCATTCTTTCCTCAGAGGAGTTATAGTATCCCCTTGTACAGTACAAAAAGGTGATTTTTTAAATCATTTTTTAAATTGTTTTTTTTACTCAGGTCTTCAATTCAGTTTAATAAGTATTTCATATACTGTCTGCTGTAATTACTTTAGATTTAGATGATTGGGTTTGAAGCTGAATTAGTTTGATAGCCTACCCAAACCAGATAATCTCCACTAAGAACGGAATGGGTTTTGTTTCATTTATCAGATGCCAGTACCTTCTATAAAAGTAAAATAGAATGATTTGTCCTCTGATACGTCTATAGAAGCATGTATAGTAGGCACATCAGAAAAGCCAGAAGTAAATACATCATTGTGTCCGAAGATCTGAAGTTGTTCTGGAACAGTTTGAAACTTTACTTATTTAAGGCTCCGATGCAAAATTCCAACTTCTCAGTGCCTCCATGCTAGGCTGTTCAACAGGCACGCAAAGTCCGCGAGTGCTGGAAGGAACCTTTTCTAGTCTTATTCTGGGCTGACCCAAAGCATCTGGTACTTTCATTATCTCCTCTACTGACAAGCCCTGCGGAGCCACCCTTCAGCGTCCAAGACCTGCCGCAAAGGGTTGATTGCAAAGTGGCATCAAGGATTTCCCCTTTGCCTCATGCAGTTCCTTGTTCGAGTGGGAGACTAGAGAAAACCAAAACAAAATAGCACAGTGAAAGCCATTACTCTCTGGATCCTTCAGAGAACGACTGGTCAGCATGTTCCCCCCTTGTTGTGATTTTTGGAGAAGTATGCTAGAACTTTCCTGACCTCAAGTCAGCAAGTATCATTCAGGCTTCCCAGGCAAAAAGATCTGAAGAGACCGTATCTCTTCCATTTTGTATAATGAGACTGGAAATGTTCAGGAAACTGCTGTTTACTCCCCATAAAATTCTGCTGTCCTTTTGGGAGTCGGATATTAGAAAAACAAACTGCAGTATAATGAACAGCACTATTTTCCAGTAAGCCTTGTGACTGGTCACTTGAGCTACATTGAGTGTTTTCAGTTTTGCATGAAAATCGTAATAAACACTGAAGATACGTGGGTAATTGTCATGGAAAGACATTGTTCTTTGGGAATAGAGGAAACATGAACAAAAATTCTGTTTAGATCCATCTAAAATCTAAATGTTTTGTTTCCTTTCCAGGAAAGAGTTATTGAACTTCAATGCTGGGACAGTTTTAAGTAAATCTAGAAATTAGCTAGATTTCTAGAGAGACAGGAAAATGCTACAGCTAATGACTGAGACAGGTGACTGATATTCAAGGCCTCTCTGTGAGTTAAATGAGGGAGAATTTAAACTTAGATTTTACACATTACAAGTGAATGTCTTTACAAGTCATTTATTTGAGTATTTGCTTCTCTTGGAGAGAGCAAGGGGTCAGACAGGACAGAGCCACATCTTTCTGTTTGGTTATTTGGACTTAAATGAGTCCTACTGTGAATTTGATGGGACAGCTGAAATATTTTCTTTGTAAATATAAATTATTTTGCATTATCATTTTTATGCCCAAACTCTTGCTGAATTAGAATAGCTTAGGTATTTTAAGATGAACTTTATGATTAATAGATTATAAAAAAAAAAAAAAAAGAGGGGAGTAAAAACCTCCTACTGGTAAACAGCTCAGATTACCTAAAATAATGGATGAGTCTATGAGAAATTTCTTAGCACACCATTAGACAGACTATAAGTGGGGGCCAATTTGTTCTTCAAATGTAAGATAAATGTTAATTTTGCACAGTGTTTAAGCGGAAGCGCAGCAAAATACAGTTCTGTAAATTCAAATTGCATCCAGATTTCAAGTTTTTAATATTTTATAAAAAGGAAAGTGATGTAACAACTGGACTCATGAGTTGTTCAAAGATGTGGAATATCACAAGGCCTGCTTTGCTTTGTAGGTTTCCTTACTTCTCCTCAGGAGAGAACAAGGAAAATTTAAAAAAAACCCAAAAAACAAAAACTAATTGTGACCCCTGATAATAGTAAACCTTAGTACAGTATGTGTCTTTCCTGTCTAAAATAGCTCAATGTTGAAAATAGTGCTGTTTTTTAAGCTCTATGAATCACAGTGCAGGAGAGTAAGCTCTTTTTCTATCATGTCCCAGTATCTGAGTCCTTAATTCAAAGATGTTTGGGGAAGAAGAAGGAAGAAAATGGAAGTAAAAAACTGCTTTGGCTATGGTTGAAATATCAGCTTTTCCTGATTATCTGAATGGATTATTCTTGTATTTCTAGACAAAAAAATGTGTTGGTATTGTCTGATTAAGTAACTACACAAAAGAAAGAAAACAAGACTTTGTGTTATTCTTCATGTGTTTTCTGGGAGAAATTAATCTTCCTATACAACCTAATCCAGTCATTGTCAGTAGAAACTTATTTTTCCAAAAGGCACAATATTTACAATTTGCAATCCTTTTGTAAACTTTTTTAATCTTAGAATATATGTGCTGCAGAGCAATGCAAATTACTATTTAATACTTCCCTGCTCACAACATAAATACATCATAAATTAATGAACAACAGTTAGAATTTACTAAACTTGTATTTCTTTATGAATTGATTTAATTGAGTAGATGACTTAGGTCTTTATTTAATAGTAGTAGATTTATCAGACTATGGTAAATTTCCATGCCTTTAAAATTTTTATTTTTACATTCAGGAAAGGGAGACAGAGAAAGCAAATACAAAAAAGTCTCATCCTATTAGAGTTAAGAGAATGAATTAATTGTACTTCCATACACACAGGAGAAATCAAAGAAACATAGTATATAGAAATCCTGACTACCTATTTTTCTTATACATCATCCATCAAATTTACCATAGATTTTATCTACAAAATACACACTGACGTTGACAAATCACACATTGCCTTCCTCGTATTTCTTCTCTTAAGTACTACTTTTCCACCCTTTGGGGTGATAGGAAATACCAGTTTAGCCTTGATCGAAGGCGTGAATACTTGCACTGAGTTCTGTTCAGGCAGGCTGTCAGGTCCACGCAGAATGATAGCGGTAGTGGAATTCTGCCATGCCATAATGTCATAATAATTTCAATTCTAAAAAAAAAAATTCTATTTGTATGCATCTTCTTTTAGTGTTGTGCCTGTGTTCTGAGACTATTGGAAACTTAGTGGCAGTATATATACACCTGTACAAACTACCTGCTTTGCTCAGTGTGATAATAAATATTAACCTACCTGTCCTTCTTTATAAATTGGCTGAAGCTAGAAATTTGTAACCCAGTAAGTATTGAGGTGTCTATTATAAAAAATGAGTGCTTTTGCTCAACATAGAAGCACATTTAAAAAATAGCATTCTGAAACTTGAAATCTGTCCTATGACTGCCTGGAACTGAAATGGTATTTTTTAAAGCCTTTTCAGTAATTAGATCCAACAGACAATATATAGAAAAAAGAAGTTCTCGCATGGAATTCTCAATGAGCTGTCTACGAAAAGCAGTCAGTTACTTTAGTGACACTGAAGAAACCAACTCAGAATAGTTGTGTTCCTGTAAACATGGCTTCCAGTAAAAACATTGCTTAATTCTGTATCTGCTAATGGAATTTCAGTACTTGTGTACTTTTTAAGTTAAATATCCTTTTAGTCCCCTCTAGTACATAACTGTCTGACACTGGAAGGTTGAGAGTTGGGCGTGTCATGTTTATCTTAAATCTTGCACAAGACAATGTAATGGCATGGTAATGTAGGGTTAAGATAAATACATCAAGAAAGTAAAATTACTTCACAATAATCTGAAAACCAGCTGAACTAGAGAGGTGAAATTTTCACATGAGTAAATAGCAAGCTAGAAATGGGACTCTCAAGAAAGAAAGTATCCATGCCGTGTGATACAGGAGTCAGACCCCCAGCTTCTTCCTTCCTAGTGGAGAGGTAGGATTCCTGGCAGGAATCCTGATTTAAATAATAGGACAATGCTAAAGTGGCAGTGGCGCTTCTGGTGAATCGTGCAGCTGGGGATGAGCCTTCTATTGGGTTTTATTGGAACATTAGGCCCTGCAGAAGGCATATCCCCAGGTGCAGAATTTCTTCCCATTTATGATGCCATAATCAATCCATGTGCAGCACAGCAGGATGTGGTGAGACAGGCTGAAGACTTGTCTTTCTCGTTGTTGCTGGTGAAGAATTGAAAAGAAAATGGTCTAGAATATAGGGATGCACCCTCTCTGATTAGAAAAGCACACAAGTACATGTTTAGGCTATTCTTAGACGTTTAAGTTCCTGTCTCTTACGATAACCGAGTGTTTTCCTGCAAGGAGTTGCTTTTTTCAGTTGAGGATCTAAGAGAAGAGATGCCCAAAAGAATTTTAGTATCCCTATCACTGTCTATTAAACTTGTTAATTAAATATGTGAAGTTTATTTAATTTGGGATACATCAGTCTCTACATTTTTCAGTATTTAGCATTGACCAATAAATATCTAAAGGTGATAAAATCCAAAGACTTTATATGATCACGGAAGAAGAATCTGAGGCTCATTCTAAACCCTGAGTTTTTCCAAAACTGGTACCTTGCCCACAGTTCTGTTGTAGAGAAAACCTAAATCCATCCTGCTTTATGTATATCCTTCTACTTAGAAGGTATGGCAGTGGCTGCTAGAATATCTATCACAGAATATTGTCCCTTTCCAGCAACATGAAGAAATGTGGTTTAAGTTAAATGGATAAAATGTGGTTAGCTTGCTAGCAGGCTAAACTGAAGCACAGAATGGTATTGATAAATCTTTTTTTCTGCCAACAGCCACTCAACTATGAAAAAAAGAAATCATATACACTTAATATAGAAGGAGCAAACACTCACGTTGATTTCCGCTTTTCGCACTTGGGACCGTTCAAAGATGTAACAATGTTGAAGATCATTGTTGGCGATGTGGATGAACCTCCGCTCTTCACTATGCCTTCCTATGTCATGGAAGTTTATGAAAATGCAAAGATCGGGACTGCTGTTGGCACAGTAACGGCACAAGATCCTGACACTGCCAACAGTTTAGTGAGGTATAGTACATCCAAATTATATGGGATTGAATTCCACCAGCTAAAGGGTTAATGAGATCTGGCATGTATGGAACTATGTCTTTTATTTTAGTACATAAACAGAAGCATAGGTCAGAACAGTGTCACAATCAGTCTGTATGGATTAGATTTAATAACATAATCTTCAACCTTTTGTTGGTTTGCACTAAAATTGCCATCTAGCCATTGGTCAGAGCAAAGGTCTGTGCGCACTAGTTCCTGTAACAGCACCTCTCCAGACGGCCCTCAAACAAGGCCATGATCTGTTACCACATCATTTGAGATGGTGCGCTTCGCTGCCCTGCTGCCAGTCAGTATCCTGCCACTGGTTGTAAATCTGTTCAGGATCACAGTGCTGGTTTTCCCGTCATGCCAGTGTCGTGCTGGCCTTCTGCACACTTGCCCCACCGTAGTTGGCCCAGGTGCTTGTGCAAGACAGGAACTGGTTTAGGTACGCCTTTCCTAACAGACAAGTAGTATATTTTTTGCGAAATTGTGTTTGAGGAGGAAGCCATTATTTTGTAATATGCTTCAGTTTTAGTGGGGTATCAAAAGAATAGAATGGGTGTAATAATGCACCCCACGGATGTTGCTAGGGATATGTCATGTCATCTGCAATTGCGAGGTCTAGGGCGAAGAGAAGTGCTGAGAAGAAAACACTTCCAGCATCAGATACATCATTGGAAAACTAAATGAGTATGTAACATACTAGGAAGGAAAGATTTTGATAGTCTTTTTAATGAAATTCTTTCGTAAAGAAAATGTTCTCATTAAAAAGAAAAGGGGAAAAAAAAAAAAAAAAAGGAAGATTTCTGTGTTGCTGCTCTGGCCAGAATACTTCTTATACTAACAGAAGTGGCTTGGAAATAGATCATGGTCTGAAGTAAGGAACTGAAATCAAGCTGGAAATACCCCCACAGCAAGCTTGGAAAAGCATCAATGCCAAAAATATATATATGGATGTTAATTTGACTTCTTCTAAATTTTAAGAGCATTTGGATTTAACCTTGAACACTCTGGAATTGGGGTTTGAATTCACTACTGATTTAAAGTAAAGTTTTCAGTTACATGTTTTCATCTATGATAAGGTCACGTGACATTTTTTACTGGCTTCATTTGTAGAATGAGTTACTTTCTAAACTGACGTGCGGTGTGAGAATTTTGTGGAACAATACATGAATGTTTGTCTTGAAGGTGGTAGTGAATTTAAAATGTTTCAGAAAAAAAATTCTTCATGAAAACATATTTAATGCTACTCCTTTTTATGACATAATGATACAGCCTTTGTGGAAATCATGTGAGTATATACTTGGAAAACAGTGTTTCTTAAGCTAATTGGGCATTTTTAGTCTCCTGACTGAGTTGAAATCTGCTGGGTATGTGTAATAGTCTGGTAAGATGAAACAATTTTTGCAGAACAATGAAAGCATCAGATTTTTATGGTTCTCTTGTGCTAATAGCCTAAGATTCAAAATGTTTAGTGTCAGACAATCAATATATACAATTTCTTTGTGGCAAGTTATTGCCCTTGAAAAATTGCCACTATGGTATTTGTGTCTAAATCATGACATAAATGAGAAAATTTCACTAAAAATAACTGCCAAGTGCCTGTAGCTTTAATACTGTAATTCTGAAACAACAGCTAACACAGTCAGACAGATTAGCCATCATGGTAGTTTGGGAGTAGGAAGGGCAAGTACAGATTTGACTAGTTCCTCATTAATTCAACCATCTGTGGCACCTAAGGGTTTTGTCTAGAAAGAGGTAAGACAACCGTTGTAAAAGGGAAGCAGCAGCAGTTTGTACAAAGGCTGGGAAGGCCAGAAATAGATTTTCGGGGTGAATTGGGCAATAATTTGGAGGTAGAGGGACTGGAAGGAAAAACATTTCCGAATATTTTGCTTTTGTATTGGCTTTTTTTTTTTTTTCCAAGCAGGAATTTGTAACCGGTGATTGAGGGCAGAATATTGAATGTCCATATTATGTCCTTACCTTTGTCTGTCCTGCTCTTTCCCCCCATTGACATTGCTTTTTGCAATTGTTCCTTCCATCTCTCTCTGTTTCAGTGGAGAAAACAAATAAAGCGCTAGCAAAACACACCGAATCGTGAAGCTCTGAAAGGAGCCAGCCCTCAGTTACATGTTGGAGGGGTTCGGCAAGGGCAGTAGCAGCTCAGATATCCTTGACAGATCGTTATATTGTGACCAGGTCCACTCTCCAGCCAGGCTTTATCCGCGTCGGTGGAACCGACAGTGAATGTCATTTGTGAGCGGGGGGGCTTTTTATGAAGACGCTGATCCTCTGAGGCCTGGACTGACACGTTGGTGCACGGGGCTCTGAAGAGGCACCAGACCGGGTTGGTGTGTCCTTAGGTTCTCCTCGAGCTTCCTCCAGCCGGAGGAGCAAGGCTGCTCTGGGAACGGGCAGCTTTAACCTCACTTGGCACACGAACGCTGACACGGTGCGGAAGGGCTTTGTGTGGTTTCAACATTTGGTCACAGCTTGGGAAACTAGGGGTTGGAAGCGGTGCGTGACCAGAGAAGCGGAGCAGGCCGGCCGGGCTGAGCTGCTGCTCCACGGGAGGCAGAGTCCTGCCCCACGCTCCGCTCACAGCGGTGAGCAAAGCTGCGGCTCGGAGGAGGCTCTTTCTCTCGGAAGCATGCCCACAGTGCACCTATGTCCTTCTGTGCTGGTTTGCAAGAAACGCCTCCGCTGTTCGTCTGAAGCCCTGATGAGTCTGAAAGATAGTCTGAGGGTGATGAGATCACGCCTGTCCTTCGTTTCCACACAATTCCTAGTTCATTCAAAATAAAAATAGCGATTATAAAAATAAACCAGGAAGATTCAATGTGACTTTTTTAGAAAGCACAGATCCCACGGTCTCCAGGGAAGATAGCTACAGATAGGACTTGCACAGCTGATCTGTGGGCAGCACTGGAGTAATGGTTCCTCAGCCAAATGGCTCAGATACATCTCCAAATGCTATGAGTCTACAGGACAAGCTACGGAGCAGAAATTCACTTAACAGTTTTTCCTAATCCACTTGCGCATCCTTTCCACTTTATGAGGATGCTCATTGCTGCGTGTGAGATTGATAAAGCATTAGGCACACACTGTTGCAACCATATCAGTTCTCTACCGTCCAGCTGCTGAGAGAGATACAGTGCTGTGATTTGGTCACTGCCCAATTAAGTAACAGTTTATTTTGGTGGCAGGAATGATTCTTGTAACCAGAATAGTGGTTAGAGGAGTAGTTACAGTAATTAAAATGCTGAAGGGAAATCTTTTTTAAAAAGTTATTTGAGCTAAAACCCCAAAGTAAATAAGAACCTCTATTGTTATCAGTAGAGAGGGAGCTGAAGGCTTTTTTGTCCTTACTTCCTCGCTGCAATTTCATCACAGTGATTTCAGCTTGTTCCTGAGCTGAGCAGTCTTCAGAGGGCACTGACTTTGTGCCAGTGCTTGTGCTGGTGTTTTTACTTTTTCAGCCCCAACAAAAGAGCCTCTGTAAGAACAAATGTAGCTATTAGAGGTTTCTTTTATTCAGGCGTTATCTGGTTGGCAATTTGGGCTATTTTAAAGGATTTTTCTTTTTAAGGGTTTGGGGTTTTTTTCTTCAGATAGATGGAAATGCATTTTCAGGGAAACTTTTTAAAATACTATGTTTTGAAATAAAAGATTATTATTCTCTTGCAATATGAAAAGCAAACATAATCATAGAAAGCATAAAAAAGAAAGATACTAAAACTCCATCGTGTATTAAAGATAAAGATTTTGGAGTGGTTTGAAAAACAGCTATTTACTTTAAAAATTGTGTTCTAAATCACTGGAAGGCATCCTAAATTGTAATTAATTCACAGGGATTACTGCCTTGTTGGAACATTTATGAGAAACTAATCCCCTTTCATAGCATTGTGTCAAGTAGTCTGCTTCCATACTAAAATCTTTTCTTGCTCGAAAAGATTAGGGCTAAGTCATATCTTATATCTAGTGCACAAGCGGGTCTTGAAAGTTCCCCGTACAATATGAAAGAAAATATGACTATTAAATGCTCTATTTATAATTTTACTTTAGTATATTATTCATTTTGAATCTCTCCATATTTACTTAGAAATGATCTTTTTTCTTCCTGAACCCATACGCAGAAGACTTCCCTGGAGATCAGGGGTGAAAACAGCTTTTAATTGGCAGGTTCCGTATGTGCACTGGGAGCAGCCCTAGGCTGCTGGTACTGCCTCAGGGCTGCGCTGGTGCCTGCTGAACCCCTGCCGTCTTCTGCAGGTGATTCTGGGGTGGTGAGGCCATCTCGCTACAACGCATACTCCCCATGATCCTTGGAGCTTTCTGACTCGTCTGGTCTGTTTTCAGTGGAGTGCTTTTCAGAACAACAATGTTGCTGCTGTTCCCTAAGCCTCCTCCAAGTTAGTGATTCAGAAAAGAGCAAAGGCACAGTTTTAAGACCATGATACTTTCTGAAACTCTCGTATAGTAGTGAAAATAGTTGCATGACACAGGCAAGTTCCCTCATATTAGCTTGATCCCAGTTCGATACTGTCTTATAAGGAACCGAAGGTCTTTATTAACATTGTACCCTGGTAAGAGTAGTTTTTGAGAAGTAAGTCATACTATTTTAGAAATACTCTAACGTCAGCTCACTCCTTTTGTTGCAGTTGTGCAATCTTTGTCATGCACTGGTACAGGAGGCAGATCGCTGTTTGAGCACTAATGATGGGACCTCTGTCCCCTCTGGTCATTTTTTTACTCCCACTTACTATGTTTGACTTAGGTTGTTTGCATTTCTGGGCAGGAATGGGCTCTTCCCAGCTATTTAACAGAAGACTCCTGGTGAACAGGCTATGGGTACTGATCAGCACTTTGCATGTGATGGTAGTGTCAAACAATAAGAAATGTAAGGACCTTCCCCTTTCAGAATTATGTCTGTTGGGGCTTGGTTAAAAATAACTATATTTTGTTAGATCCTTGGAAGGTTGAGTAGTTTTTGTTCTAGTAATACATTGGAATTCAAATAATTTTTGTGTTGGACCACAACCAGTCTGTAATCTACCTTACTATAATGAATTTTATTTGCTAGGACTGAAATAGATTAGCTATAGGAAACTGAAGTAGGCTTAGTGCCTTCCTGATGTCATTAGAAAATGAATTCATGTGGTGTAGGAAATTGTTCTTCAGTTCCTGCATCAGGCAGAGAAACTTATTTTAACTTTTTCTGCATTGGTAGTAAAAGATAGAAATGAGTTCAGTACTTTGTGGCACCAGCCTTTAGAAGGTCGTGTTAATTTTCAGTAAAAGGTATTTTAAGAGGCATGCTCATATGTAGCTGAAAGAACATACCCGTGGAGTTTCATGTGTTCCTATTATTGTTTCTGAGAACCTTAAAGACATAAAGTGTTGTGGAGGATTCTGGTTATAGACTATTTTTCTGATGTAAAGTTTATATTTACAAGAATAAAACTTGAACTTCTGATTCAAACTCAGTCACTCAAATTTTAGTCACACAATATCAGCATATTAAGTGAAGGGAGATGCAGGAGAGAGCTGTGCGAAGGGATCAGGGGGGCAAGGTTGAAAATGAAAATTGTGGTTTTAATATATTTTTTTTTTCTTCCTGTCCTCTGAGCTCAGCATCAGCTTCTATGCCGCTCCCCCCTACTGTCAGCAGGGAGAGGGGATAAGGTTGATCCCCTGCTGGAAAGTATAAAAGCTTCTTCACCTAGTTGTACTCGCTTGTCTTACTTGCTCTTTGAGTGTCAGATAGGTGGAATAAGGTCAATTTGTTCTCCGCTGTCCCGTGCACAGGACGCTTTGTTAGCCGTACTTAGGGCAGCCTGCTGAGATCAGTGCCATCCTGCAGAGTTACCGTCCCTCCCTCCCATGCCCCGTGGGGGAACATCCCCCCTGGATCTTGCTCACCTTGCGCTTGTGGAGGCAAAGGCAGCCGTCTGTCCTCCACTCTTCTCAGGCCCTCGAAGCATGACGCTGTCATAACCCTGAGAGCAACACCTACGGAGACAGACCAGTATCTTACCAGGCTATGTCAGTGGCTCACAGTTAGCAGAGAGGAGCTGTGTCCTCCTCCTCCGTCTCACCTCCTTCATTTGTTTGCGCTCGGTATTCCTCTGGTATTATTCTTCTCGAAGATTGTCAGTAAATCAAAACAGAAAAAGGACGCCCTGTTTTGAATGGCTGGAGACAGAGGGGAATTCTTCTCCAATTTCTTCCCTGGTTCTCCGTCTGTCTTCACAGGAAGGAACCATTTTAAAACATTTCTTTATAGTGTTGAGGTGGGAGATCTGTTGCTGACTTTTCCCTGAGGCCTCAAATTATTTTTGATTCTTGTCAAGCGATGTGTCCCAGACCTCCCACGAACAAAAATGTCCACCTCTCTGTGCAGGAACTGGTAAGCTGTTCTGACAGCTGTTCTGAGTAGGAGGCGTCCGGCTCGGGATGGTGGTCAAAATCTCACAGCAACCAGAGCCACCTCCATCCCTCACTTAGAGCTGTGAGAGAAAACACTGACAGATCATCTTTATATGGTGACTCTAAGAGCCTGGTTTTTCATACCAGGACATCATCTGTATGTTTCTATAATTTCCACTGACTTCAGAATGCCTCCAGTATTTAAAATTCTTTTATGGTTTTAGGAGTCAGCCTTCATATCTGAACATCTCTGTAGTGTAGTCTTTTGATAGGGCATTCAACTCCAATAAATAAGCCTAAATCTATCAATCTTGGTTTTATTTGGTTTAGTCTTTAGTATGAGGAGACAAAAAAAAAGAAAATATGTAAGTAGAGGACCATTCTTTAGGTGGTAAACCTTTTAGGAGCAACAAGTGATTCTCAGGTGACACTGACTGCACTTTATTTCTTAGCAGCTTTGGAATCTGAATGTTAATCTCTCTGAATAAAAAGCAACTTCGATATAACAGCTCTGCCATCAACACATCTGCTTGAAATGCATTTGGACAGTTGTAATCCTCTGAAGAGAAGTCAGGAAAAGAAGACAAGCCTTTATCTTGCTTTGACTTCTGAATTATGCCTCTGAGGGTGTGGGCTGTTCTTAGCCTACATGTACTGGCAGAATTAGTTAGAAAAGATGATCAGTGGTTAACACATGCAGACAGAAATTGTCAGCTAGAAACGATGGGTATACAGAAATGGCTCATTTCCTTCAAATGAGCAGCATTCCCATTTTCCAGTGTCCAAGGTGAGCAGTGTGCTAGCAATGCATAGGGGATGGGAATGAGAACGGGAGCAGGAAGCCAACTTCTGCATGAAATGCAAACCAGTAGCGGCTGTCTCTGAGAGGCTGTGCTGGGAGGCAGCGGTTCACTGCTTGCAACTCCCCCGTCCCCCCCTCGGGATCTGCCATTTCTCATCTCCAGGACGAGGAGAGGGAAGGCTGCCACTTCTGCAGAGCTGGGATTTTGGTATGAGAGGTGAGCCAGGGGTCCTGTGTGGGAGACGGCAAGGTACTGCTGATCAGCTTGATGGGTGTCAGCTGGCAGCCCGCACCAGCGCTAACTCAGTGGGAACAGCATATCAAACCCAGTTCCTGCAAATGCTCTGAGAGGAACAGTATTTTCCTCAAAGTTACGCTATGCCTGTCTGAAAATAAAGCAAAGGAATGGTAAACAGAGGGACTACCTTCTCCAAGCTCTCTTCAGATGTATTTCATTTTCACAACTGGAAAGCACAGTTGAAAGCTGTAGTTCTCAGTAGTAGTCTTCTGCTGAGGAGCTCTGGAACTTCCAGAGTCTCCTTAACCTACCAGACACACCACAGGGAGAAAAATGGTTACCTGCTGTATTGGCAGCTGACTTCTGACTCTCACTTCACAATTGTTTTTCTCTCCTGGAGAAGTTTGTTTGAACCGCAGGGAAATAGATTGGCCCTGGAAGGGAGGTAGTGTAGTGCAAGACAGTCATGGCAACAGAATGTCTCCCCACTGCCTCATTTGGCTTCAAGGGGATGCTGCTGGTTCCCAGGCTCATGAGGAGTGCTGCTGTGAGGAGGCAGAGAGAAGATAAAAGGCATGCACCAGTGTTATGGGCCATTTCTTGTTGCTCTCCAGCTGGCCAAACACAAGAGAGCTGCAGCTGATCAGTTCTCTCACAGTTCATCCTGCTATACCTCCCTCCCTCACACTACGCAGTTGTTGCTTCCACTTCTTTTTTGAAGTTATTTTTTGAAAGAAGAAAAATATCTCTATACTTTGAGCTGGAGCATCTCTTTCTGAGAAAGTTTCTTTGCTTAAGTTTTTAACTAAACAAGTTTCCTTATAATGGCATTTGATTTCTAATTGATAAGTCTTTAGATGGTGTAATTCGTTTGACAGAAGATCTATCATCTTCCCATGACCTTTTTTAGGCGCTTCTTTGTAACCAGTTTCACTTGTTACTAGAGGAACTGGCTGTCTACCTGTGTCTCAATAGGAAAGCCCTAAGAAGTACTGTGACCTGTGAATCCATATCTGGCTGAAACGTGGCTTTGGAAGATCATTAGCAATAGCAGGTTTGTAGCTAGAGTGGAAATTTGTAACAGATTTCTTCTTTGCAGTTGGTAAATAGGGTAATAAATAAAAAAAGCATAATGAAATGATAAGCTAAAGACTTGATTAAAGAAAAAAAAAAGACAAAAACACAAAACAAAAACTCAAACTCAAGGCTCTTCCTTAAAACACAATAACTGGAGAAAGACATACTGGAATAGTAACAGACTATGCCACTTTTCTGTCAAGTGACAAACCGATGTTAATATTATCTTAAGACTGAAGAATTTAGGAAGAGAGATTCTGAAAATGCTTATGGGTTTTAGCTTCAGAAGCCCTCCTAGAAGGTTTGGAAATCATTAATGTTCCTAAACTCTTTAGCACCTTTTAAAACTTTCTCCATTTTTAAACAGTCTGTATTATTAGAGGCTGACTACTTTAATACCGCAAACTGATTTATATGTGTAGAGTGCCCTTCTGCCTAGGGCCCATCTTGCATATATATTTCCCTTTAGTTCCTAATTCGCACAAGCGCTTTTAGTTTTCAGTAAAAATGGTGGGAATATCTGTCGCCACTGAAACACGGCTTCACTAAAAGACAGAAAGTGAGGAATGACAGCACAGGAGCCAGGGGCTTGCTTTGGTCAGAAGAAGGAAAAAGGACATGGATGGAAGCTGGGAACACCCTTCTGTTGAGTGACTCCCTAGTAAAAAGGTGGCACATGTTGCATTTCTCGGTGCTAGCAGGATTGAGTTTTGGTATTTAATTTCCTTCAGATTCTCTTCCGATAGTGTGACTAATAGGTTTTCTCTATTCATGATCCTTTTTAATGTAGTTTCTTTAAGATTGGTTTCTGTTGCTGGTTTGGATGTAAACAGTTTATGGAGAGCTGTTTATCTAGGCATGTCTTGTTACTAAGTCTCTTTATTAACCTGTGCCACGCAATTCAGATGTGCCGATTTAGTGGTTAAAAGCATGCTCATTTGCACGGCATTGTTGTGAGTAAATGTCTAAACAAATACCTGCAGTGAATATTATAAATTCATTTTTAAATGAATGCATTCTAAGTATTAAGAAACAGTCAACTGAATTAAGGTGAAAATTCACTTTTGAAGTAACTCTTTGAAATTCAAAACTTGCAGTATACATTTTTGCAGTCTAGAAAAAGCATTGAAAAGCAGCTAAGTAGAAGTGGAGGGAAGGGTAGGAAGGGAAGGAAATTACAATCTTTGTTGCAAGCAGTATCTAGCTGAAAGTAAATTTTTTACTAGATGAAATAAATTCCAAAGCCTAAGTAAAGCATCATTGGCTCTGGAGCACGCTATATTTATGGATACACCTGGTCTCTGTTCTCAACATGTAGATAAATCAGTGGCTAATATTTATAAAGGCCTAAAATTTTAAGCATTTTCTAAATACAATGAAACTTGTTCTAAATGTCCTCTTACATGTGACAAAAAGGAGTGGCTCTACCAAGGGGGTTTCTTGTACAAAATATTTTTAGAGCACTTGGGAGCAGTGATTTAGGCAAGCATTCCTAGTTCTGCTACTGTGTGGGAATATCTTCTGTAATGTGTTTTACTGAGACATTGAAGAAGGTTGGGAACCACAGCAGTGCAAATGGCTGCTTTAGATATGATACACAAAGCAATTTTAAGGAAGAATCTGGAGTAATGGAGGAGAACTGAACATTATAATAATGGGAAAGCATAAGAAAGGGCCACGCTTGTACTTATTCACGATCAAGAAAAATTCTGTCAAACTGTGAAGGTTTCAATATGTCTGTAACTGTATGCGAAAGTTAGCATACAAAGGGGAAGTGCTACTGTGGATAAATTAGAAACATTTTTCATTATTCTAGTATCACTGGAAGTAAAAGTGTTAGTATAGTAAGTTACCTCAGGATCACTTTATTTCCATTAATGACAAAGAAAATACAATTGAAATTATTCATCCAATACCGAGTTCTTTAAACTGAGAGCTTTGAGCTTCTATAGAACACATTTAAATAACTGATTTAGAAAAAGATATTCATATTTTAAAAAATAAGACCATCTTTTACTATATGTCTATGAAAATGAAGTGTTAGTTAGTCACTAACGAACACAATTCATAACACAATCACACTTCCGTTTTTCTACCCAAACTTCATATTTGGGACAGATATTTGTCGGGTTTGGTTCTGTACTTTACTCAGAGGGAGAGGTAATGATTTGTTATAAGTCACCCCCTCCCCCAAAAGCCACTGAGTATTTGTCGTGGTTTAAGCCCAGCCAGCACCGAAGCCCCAGGAGGGCACTCGCTCACTCCTGCCCCCCCTCCCTGCCCCCTCCGGTGGGATGGGGACGAGAGCCAGAAAGGCGGAAAAACCAGAAGGTAGAACCTCGTGAGTTGAGATAAGGACAGTTTACTGGGACAACACAAGGAGCAAAGTTACAATAATAACGATAGTACTAATAGACGAATATACAGAACGAGTGATGCACAATGCAATTGCTCACCACCCGGAATCCGGTGCTCCAACGCTTCTCCTGCTGTGATACC
>JAOBAS010000028.1:6056611-6080148 GCA_025311575.1 Elanoides forficatus | reverse complement strand
ATATACTGGGCGTGATGTCACATGGTATGGAATATCCCCTTGGCGAGTTCGGGTGAGCTGTACTGGCTGTGCCCCCTCCCAGCTTCCTGTGAAAATTAACTCTAACCCAGCCAAACCCAGGACAGTATTCTTACTGCTTTAAATTTTTTTCTTGTTTAAGCCCAGTTTGAAATCCTGTCTGTTTTTAAGCTACTGTCTACAAATACTAAATAGCCCTATTTTTATGGTTCTGTGGTCCACACAAATCTGACTCACAGAGTAGTCACTGTGCCTGATGTTGATAATAAGTAAACAATGTCCACAGTGATAAATGTTTGCAGGGAGAAGACTCTTGTATTATAAATTGTTTTGGGTTTGCAGTACATAGTCCATATGAACAGGTCAGTGAAGCTTTTTTTTTTTTTTTTTTTTTTTTAGCAAATAATTCTTGTCATTAACAGGAGACCCTAGAGTCAAGCAAAACAAGGCTGTAGTAGGAGAGAAGGAGTTAAATTATATCATTGCGTACCTGATTGTAAGCTCTACCAGTCAGAGGTCCTGCTAAGGTCTCCAAGAAAACTGAGGGACAATTACGCTTCCTATGCTTCCTCTGTCAGCATTCCAGTTCACCATGTAAAAGATGTTTGTGTATACGTGCACTGTCCTACCTTGCCCAACACAACCAAATGTTCATTATTTCTGCCTTAGTAGTAGTATAGTCAAGATGGTCCCAACTATTTGTCATAGCTCATAGTTTTCCTACACTGCCAAGCATAAGGTATAAGGCATCAGGGGATTTCTGCACCTGCAGCATTATCTTCCATTCAAAGTTCAAATCTCCGCACAATTCCCTGGCAAGTGTGGCAGCTTTATGGACTTTCGGAGGTTGATACCACTCTGTCTCCAAAGCTTTTGTAATTAGTAAAAGGTAAGGCTATCTGTGCGCATGGGAGATACAACTTCTTCACTGATATTGGCACAGTCCTTCAAAACATTTCCATGACAAATGAACGCTTGGAGAACCTGAAAATCTGTGCTTCAGGGAAGACTGAGACCTGCAGAGACACTGGAATAATCAATTGTTCTGAAATTGAAAAGCAAATGCTGATTCCCAAATAAAGAGGTACGGGTGGTATGGACCAATGCTGCCACATAAAATAATGCCAACAGGATAGCTGTGTGCTCCTTTTTTGTGTGTTTGATTTGTATTGGGTCCTCAGAGGATTCCAGTATTCCTCAAAAGCAACACAGATTTTCTTGGATAGCTGTAACATTCAGCGTGTCACGATCAGTGACTGATGAATGTTGGTCAAGAGTTTGCTTTTAATTCATCTTCTGAGTTTGCTGAGCACTGAGAAGCGTACCAACTTTGGGAATTCTGTCTGCAATGCCCACTGTGATTCAGCAATTAGAAATTCAGCAGATTTTTTTTGGTTGTTCTTTTTTTGGCAACATCACTTGTTTTGGTTTTTTTTCATCCAGTTTGGGACACACTGGTTAAATGAGGTCCTCTGCAAAAATATTTCCTGACTTAAATTCTTAAAAGTGGTTGCCCCATCCCCTACATCATCAAGATCTTGCCAGTCCGCTTTCAGTATGGAGGCAGTTTGAGCGTGTTGCTTGTTTGAAGCAACTTCAGCTGCCGTCTTGCACATCCAGGGTGTCCTTACTGAGCCCTTCTGGTGTATTTTAGAATGAGGTATTCTCAGGCTTTAGTAGTTAATGAACCACACACAGGTTCTGACTGTAGCTCACATGGAGACCGCTAGTTAAATCCTTATTCCAGAGAAACATAAAATGGTGGAAACTGAGGGCTGCTGTCTCTCCAGCAGCTCCCGCAGTCATACGAGAGCTGTTTCGCTCTTCGCGATGTCGAAAGGAAAGGCAAAGAGCAGGCAAGAAGGAATGATTTTCTAGCCTAGTTTCGGCTGCTTTGCTTTGCAGTACCTGACCTACTGTTCTTTAATTGCTGAAAGTACCGAAAGCGTGAAAAGAAAATCTTGAGTGCCGCGAGCCAAAATAGCATTTTGTAAGGCAGATGTAAGATACTTCTTGCAAGTGAGAGAGGTGGGTTCATGTTCTCTCCAACAAGGAAGATCTACCCTAAGTCATCAAATCTTAGCTGGCTTTTCCACTGAGTGTCCTATCCTTTGACCAGTTAAGGTGACTCACTGAAATTGCTGCCTCCTCCTCTAGTGCTTTATTTCTTCTGCTTTTTCACATGTCATATCTTACTTTAATATATCATTTAGTGAAATGTTTGTTTGCTTGCTTGTTTTTCCTTCCCACAAACAGTTTAAATAAGTACATTGTGAGAGAAATAAAACTGAAGTTATTTTTAATTTTTTTGAGCTTGGCAGCTTTTATGTGCGCCACTTTTTATTAGCTGGCAATTACACTTTTGGTGATGTAGAGATAAGAGCAATTGGATGGGACAAATAAATCATTTTGACCTATACATAGCTTCCATGTATTAAAAATTTCACAGAATGAAAGCAGGGCTGACAGATTATCAGGAAAAACGATTACGGTGTATAAAAGACTTAGAATCTTTTTCCTTATATTTTTTCATCACGTCTGAAGTTAGTGAAGAAGGCTTGATAGGGGTCTGTGATTGCTTCGTTTGTTAGAAGCTGTTGTAAATGATTCCGGCTTTGAGGAAAGAAGGTCTTCGCAATCTCTTCTTCTGTGTTCCCTCCCTCTGCTTCCATTACCCGTTTGACTTTCTAGGCTGGTGTCAGCTGCAGCTCTGGGGACGAGCCCTTGCTGCGACTAGTCTGTAAGGGTTATGTTCAAAATGACTTACGTCGTCATGTCGTCGGAAGAGACGTGCTTCAGAACGGGTACCGGGACTGAGCACGTCGGTTTGCAGTGACAAGCAAATAAGCAGAAGAATAATATCTTAATATCTCTCTTCTTTTCTGCCTTTCCATTTTATGACTTTTTAGTCAAAATAGATGTGTATGTTACCTTTGACGGGATTGTATACTGCTGTGTCAAATGTCACCTGTTAGCTATTTATGGCTTTGGAACTCCCAGTGGAAACATGGTTATGTATCGAAAGAAACGTAACATTATGAAAGAAATGATATATGGTGGTTTGGGTGTCTTCATAATATAGAATTTTTCTTAGTGTGGTTTTAAAAATTTGTATGATTTTAAAAGCTTGAAAGTAGTATTCTTACATAGCTTTCCGTTACTTTGGATTATGCATACTACAACGAGTATATATTTATTGTTTTATTTCTTCATAGATATTTCATTGATCATAACACGGAAGAAGATAGGTATTTCACCATTGATGCTAGTACGGGGACCATTAAGACTGCCAAGATCTTTGACAGAGAGGAGACACCTTGGTACAACATCACGGTGGCTGCTTCTGAGATAGGTAAATAATATATTTGGCACATAGCATTAAATCAAAAAATTAGAAAGGAAAATAGTAATTTTCAGATTTTAAGAAACACTATCTGGAGATGTTGCATTCTTTTTAACACCATTGGGGTTTTAGCCAATTTGGATAAAGGAGAGTTTTCTCTGTGTGTGTAAATTCCCTAATTCCACAGAATGAATAAACAAAACGCTACATGCCTGTGTGATTCCACCTATGTAAATGTACCATGGTTTTCTGTATGTGATAGAAGGCTGCCAGTTTTACCCAGGAACAGTTACAAGCATTCAGTGTCATAAAATGAACATCTTGTCCCATTTGTGTTTCCTGTATCTTAGAAGATAACACTATATAGTACTGTCTGAGAAATTCATCCTTCCTTCTTGTATCTGCTATTAACCTATTTTAACAAATTGCATGTTAAATATGTCAATATTAATTTATATCTGACAGGTAGCTAGTAGTTGCTAATTATCAGGGTATACCTCTGCCCTTTTAGTAGTCAAATTGCCAAGTAAAGGTGCGATAAGTACTTGCCTGTGCATTTGAAAGGCCTCAAAGTCTGATGAATTTCCATTGCCTCAGATAAGCCCTGCACCAGTCAAGAAATGTCTGAGTAGTCCCAGATAAATATTTTTGCAGGAGGCAAGGACAGTTTAAAGAACATTTCAGTTAACCTTTTTATTACAGGGTCTTTATTTTGGCAGAGTCAAAGTTTTAAAGTTAAAAAACTCAACAAACCAAATGAAAAAAAAAAAAAAAATCCCAACCTGGATCAATAGATCCAGTCCTGCTAAATACTCTTTTTGATATGCTCTTTCAGTGGCAGTGATTTTGATCAAAACTGTGAACTATTTTTATGTCTATTCCTTTCCTTTTCTTTTTTTCCCCTTTTTTTGGTGTATTCCATCATTGCCAGGTAAGGCAATACAGGTTTTACCTGTAACGGGTGCCACTGACGGTATTGAGCCCCTTCTGCCTTCATCTGTTTCGTCTCCAGGTTAAAATAGAATCTGTTCTGCCGTTCGATCACTAGCACACGCTACAGAATTAACATCACGTACATATTTTATAAGGACAACAAATGGTTTCTTATCGCTGTACCTGCTTTTGCAACTAAATCGACATTTTGAACTAAGTAAATTTCTATTGTAAATAGTAAAATCTAGAGTTTTATGGTTAGCCTTTTAGAAAAGGTAACCACTGACACTTCAGTGTGCTTGACAGTGTCTGCATATAATGTGTCATTTCAGTGCAGCATAAAATAAAATATAATTTAAGCCTAATCATAAGCAGATGCATAGTAAGTGTTAATTTGAATTAAGATTTTAAAGCCACATTGGGACACACTGAAAAAAGGAGTAGTCGCTAGTCTTTTTGAGAAGCCATCCAAATGTAATTATTTTGCAGAAATAAATCTCAGTAGCATTAAACTTAAATGTAGCTTGTACACAATATTTCACATAGTCAAATGAAGTACATATACCATGCTGTGTGTACCAATAGTATGGAGAATGGAGAAGGGTTATGTTTCTAAGTAAAAGAGAATAGAATGAATAATGAGGATGAAATGCCATTTTTTTTTTAAGACAGCCTGCTTAGAATTCTCCACTCCAGGTGCAACTTGTTACAGGAAAACAGATCTTTTTTTTTTCCTCCCTTGCATTGCCTTTCTTAGTGTTAAAGTTGGGATTGGAAAGATAAGTAAATCTATAATGTCGGTTTGAAAAACAATTCAGTTATGAATAAAGGAAGAGACAGCAGTGAAGAAGAGACAGATGGCAGGCAGACTGACAGGCAGCCTAAATGACGGGCAGCCTTTCCTTGTGTCTACTTCTTTGGCCATTTTCTTACCTACAGCAATTTGAAAATTACAATACGCTGTGAAATCAACAGTGAAATCCATTGTGAAATCAGGAGTTGGATCTACAATGGAAGAAGGAGCTTATGTTGCATATAGTGCATCAAGGCCAAAGCTCTTGTGTTAATTGTTATCTATCCCATATCTACAGCCTTTTATGGCATTCACTTTCAAGTCAGTGCACAAGGAATTGCAGAACTAAGACTAAAGCTGAAAAATAAGTGGAAGGCTATGACCAAAATATTATTTAGCTGTGAGAGTGGCACTCTTCAAGTTCATCTGACATGGTAGAAGGCATTTGTAGCTTCAGACACCATTTGCTTAGCCAGGAACATAGCAGAATCTGCAAGGCCTAGAAAGATTGTACTGCTTCAACAATAAGAGGTGCTCTGCTGAAATAACATTACGGTTATAGTTAGTTTCTTGAAGTGTTTTCCTCTCTTGACTTTACACTACACTTCATTGAGAGAATTCAGTTTCTACTGATCATCCTTTGGGCAGCTATTTGTAGCTGTGCTTATTTTATGCAAAAGAAATTTAGAATCCACATCATATTTCTACCCTCAAATGTATGATATCCTCATGCTTCAGCCTTACTGTTTCTGAACCTTTCATAAGACATTGACTTTCACTTTTAGTCTCAGTATGTAATATACACTCTGCATTGATCAAATGTCCCCTCTGAAATCAATGGAAGTTCTACCACTTTCCATGTTGATGTAATGATCAGTGGTTTTTTCTGGTTTTGCAGATACTTCCTAAATCACACCAGAGTTCATTGCCATGGGAACAGATGGGGCAATCCTTTTTTTCTTTAACATGCACTGTTCTTTAACAGCAGCATACAGTGAGGAAGAGTGGGATTTTGGTGTCCAGGGCACAGCACTGAAGCTGTTGCTTTGTTTCCATATTAGTACTTCCTGAAAACTCCTTGTGGTATTAGGGAATAAGACAGATGACAAAATAATACTATATTTTACATTGAAGGATCTACAGACTATGTTTGGGCCAGGGGGAAGGACTACAAATTGATGGTGATAGGATTTTAAAATACGGTTTCACATAGAATTATTCACATTTCATTAGCTTGTTAGAAGTCTTTGAAAAAGTTTATAAAAGAGTATTTGAAAGAGGAAGGAGATAGAATTTGCTTGGCTCTATTAAAGGCTTTTGGCCAAGTCTTTCACAAGAGTAATGGAAATAGGAAAATACAGAGCAAGTGCACAAAGTTTTCTAACAGATGAAAGACTGATTTAGAGGAAAGAAATAGAGTCATAGTGAATGGCTGTTCCTTTGGGAGCAGAAGAAGTTAAGGCTGAGCTATTTTAAGGACTGGTGTAGGATCTGTCAGCTAGAATTCTTTGTAATGATACCACACGATGATAGGAAGTGATTCAGATTCCCAAATAACCCCTCTAGCTGCTGAGAATTAAGGAAGATTGAGAGAAACTCATGTAAGAACAAGGCACGTGGAAGTATGGGCTAGATAAATGAACAGTGAAGTGGATTGAAAATTGTCTGAAATGGCAGGCTCAGAGGGTTGTGATCAGCAGCCCAAAGTGCAGCTGGAGGCCAGTCACTAGTGGAGTACCTCCACGGGCTGATACTGGATACAATACTGTTTAATCTCTTCGTTAATGACCTGGTTGATGGTCCAGAGCGTACCCTCAGCCAGTTTGCAAATGTCACAAAACTGGAGTAATGGCTGGTACACCAGAGGGTCGTGCTGCCATCTGGAGGGATCTCGACAGGCTGGAGAAATGGGTGAACAGGCACCTTGTGAAGTTCGGTAATAGGGAATGCAGTGTCCAGCACCGGGAGAGGCATCATCCCATGCACCAGTACACAAGCAGGGCCAGCTGGCTGGAGAGCAGCATTTCAAAAAAGGACTGGAGGTCCTGGTGGATGCAAACAGAGCATCAGTCAGCAATGTGCCGTTGTGGCAAAGGCGGCCAACTGCATCCCGTGCTGCGTGAGGAAGAGTGTTGCCAGCAGGTCGAAGGAGGTGATCCTTCCCCTCTTTGCAGCACTGGTGAGGCCATATGTGGAATGCTGGGTCCAGATCTGGGCTCCCCAGTACAAGAGAGACATGGAGCAACTGGACTAAGTCTAGTGAAGGGGCATGAAATCAGTAAGAGCTGGAGTATGCGTCGTAAGAGGAGAGACTGAAAGACCTGGAACTGTTCAGCCTGGACGGGAGAAGGCTCAGAAGGAGCTTATCGGTGTGTTTAAATACCTGATAGGGGGAGTAAAGAAGATGAGGAAAGATGAGGAAAGACTCATCTGAGTAGTATCCAGTGAGATGACAAGAGGCAATGTGCCCAAATTGAAATACAGAAAATTCCATTCAAACGTAAGAAGAAAAATGTTTTTACTTTGAGATTGGTCAAAAATTGGGACAGGTCACCTAGAGAGGTTGTGGAGTCTCCGTTCTTGGAGATACTCAAAACCCAACTGTACATGGCCCAGAGCGATGTACGCTAGTGGCCCCAGCTTTGGGCAGGGGAGTTGAACTTGCTGATCTATGGATGTGCCTTCCAATCTCAGCCATTCTGTGATTTTGTGATATTGGGAACTGTGTGTTGAACGTGGGGAAGAAAAAGGACAACTGTTTCTCACAAATACTGATGTGTTCTCAAAGAAAATAGGTGGCCGTAAAAATAATTGTGGGCAATTCAGTTAAGGTTTCTGTCTAGCATGTAGTCGTGCTGGTAACAAAAGCAATGGCAGCTTTAATGGCAAAACCCCAAATCACAGCCCCTGCAAGAGAAAGATGGCACTAAAACACAAATGGATGGACTTCTGCCAGTTCCAAAGTCAATTTCAGTTAGAAAAATAAACATGTACTTCGAAGTTTTCAAAACAGTGCTGCAAATAGAACAAATAATAGTATCCTTGAAGTCTTTGTGCTCAATAAGAAGGAATGAAAGCTGCGAGGAGAAATAAACACTGATGATTGAAGGAATCACAGAATGTCTCGATTTGAAAATCAAAGTGAGGATTATAGCTTTCACTAGAAATTTCTATTTAGAAATACAGCAAGGAAGACTGTGTCAGGAAACTTCTAGATATTAATTCTAACAACTGAACTGACTGTGTTCAGTTATCTGCTCAATAGGCACAGAGCAAACCGGCTTCTAGATACGGCTTTCAGATGATGTTAACATCAAGAGATTAGTGGGATTCATAAAGTACTGGACATTTAGATGGATAATAAGAATATCTGTGGCTGTAATAAGAAATGCGATTTTCTGAAAGCAAGATAAGTGCTTTTTCAGGGCAGATCCAAAAGTTTCCATTTAAGAGATGTAGAAGATACTTCCTATTGGGAATTTTTCACATATCTCTCATATGCAGCTTGTAAGTATACCAGTGTGAAATAGATTTCTGGGTTTACTAGACCATCGATCTTTTGGGGATGAAGTTGTTGTGTTCCTGAGTGTCTCCAAAGCGCTCTGCAATGGCTGAGAATGGAAAAGCAGGTCGTTTCCCACTATTTACCTCAAGGACCAGCTTAAATGCAATGAATGCGCAAACTTACTTCAAAGGGTCCATAAAGAGTTCCTAATGCGTAAAGCTGTGGAGAGGCTGCGGAGAACAGGAGAACTGAAATAATAGGGTTCCTGGCAGGTTCTGTCAGATCCCCCAGACTTTAAGAAATGCTAGCAAGAGACAGTACAAAATGACCACATGAAAGGATACTGCAAATACAGAGCTTTGATACCACGGTGTGTTAGAAATCAAAATACTTAAAAGACCTCATTATGCAATTGATTTTACAGACAAAACAAAAATCTCCAAGGCTATCAGACACAATCAGATGTTGGAAAAAAACCCAAAGATATTTGTCGTTGTTTATTTGTCTTCCACATTTGCTTCTCCATTCATATTCCTCATACTGGCTTCAGGGAATAAGATACCGAAGTGCTGAGTTAGAGCAATAGCTCGTTGACAAAATATGCAATACCCTGTGATGTGGTATTGAAAGGATCCCAGGAAAATACAGTGATTACAAAAACTACACAAAGAAATAGCTTTCAGAGGTATTTTCATGGAGGGCCAATAAACCCTGTTCAGAATTAAATTATATGAAAAAGCAGGACAGCTCACAAGAATAAGAGTTTGGAAGTTACCTTGCAAGAATTAGGGTAAAAACATTAAAGTGCATGTTCTAATTATAACATAAGCAGTTTTTTCATCAGTAAGTTTTGGTACAAACAGAAACAATAACAGAAAGATACAGTTATACAATTCAGAGGAAAACAGGATGCACTGAGGGAAATAAGTTGCAGTACTGACATCCCCTTGAGATTTTGAATAAATATTGACAGCCCTATAATTACATTAAATAAACAGATAAAGTATATAATTATAGTGAGGTGCAGTTACATCTTTTCTTTAGGTGCACAGGGATATTGCCACTTCATATTGCCATCAGTGAACAGCAAGTTTTGAGAAGAATTTGCTAGTTCTTTTTCATGTTTTATGGTTGCATTGCAGCAGAAAAGACATTCCCGAGATTTTGGTAGGAGATTAAAATATACGTTACTTCTGAGAGCACTAAATGAGACTGTCACACTGAGAATGAGAACTGAAGATAGAGTGGAGATGTAAGGTAAACAGAATAAACTGTTAATGCTATTAAGAGGCACACAGATTTATTTTACAGAAAGTAAAACAAAAGACAAAAATACACAATTCATTTATCTTTATTTTGAAACGCATGAAAACAACATATGCATTGCCTGAAGGAAGTAAGTCTATGGAGTAATATCTTCCTGGCATACAGCATTGAAAGAATTAAGAAAGAACAAGAATTTATGACATTTTGTTTTCTCATTTTGAACTTTTTCCCATAATCAAGAATAACTTTAATGCCTTGTGTCAAATAATTAATTTTTAGAAAAAGGAACCTTGTCAAGATCTAAAAGAAAGTACTCTAAATCAGAACAAAGTGCTGTTACAGTGTTACAATCCCCTAACCCTCTCTGTCTGGTGGACAGCAGGATGATTGTTTAATACCAATGAGTTTGTTGCTAGCTTTGTGTCTTAAATTTTCCTTAAAGTGAATTTTTTCTTCCACTAAATACAAAATTTTCTCATAGTGATTTTTGGTTTATAATTTTTTCTTCAAAACTAATGGGTTTTTAACAATACAAAGTACACTTAAGTAATGAAACTCACTCAATTTTTTTAACATCAGTAAAGGGAAATTTCATCTTATGTATTGTTTTGCTACTTTTATGATTAACTCTATAGCTACATTACAAAACCAGACATAAAAGTGTTACCTGAAACCCTGTCCCCACCAAGAAAAAAATCCCATTTATTCTTCACTTTTGACCTCACTTGCATTCTGCCTGCTAGCTCAGTTTCAGAAAGAGTTTTGGTATTGGTAACAATTACTTCATTTTTCCAAGAAACAGAATCTGCCACAAAAGTGTTTCCCTAAATGTGGACCAGATGAAAGTAGATTTTAAAACTACAAGGTCTGTGTTTTAAGACTATTTTGCTCATGGGGTAATAACAAACTGGATATACAAAGTCTTTTTAATGGTGAGAGCTAGACACAATACTGGTACCCTGTCCAAACTTTCCAATGATACGCAGTTTATTTTCAGCCTTGGCAAGTTGCTTACTAATGGACCATAAAATCACAAAAACATGATTTGTAGCAGAATCTACCGTTCTTTTAAATGTACTTCTCAATGCAATAAGGAAAGCCTACACAAAACTATTAAAAAAACTCCAGTTAAAAAGACTCAAAAGGCAGCTAGTTCTCCATCCTGCTCAAGAAGCGATGTTTCTTATTCCAAGTTTGGTGCTATTTCCCTGTTTATCTTGGTTTAGTCATTGGCTTCTAGGCATGATGGATTTTCTTCTCCTTTGTTTCCCTGGGGAAGCGTATGATGAAGGTACTCCTGCGTTGTCATCTGAGGATGGTGTAGGGTATGGCTCTTCCTGGCTGCTGAGGTGGGTCCCCAGAGAAGGGGCAGTCTTTGGGATCACTTGGCATTTCCCTGCTCAGGGCTTTGTGAATCAGTCTCAGAATCTCGAAACGGACATTTCTGGCCACAGAACCAGCATATTTTGTGGTGCCTTGATCTACTCAGGAGGTGAGCGCCAGCATTGTCTGTGAGCTGCAGAATTTTGCTTGCATTAAGGCAGAAGGATTTGCCAGCTTGAAAGTGCTAAATGTTTTAAGTCTGCTGCAGTGCTATTATTCCTACTATTGCTCCTGTTGCTACTACTGCTTCCACTACTAGCATGATCCAAGAGAAGTGATCAGCGCCTTCAGGTTTGTGTTTGTCAGTGAAAAGTCAAATTTTGCTATAAGAAAAAATAAAACATTTTCTAGCCAACTTCAGGTAACAATATTTAAAAGTACCCACTACCTTAAAAAAGCAGAATAGAACATTATACTTATTACTAGATTCTGCATAATTTTCTCCTTGCCAGAAAATTTAGTTTAACACATATACACCATCCTGAATTAAACCCAGTATTTTCTGAATATTACCGCTCTCACTTACATACTAGACAGTCTTTCATCATTTTAGTTCTGTTTCTGTACTGTAATTTATCTTTCCTGGATCTATGTTTAGTCTTCTAATGTGTCAAAACTAATCATTATTAGTGCGATGAGTGATTTCTAATTCTCTTTAAAAAAGTACCAGAGTAGATAGTTGGTTGAACTTCCTAAGTATTGGGCTTGCCTCATAAGGTCTTGAAAATATGTCAAAATGAGAAAAAAAAAGTTGTTATGGTACTGATTAAGATCAACATTTAATATCGATGATGCATTCTAATCCTATGGTAGGTGAAGATTTTTGTTCTAGACCATGAAAACATGTAAAATTATTCCTTTTTTTTTTTTTTGTAAAATCCTTCACTTTTAAAATAGTTCAGGCTGTCTCTGGATTGAATTATTCACTCGTCTTTGTAACAATAACTGTTTAACTATTCCAGTCTAACTTAAAAAAAAAAAAAAAAAAAAAGAAAAACAAGCAAAAACCCCAAAACTACAAAAGACTGTTGATGTCAGGACTGTTATTCAGGTAGCATTTATTTTCATAAAGCCCATGGGAGTTTTGTTAAAATGACGAGGAAGTCGCAGACAGCAGTAGCTGTATTAGCAAGCTTTCTTCTTATATAGGGGTTTTAAAGTTTGCCCACAGAAGTTAATGGAAGAGAAGATTCAAGACTTCAGACTGGCTGTTGATAGGGACTTCTGTAAGTTTGCAGAGGACTTGCTGGTGGAGGGGCTGATACTCAATGAATTGATTCACTTTACTGATATTTAGTATTCTGGCAGAAGAGCTACTTATTCCAGGAAAAGCCTCAAGCATAAGCAAGCAAGTCGCTAGCGTAGGTGAATCAGAGCAATATTGCTGCTTCAGTTACCCCTTAAAACAGTGAGCATTCACTTCGAAAAATCTACTCTTGAGGCATGATGCTAATAGGACACAGAATGGATCTGGCTGTTTTATAATGCACAGGCCTGAAATATATGTCAGCACTGATTATCTTAAGACTGGAAAGCTGCCAAACTGCTGCAAGAAATTTGTCTAATTAACAAAAATGTACTACTACAAGGACTGTTACTAGAGTGGTTTGGAGATTGCAGGTGAGCTGTGCCTCTAAAAAAAATTGGAGTTTATATTTATTTTCTTAAAACAAAAAACACAAACCTAAAAAAAAAAGCTTGTAAGGTCCCTCTTAATTAATTCTCATTCTCTTTTCCCATTATAAATGATGCTATCATCTTGCATGCACATCTATGTAGTATACACAATCTGACAAACTTCAAGACTGTTTTGGTAAGTGGTGTTACTACTTTCCCTATTAGGATTTTGTAGTGAGTAGGCTGTCAACATGGAAATTTGCCTGCAAATCTCAATGATCCCATGAGGCTTCCAGAAAGATAGTGATAATACCTTGTGCCTTAAGAACTCTTTTGAACTACTAAGGTATTTATGAATTCTTTGTGCTGCAAAGCAGCTGCAGAACAAATAAAGGTAAACTCTCTGAATCACCATTATATCTCTGTGAAAATAATGCAAATTTAACAGACTAGTGTAAGACCACACTGGGTAATAGTGACAGGCATATAAGAGGGCACATTAAAGATGGGGCAAAGAGGCCTGTTACACTGTACGGGAAAAAAAAAGTGTTAACCCTTTTTTTTTGCCACCCATTGGAATAAAAAGTTTGATTTTCCTTCCCCAGTAACTATTCCAAACATGCCAGACCTACGGAATGGTTCTCTATCTCTGGTACCCTCTGCCCTGTGCTCTTCCTGCTTCTTTGCTCCCTTCCTTTTAGATGTGTTATGCCCCCTTATCACTTTGAGGATGGCCCTGCTTTGAGCTGGAGACTGGACCACTGACCTCCAGAAGTCCCTTTCAACTAAGATTTTTCAGTGAGCCTCTGATTATCTGATAATCACAACTTTTTTTGCCTTCTGGCAAAAGCTTCTCCAGGATTTCCTCTAGTATTAAAATCTTCATTCCTTCACTATAGTTTATGAATCCACTACCAAATGGATTTATTCATCCTTAACCCTTTACTGTCATCTCTGCCTACCATCTCCTTTCTGTGCTTTCGTGTGCTCTCTCTTTATCTGCTTTGTGTCCTTTAATCTAAACCACTTTCTAGTCCACATACCTCACAAACTGTGTGCCACAGCCTCCTGAACAAAGCCTCAAGAGCAAAGCTCCTTTGAGTCATAGATCATCTATGGCTAGATATTATGTTCTTTAATTGTATTTACAGGATTTTTGCAATTGGATTGTCTGATGACATTGACAGAGGAAGTTACCTAAATGAGTTTGTAAGCTGTATTTCAGTGAGCAATAAGAAATATTCAATCTCTAGTGCTTGTGAAGTTCTGCACAATTTCATGACCTACTTCCAGGGAAGGACGAAACATCTTTTTGTGTTAATACTCATACTGCAAAGGATTTCCTGGAGAGATGATTGCTTCCTTCAGTAATAAGAGTAAAGGCAGATGAATGGTTCCTTTCTCCCAATTGCTTAGTGAACAGCCAAGTGTCGTTCTTCCTCACCTTCACGTCATATATTCCTAGAATTTTAACAGTCCTCAAAGTTTTCCATTAAAGTGTTTTCCAGATAGCAACAGAAAGCCTCAGTCTTGCGTGAATGTAATTGAGAGAGCCTGCTTTTAGTCCCTTAGTTCACCTGTTACAAAGATATTCATAGTTTCAGGGTAAAACTGAAAATACCAACAGTCAAGGACAATTTCAGCAAGAAAATGGAATTTGCAAGTTTATAAATGTCTTCTGAGTGTGTTCTTCTAACTTCTAACGCTAATGTTAATTGGGAATAGAGATTCCTGTATTATGTAAGTTAAATCTTCCTTTTCTGTTGACTTTTTTGATCTCCTTTCTATTCCCATTTTATGGGGAGAATTAAGTTCCAAAAGTGAATTAAAATCATCAGGTGAACATAGGCATATTAGTTAAAAAGAGGATGTGAAAAAACTGAAGAGAACTTCTAAACCCCAGGCTCTTTGACTAGTATCCCCGGTCAAAACAGAAGGATAAATCTCTCACTTTGTCAAAATAAACTTCAACTCTCTCAAATATTCTTTCATTGGGAGGCTACATTACTGGTGCCTTTGAAGCCAAATATGTGTCTAATCAATATTTTTCAGAATTCTGAGCAGAGGCCATTAAAGGTGTGACAAATCTAAGGCATTTTACAAATGACCCTTTTTGACAGAAGCATGATGTGGATTAATTAAGATCAAAATAACCAAGGCGAATGAGGTTTAGACTACTAATGTTTCTCTCTTTTGTTCTTCTCATGAGCACACACAGGGACATGAACTTTTTAAAATGTCAATCTGTAAGACCCTGTTCTTCCATCGTGTTGTGTTTGAAAGAGTGACTTCGCTGTCTTTTACAGATAGTTTCATTTAACTGGTGAAAGTAAAATGAAGTTTGTCATCTAACTGATTGATAGTTACAGAGATTTCAGAAGCTATATTTTAGCTGATTATAAAATGTTTTAATATATAATTCAACAAAATAAAATTTTCTTACTAAGAACAAGGGGATTATGGATAAAAGAAATGGGGTTTTTTCCCATTTTGTCATGGAAAGTGTATTCTCATTGAAAGGATTCTATTTATTGTGCTTTTTGAGGGTGAGCTCTTTTTGAAGGTAAGCTCTCACGGAAGTATACATCATAGCCTAAGACACTGTTACTTAAACATTGTTTTCTTACTGGTATGTTGCGGCTAAAGCAAGACTCATTAACTGCTTTGGGTAATAGCATAATAACTTGTGAGGAGGCGGAACTCAAGCTTGGCAAGGATTTATATGTGCCTGTGCCTTCATGTTTTCTTATTATTTTGGTATTTTATCTCCTAAATTCTTTAAGGGACTGATAAAAAGAGAAAGGTTTTAATATTTTTCATATTAGATTTTATTCAACACTGTGATGACACTTTCACATTTATTACAAAGCAATTGATCATTTCTTAGCATTCAGTGTGAGAGTATGTGGTAACTCCAACAGCTTTCTCCCACTTCCGTTCCAGAGTAACTTGCATTTTTATTGCTATAATAGTGACTTAAGACTCATACCATACTTTCTATTCTTTTTTTTTTTAATTATTTTTCAAAACAGTTAATGAAGCACAGCAAACAACATCTTTTAGTATCCTGCTACCTAAATTTCTGCAGCTGCATCTATTTCTCATCCAGTTATTTTATTAAGAATCCATGTTTAAATTGAAGATGTCACAAAATATTGAGTATTTCAAAAGGCTTAATACCCCCTTGTGTATTTTGCAGACAATCCTGGGCTAGTGAGCCGCGTTCCAGTTGGTGTTAGAATCCTGGACATGAACGACAACCCTCCGGAGCTTGCCAGAGAATATGATGTAGTCGTCTGTGAGAATGTAAAGCCTGGTCAGGTAACTCTCACAGTTATCTTTCTCACAGTGAGAAAGAATTACTTTATTTGTTAATGCCACTATGTAAGAAGTTTGATTTGGGGAACGTGCCATAATTCTTTCTGATTTCATTTTCATATTTCACATTTGATTCGACTTCTTAACTATATTAGGCTGAAGGGAGAAGATTTGGGAATTTGTTCAACGTATCTTTCTTGTTGCTGAAAAAAATACCCAAACCATCTTTAGTAAAGACAGGCAAAACTTTAATCTTGTCAGGTAGGTGATGGAATTTGACAGGCCACTATCCTGAACAAAATGGATGAAGCAGATTTAGCATCTGTCATCTAAGTAAGTGCCACATAGTAGCAAGGTTTCAAATACAGCTCAGTGAAATGGCTGGTTAACATGGCTGCCATCTCACTTTTTGCATGTTGATTGCCCTTGTCTGTGCAGGGTCATTATGGAAAAGATGTTGAAGGGTTTTTCACAGCTATGAGCATGGGGAGGGTCAGAACTGAGACTGAATAGCTGAATCACATTCCAGCCACTGCTCCTGTGATCGATGCACTTCATTGCACTCCATGGTTTGACAATTTTACCAAGTGCCTTTGCTTTTTTGCATAGATTGAGCTTTTACCCAGCGCTCTATACTGGTTTTGTGTTATTACACAGGTTGTAAGTTGCAATTGTGAGGTCATATGTTTCCTGAGGAATATATTACTAGTAATAACAGTTTTCTCATCAAATCTTTAAAAGCGTACATAAAGTGTACATAAATGCGTAATGGCATAGTTACATTTTTAACGTTAAGACTGTAAAAACACTGTACTTCATCAGACTATAGGCTAACCAAAGTTATCTTGACTCTAACAGTGGTCAAAAGCTGACACTTAAAGAGCAGTGTAAGAACATGGCAAGCATGTATGATACTTACCCCATGTACTTCCTTGGTATCAGATCATTTGCAGATCATTTCCTGATCCAAATACGGTTTCCGTGTTTTTAATAATCTTTTAATAACTATCTCATACGAATCTGTCTAGCTTTTCCTACAATAAACGTAAACTTTTGATATCTTCTACCTCATGCAGCAAGTAATTTTACAGTTTAATTGCATGTTTGTGTAAGACCTACCACCTTCTTTTTTTTTTTTTCTTTTTCAATCTTCCCATGCTGCCTTCAATCGATATTTACCAGTTCTTGCGTTGAGAGAGCAAGCGAGCGAGCACAATTGATCCCTATTTATTATCTCTATGCCATTCATAAATCTCTAGCACATTGCCCCTCAGCCATCTCTTGTCTAGACTGAAGAGTCCTACTTAACTTGGACAAGCTGTGATAAAGCCCTTCTAGACTTTTGATCATTCATCTTGTCCTCCTCTAAACTTCCTCTAATTCCTCTCTATTCACCTTGAGATGGGGAATCAAGAGTCAAGATGCAGGTATGCAGTGGTTTGTAATTCTTGTCGTAGTTTATGCTTCATAGTATATGATGATCTCTACTTTGTTCTCTGTTCTTTTCCTAGCAATTTCTAACAGTGGCTTTGCTTTTTAACCACTAGTAAGCATTGAATGCAAAAAACTGACTGCTATGACACCGATATCATTAGAAGTAATGGTCAGCTTGGAGATCATCATCATGTATGTGAAGTTAAGACTTTATGTCTATGTCTAACGAATTGCACGTGTCTTTGTATTGCCTGGCTACTCAGTATCGGAAGGTCTTTAGTGTCAGCCCTTCCTCTTTTCTTCCTTGAAAAACTCAGCATCGTTGAGTAGATTTGGTGGGCTGATTATTCATACTCTTTATAAGACATTTGTTATTACACTGACCAACAAGTGGCCCAGCATAAATCTGTGTGGAACAGGAAATCTTGGTGACTTCCTCTCCTTGTGGAATAGGCAATTTACAGAAGAGACCCTATCTTCTGTCTTTTGAGCAAGTACTTGTGCAAGGACCTTCCCTCTTATCTGATGACTGCCTAGTTTTCTTCAGTGCTCTTATTGAGACCCCTCACTCAAAGCCTTTGATAATCTAAGTAGGTCTGTCTATCAACTGAATCGCTCTTATTAACATGTTTATTAAAGTAGAAATACTGTTCTGAAAACCTCAAATAAAGCCAAGTATAGAAGAATTAGAACTTGTAAAAGGCTAATTTAAAAAAAAAAGAAGATAAAATCTCTTAAGCGTTAATTGCAATTGCTTTCAACATATTCTGATATTTTTTTAAATTACATAATTTAACAGTAATTGTTAAATTTTTATAATTAATAATAAGCTAAAGCATGCAGTGAAGCTAGCTCAGAAGTACTCTGTTTGCTGGGAGTGTTGTTGGTGGTAAGTAGCCGATGTTTCTTACTAGCAAAGTTTTAACTCCTCAATAGTAGCTTTGCAAATGGAAATTTATGAGATGTTTAAAGGATAAAATAAGTTTTACTATAACAGCATTTGCTCCTGATTTGGGTCAGTGCTGTATTTCTTTCTGAGCTACTGTTGCAAGCGTGAATGACTCCTGACCTCTGCAGCGTTGCAGTTTAACATCCAAGATTAATGCTACCATGAAGGACTCTACGAGCAGTAATTTAATATGAAAGGCTGGATCAGCATGCTGTTGTATGCTTAAACTAACAGGACTCCATTACGTACGTGACATGCACTAATTTTTATTTGCATTGCACAAGGCTTCAGAAAAGATTGTGATACCATTGCACTGTACAAAAAGCAAAAACAAAACACAAAAGTGCCTGGCTCTTACTCAGAAGATCTTGCTGTCTGGTTTAAGAAAGAAAATGACAGTGTTCAACAAATATTAAGGAGGGACAAATAAACAAGGATTACAGAACAAGGCAAGTGTTCCATATGCTAAAAAGTGTGCCCAGCTGGATGGTTCTGAACCACTGAAAAGGCAGTATTTGCTCTGAGTTATCTATGATCTTGTGAGAATGATTCCTAAGATTTATCACTACAGAAGAAATGCTGTCACATACTGCCAGGCACTTCTGCTTGACTAGTACTTTGAGGTTGGGCTTCAGCCCTGCACTGCCCTGTAAGAGTCCTTGTTTCTCTCCTCAGCACATCTATTTTAAATTTATTATGTGCAAAATAAACTAACCAATAGTTTGTTATTGGAAGACTTTTTTTGTTTGCTTGTTTATTTTCAGAAGAGGCTTCTGTGGAAAGAAATCACACTATCATTTAATTGCACAGCCTCTGTCTCTTGCTTCTTTTTCCCTCCACAGTTCAATTTATTTACTTTAAAAAAAAAAAAAGGCCAATACAATTTAAGGACTTAAGTGCTTAAATGAACCCCCCCCTAAGGTATGTCAAACAGAAAATGCTTGTGAGAAGGTGATCATTTCCACACTGAAGCAACAGCGTTACTCCCTTAGCAGTCACCTTGTTGAGAAGATAAACTAACGTAAGTATCTCCAACAGCTTCCAGGTGAAGCCTGGTAGATCTTAAATATTAAAGTAGATAAAGCAGCTGTGATTTGATCTCAGATGGTATCCACTCTTGGAGAACTCTGACTTCTAGAAATATACTGATTTTGTGAATGATTGTGAAACAGCCAATGTAGAAAAATGAAATTTTGGAATCTTCCACAAAGTGTATTTACAAATGAAATTTTCCTCTGCTTCAAATGCAGCTTGTTTTATTATTTTTAAGACAATGGGAGCAAATAGCAATGTAAAAGAAAGTTTATATGCTCTGTTCTGGAAAGTGAAGAGTGAAGCATTGACAGTTTTCTTAATGTTTCCACGTTCAGTGTTTGTCCTGGCAGAGTGCGAACCTATTAAAATATCTGACTAGATCTGCTAGTCATATTTGCTGTAGCTCTCCAAAGATAACATTTTTTCTGTGTGCTTTTCAGAGAAATAATAGAAAAAGTTGTGATAGTAGTGAAATGTCCTTCCCCTGACACTATCCATCACTGTAAATTGACACACAGGTGTATGTATGTGCACATGCTCCCACACAAAGAACTTTTTCATAATCGGGGTGTAGAAATATTGTGCTGCCAGCGTGAGCTACCTCACCGTGGATGCTGTTATTTCCAATAGCCAAAGGAAATCAATGTAGCTGGCAAGGAACGCCTCTGCTGTGAGTTCGTCATGTGTATATTTACTTGTTTATTGATTCAGTTCTGAAAAGGATCCGAGTAGAATTTAGCACCTGCTCTCTATCCTCTTCAATTAGTTCTCCTCCATTCTTGAAATTCTTTCTTTTCTCTCCAACTCTTGCCTTTAAAAAAAATAGCATAACCCTTCAGTTTCATCGCTTCAGTGCTATCAGCTGAGCTCTACAGCGGCTGAGGTTCTGTGTCTACATTTTTATTTTAATCAGCTGTGGTAAGGTGCATGTTAACATCTGCTAATAGGCCATTAATTAGTTGGCCTATTAATTAGAAAAGGGTTAACAGTACATTTGGGTGTCAAGAGGACACACACTTTTGTTCCTTGCCTCTGAATGAATGTCCTAGGAATCTTTTCCTTTTCAAGAAAGAGCCTTTTCTGAAAGAGTGTGATCTTTCTGTTTTAAAAACAGTTCTGTCAAAAATATTTTGACCTGTCCTATTACACATATAGTGACTATTTTCCACATGGAAAAGCATGATTTCTATACCATCTGCTGCTGTACTTCTCACATACATTGGTGAATTCGGGGGATACTTGAATTTCCATGTGTGAAAGCAGGGAATGTAGACAATATATTTTGTTGAGTTTTAAAATTAGTCTTAAAAACAAATAAATTTTATACTAGTCTTGAGGCACTGAGGCCTTGATCAAAGGTATTTTTGTTGCCAAATGGCGTGTTCTTGAAGCAAGATTCTGTGAAATGTCACTGAACGTTGTATGTAAGAGAGGGCAACAGGACGAAAGTTTATCTACTAGGCTGTCAAAAGCTGAAGGTGCATGGCAAAATGACTTATATATCACTGATAAACAGCACTGAGGATTTACAAACAAGGACATTAGTAAATTAATATCTTTTTTTTAAGGTCTTACCTGAATTGTTTACAGCTATGTATGGTATTTAACAGTGTTTTTAGTATTTAAGTAATAACAGAAACATTCTCTTGAAAATATTCTTCCATCAACTGTTTTTTTTGTCTTGCTTTGCCTCATACCATTTCAACATTATTAACAAAACATATCTAGCTAAGATAATCTTATATTTCAGTTTTTACACGGTAGTTGTTTCAATAACAGATATACCACCTTCGCAAAATTCAATAGTGAACAATTAGCTTTTGCCAAACTTTTTCACCAATATTGCCATGACTTTGGTAAACTGCTTGATGATAGGTGTTTCAGATTGGTCTTATTCTGCTGCAGTTCAGCAAACTTTTAAGATATTCTTAGTAATTTTCATCAGTATTGTTAATTGTCTTAGGTGTGTATTGTCAATATAATGTACTATATTTTATATAGTCAATGGAATAAGCATTGTACTCTATTGGCTTTAAAATGTATTTATTTTGCTTTTCTTATGTGAATGGAGGTAGAGAACTGTGTGCTGTCTTTTAGTTTTAAAACAGACCAAACCACTTGAGCCCGCTCTGTTTATGCTTCAGGGTCAGTCCAGACAGACTACAGCTGAACATGGAACAGAAAAATCGTCATGAAAGAGCACTTTCCCTCCTCCTTTTACGTTTCCCTCAGGATATCTATCAGCTCTGTGCAGCAGCCTGTGTGGGCTTCACTGCCTATATCACAAGAACAACTTTTATTAAATTCTACTTTAGCACTTAAGCTTCCAGACCCAGCATGAAAATGAAAGCGGAGGTAGAAATATTGCTTGGTCACACATTCCAAAAGCTTAGCTCAGTTTTAGTTGAAAGTAAATTTCAAAAACCACCAGAGCCTTCGAAGGCAAATGTCCTACCTTTCAAAAATACTTCCCGCGTACAGGGTTGCTATGTCTAATTCTGTTCCTTTTGATCGAACCAAACTAAAACCAGGAGTGGCTGCTGTTCTTCCTGTTCTGTTCTCCGGCAATTTAAAACTGATTCTTAAAAGGAATTTTAAACAGAGAGCTGGTATTATATACCTGCCACTTTTTTCCTAGCCAGTATTGAAGTGCATCTAATTACTGGGATGGCAAGCAGATGATGCTCCACATAGACCATCCTGGTACAGCCTGAATTTTGGCTCCGTAACAACAGATGTTTAAGTAAACGATAATTCCGAAACTCGCCAGTATGCAATGCAGATGGTGAAAATCTCTGTACCAGGTCCTGACCGTATCAGTGTCAAAAAGTATAGATGCTTTAGATGCTTTTATCTAGCTCTGAAGTGTGGTTCCTAAAATATTTCATGCTAGAGGAATCAAGCTAATGGCCCAGTCATTTCATCGGTTGACTTTAGCAGCAGTCAAGTAGAAAATTAAAATAGGCTAAGTTTGAGCATCCTGCTGAGGTCAGGTACTCTTTGGGCCAAGTTCAAATTTCAGCACATTCACTGTTGATTTTTATTTCAGGTAATTCAGACTATCACTGCAACTGACAAAGATAACTCTGCAAATGGGGCAAGATTCCATTTTTCCCTTGATGAAGGGCTTTCTTTGAATCCCAACTTTACTCTAAGGGACAATGAAGGTAAATCAAACACATAAATCTCAAAGAAATGGGTCTCTCTTTTGTCTGGGATGTCTCATTTGACAGAACAATTTCCATGTGTTTCTTGACAGAGGGGAAAATCTGTAATCTGTCATCACTGAACTGGCTGATATCAAGGACATGGTGTATACAACATACTGCAAACTATGAATAATCAGATACTGCATTTTATTTTTATATTCCATTTTATTTTAGCATTTATTCTTCATACATTCAGGAATGTTTTTAAAAAATGGATTAATGAAAAAGATGTTGGCAATTTAGTCTATTTCTAGGTGAACAGCACTGAGTGGGTACTGTCAAGGTTATTGCCAGTTAATTGCTTAAAGGAGAAAATTAGAATTTAAGGGGCATAGAAAGTGGAATTCATGCTTACTTTTACATATATGATACCATGAGCAGGTCCTTCAGTGGTTCCTTGGTGATAATCTATTGCTTCATGCCCTTCCTAACAAAGTGTGCCTAAAAAGTACAGTCAGAAATTCATAGCAGATAGGCCCAGAAGGAAGAGGGCCCTCAGAGTCACCCAGGCAGCTGTTGCTGAACACTGCATGAATCAAAGAACCGTACAGCCTTTCCAAAAAGGCCCCAAATCAGCCTGACTGTTGGTTGAGTATTGCCTCATGGTTTCCATTTTACAACCTGATGAAAATGAAAGTAAATGTTAAATGCTTGTCTGTAGCTTTCCTCTTGAGCTTTTGTGTATGTGTGTATTATGTGGTTTTGTTTGTATGCGGGGGGGGGGGGGCGGTAGC
>JAOBAS010000028.1:6031136-6056511 GCA_025311575.1 Elanoides forficatus | reverse complement strand
GGTGGCTTTATTTTACAGTTACATTTTTGCAGTAGTGCCATGGAACACCTTCTGAGACCTTCCAGATCACTACTCATCCGTAACGAGTAAGAAGCATTAACTCCATCATTGGTACATATGGTACATACAGTGATGTTTAAACAATTCTTTACAGATATTTTTTACCTGCTTGTAAACCCTTTCAGGGAAGGAGGCTGCATAATCTCCCTAAAGAATCTGTTCGAATGTTTAACTGTAGTTACACCAGAAAAAAAAAATCAAGTCACGCAATTTGTTCGAGCTAGATTCATGGCCCTCATATTCTGGTTCCAGCAGAGATCAATCCAATATCTATCGATATTAAAAAATAATAATATTTGAAGGACTAATTCATATATTAAAAATATTCCTTAAGTGATGACTCCAACCTTTCACAGATTAGTATATCAGTTCCACTCAGATCATGATGGAGCATTATAGCAAAAGCCAGAGGGTTGTTCCTGAAATAAAGGAAGTGTACTGTTGTATATTTTTGTATTTGAGTCTAAGATTCAAATAAACTCATTGAGTATTGGACTGTGAGCTCCTGTGGGAGACCATGACCATGTTCATTTCAGTACAAGATACTTACATCAAGATGTGCTTTTGAATAACTCTGTTGAAATTGTGGTTCATGATGAAGTAGATGTTTTATGGTTTTGAACATATTTTAATCAGGATCTGTATTACATGTGTTTATTACCAGTGGAAAATACTGTGTTATACTTTAAGGACTGCATGTCATTAGTAAGTTATTTACCTACACAGATTTATAAGATGGTGAGAACTTCTCATAAATCTCTAATGGGGCAGTGTCATGCTTTGGATATAAGTATGCAGCAGTAAGTACTTGCTGCTTTCTTAATACCTCCCCAAGAGCAGTGAGCAATAATTTCACCAGCAGCAGAAGGCAGCATTCGGACTACCCTAAGTTGGATTTGGGAGAGGGAAGTAGGCGAAGGAACTGGAAAAGGTGTTCTTTAAGGTAAAGGCCTGTGTGCATTATGTTTTTATTTCACCTAAGGAGATACAAAAAGTAAGTATGCACTTCCTGTAGCATCTCGCATAAAACTTTTATACATAGAGACTCCAGAAGTGCAATTTCCAGTGTGCCCATATAATTAAAACAATGACAGTTTAACTCAAATCATCACAAGAAATTTATCTTAAAGACAAAAGCATTGTCACTGTTTTGCTCAGCACATGACCCTTTGATTGCACTGTTTAAGTACTGCCCTTTATTGGGACCTTTTCTTTGTGATACAATCTATATTTAAAATATCAGTGAAACATGTATAAAGTGCATTCACAATATGCAGTTATCCAAATTACAACTTTGCTGTTTATCATCTATTCCTATTCAGAAATGGAATTTCTGTTGCTTTCTATTCTAGGAAATAGCTAAGAGATGGTAGGCAGGAGAGGCTTTTCTTATGTCTGTGACAAGTATGCACTTTCGAAAACTCATGTTTTCGAGCATCAGCTGTTAAAAAGAATCAATGCTCAACACAAGATCGCTGCTATTTTTACCTCTGGATTTAATAATTCTATAAAGGCTGGCATTCTTGGAGGGGTTTATTTGTTTGTTTGTTATGTTATGTTTTTTAAAGAAAAAAACTACAGCAATTGCCTTAAGAGAGTTTTCAATAATGTTTTTGCAGAATGATAAAACCCAAACTCTCTGTGTCACATTGAAAGGGGTAGTCAGTGGTAGCTGTATCTGTCACTGCAAAGCTGTATTTCTCATGCAGGCATCTTTGGATCCAGTCATCCTCTCCTTTTATTTCTTCATGACAAAGGTTTCATTTCACAAAAATCTCAGTAGATGTTTTCTTCCCTTGTTTCCATAACGCAGAACAACAGAATTCTGCTCTTTGAGCCCAAATACACTATTGCATGAATGTTCCCCTACTCCATTATCAGCAGCAGAGCTACAAGATCAAAAGACTACAGCAGTGAATTGGACCTTTAAATATTAACGCTTACATCTATTCACTTTGACCGAAATCTAGAGGACCTGCCCAAGCGTAAGATTTCATAGTTTGTCCCTACCTACCTGTATAGACTGCAGCAATATACAATCCCAGCATGTGTGAGATTCAGGTCAGTAATATTCTGTGGCTTCAGAAGAGGAAATAGATATTAAAGTCTCAGTCCAGATAATTGATCATATGACCAGGTACACTTTTATTTCTTGGGCCTGAACTTGTGCCTTTACTCAGTAACAATCCACAGCGTTAAAGCTCCAGCCTTTGAACGTGCACCCTCATAATGCAGAGCTGAAAACCCTCGGGGAAATGTAGGTGCGGAGACAGGCACAGGGCTATACCAAACATGCGGTCCAGCAGAACCGAAGAGGTGCCTGGATCACCTTCTGGATTCTGCTGGTGTTCACAATTTTCATTTTAAAGAAAAAATGGAGAAGACAGAATATTCTACCTTTTTCCCTACTGACTGGATTCTGAAGCTACAGTAGATTCTTTGTTGCTGTTTTGACTTTTTTTATGTACTGACAAAGTGCTATTCAGAGAGAAGAGGGGCTTAAGAGTGTGAACAAGCGGACAGGCAACAAAGTGATGCAGTATCTGTACACATGTAAGCAAGACAGAACAACAGCTGCAGTAGAATTTCTTTGCTATACAAAGAAAACACATTAAGTTGTAATAATTTCCAGCAATTTTAAAAAACAAACCTAGGGAAGATGCCTTTTTGTTTGTTTGGGAATTGTACTTATGAAGGCTTTTTAATGAAAGCGGGGCTGTTTACAGTTTATTCTGTCTAGAATAATGTTGCAATTTCTATGGAAACCTGAGCAGCCAAATACTTCTTTAATCTGGAGGTGCTGTTATGTTGCAGTTCAGATGCTACATAACTCAGTTCATTGTTGTCTGTGTTCTTCCCACTTTTTTTTTTTTTAGGATGTTTTCATAGATAATTTTTTAATGCTTTTTTCACTTGTGTGTAATATCTCAAATTTACACTTTTTGCCTAATCAGAAATACCTGCTTTTGGATGTCCCATTAAAAATTTGCCAGGGCAGTATGAAACTAAAACCTCTGTTGGGGAATCAGAGGAAAGATGAAAGAATTTGCTGACAATAGAGCTGTTTCTAAGTACTGAATTCTAAAAAAGTACTTTTTTTATCCTGAAAGAATCATAATTATTAATCCAGATGCTTAAAGAATGGTTGATATATTTGTCAAAATTTGTTAGTTTGATGGAAAATGCATATGAGCATATGTCACTCTTTTGATATCCCCAACTGTTAATATATAGACACACACATTTGCATAGTCTGTATCTCTCTCTCCGAGGTTACAAAATACACTCCCTCTTTCTGCCTATTTTGTTACCTGTTAGAGACCACTTTCGGAAGTCACGCAGCACTTTTCAGGGAGCTGGCAAAAGATTGAACCCTCAGAGAACAGTTCATGTAGGTGCAAGAGAACATTTATGAATTTTATGCACTGTAAAGCACTGTTTTGCCGGTGATGTTTTTTGTCACAAGATACACAGTCTACCGTGGATGCTCCGGTGGGTATTGTAAAATTCCTGGACGGTGAGGGTTTGTGCAGAGACTGTGCACGCTCACCCAACACTGCCACTAAGATTTGTACGTTCTCTTACTTCAATAAATTGAGACTGCTGAGTTCTGAAAGTAGACAGAGTTTTCCTTACTTTCAAGGAAGAACAACTCCCTAGAGAATGCTTAGCATTTGTTCTCCTTTTATTTCTTCGGGACAAAGGTTTCATTTCACAAAAATATTTGCAGTTTTATTTTTCCTCTCTGCCCACTTTTCTCAAAGATCTGGCCTTTTGAAAATTGCCCAGTGATGGAGAATATTCTGGAGTTGGAACAAAGGTAGGACATTTTTCTGATAGTACCCCTTTGGAGATTCTTTTTTCTTAATGTTATGCCACAAGATATTTTAATACCCACAGAAGCAGAGACCTGGTTTTCTGTAGATCTGGAGCACAATGAGTTCAGTGGCATCTGTATAAAATGAAAGTTGTAATGTGTTCATTCACCCATGCCTATGATGCAAATTAACATTTTTCCTGTGTCACAGATCAAAAAGGAGTAAAAAAAAGATCAGTTTTTCTTGGCATTGCTGTTATTTCAGATGAGAGCAACCTCCAGAGAGTAATTCATCCCATCCCAGTGTGAATTCCCTTGCAGAAGTTTCTGTTTATCTCTCTTCCCTGTTATGTGCAAAATTCTTGCCTCCAACCATACTGCACAAGATGTCTGTAGCAGGCCAGTAAACTGACTTTAGGGCTTTAACATTGCAAGTAAGCATGCCAGATACCAGACCACGTCTGAGTTGCTCTACAGCATCTGAAGTGGCATTAAAAAACGTCAGGTTGAAACCCCCGCTTTGCAACCCACCGTGAGTGGGAAACAGCTACGTAGTTCCTGCCGCCATTTACACTGAAGTGGCATGCTTGGCTCTGCTTTTGTAGTATTGCGAGTTACTACTGCCCTTCCATGAAATACCATCCTGCAAAGAAGACAAGTTGTAACTTGAGAGAAATGATATCTGAGAAAGTGGAAAGTTAGCACTGTACATGGTGACTGTAAGTGCAGTCCATAGAAGTGCTCTTACTGTAAATGAGTTGAATGCCTGAGCAGGTATTATCACTGAATCAACAAATGAAAGTAAAAAAGGAATTCTTCCACGAGTACAAAGGACAGAAAAGCAGGACTAGCTACCGTAGTGGGAGTTACTTTTCTTCCTCAGGCCTCTGAACATCTTCAATAATATTTTGATTTTTAAAAGTTGGATCTAAGATTGATCAGATAGGGAACACTGCCTAGTGTATACGTTAGGATCTTCATGCATTTATTTCTTTTCAGTGCTGCTACCTGTTGGTGTTTCACAAACCAACCCATAAGCAAATCACTATGTTTCAGGCCCCAAAAGTCTTCTGTGTTGCTTTTCATTTTTGCTACCCACTGAATTAGAAATTAGCAATAGCTTTTTGTCCATTGGCAATAGCTTGAAACCAGCACAAAAAGAAAAAAAATATTTACAAGAGTTACCAGTAAAGAAATGAAACAGAAATAGCTATCAATATAGTCCTACCTAAACAAATTAACTGCTCTGACTTTAGAAATATAAGAAATGCAAATCATGCCAATATATTTTCTTTAGTTTTAATTAGTTATGACTTCTCAGAAAATTTATAGAAGTTGAACTGCTGATATCAGCAGAGCTGAAAATTAAAACACGCCTTAAGCTATAAACAGGTTTTTACTCTATTTTTTATTTCCATTTCTCTTATGTCTGCCTGTAAATATATAACGCGTCAAAGGAATTCTCAAATTGTGAATAATAAATGAGTATCCTCCAAAGTGCTGCAGTAGTCACCTTCCGTGGCGTTACCAGTGTATCTCAGTTTCCTTGATTTTCCTGTGCCCTCCTTTCTTTTCTGAGTTCAGAAGCTCAGTGTAAAAGGACAGAGATGACAGAAAGAGGAATGCGATAGCAGCCTGGTATACAGCGTGCAGTCTGCCTTAATAAACTACCACATCTTCAGAGTGTGAAGAGCCGCTGCGTTAGAACCATGCAGAATTTCCCAGGTGTAACCTCAGACCCACTTGAGAAGAATCTTAAGTTCTAATTGCCATGTCTGCAAAGCACAGGCCAAATACGAGAAAGTTGAGATCATGAAATGGGGCAATGTGCGCCACAAGGAATCAGATAAATCTTTCTTTCCCTATGTTGCAGTTGTTAGCCCAGCCCTCGGCAATCAGCCCTTTCATCTCCAGCAAGTCCTGGTTCTTACCAGACCTCTCAGGGGTGAAGTTCACAGTCTAAATCTATTGAGATAAAAAGGTCTTTCCTTCCAGGCCTGGAAGAATCAGATTTGTAGTTCTCATCATGCTAGTGCTGTTGCTGCTATCCTATACGCTTGTCTTCCTTGTCTATCTGCTGTGTCTGTTTTCAGGTATCAGAGGAATTTCTCAGTCCATGACCCCTCTCCTCCCTTGCAAACTAGCTTTGTTGATAGAACTTTTTTTTTTTCCCCCCTCAGTAAATGCTTTCCTAGGTCATCAGCGTCTGTCTTCATACTTGGCTGCCTGTAGCTTTTACAGTTTGTGGGATTTTTTTCTTTCATGCTAAGACCCTTCTCTTAAAAGTTGCTGTCTTTCTAGCTCTTCTCTTAACAGGTCCTCCAATAGTTTTCGATAAGGAATGTAAACAAAACACGGACACTCAGAACATCAGAACAGTGATCAGGATGCTGCAGTTGGTACTGCAGTTGGGCTAAATGTTTATTAATTTTGTTGGCGTACCTTTACATACAATTGTCCTCAAGAGTAGAGCTCTGCCTAGAACATTAGCAACATCATTTCTGTATTATGCCAAAATCATTAGCTTTGATCATTTTCTACTATCCTTGATTCTCAGTGACTTTCAGAAAATCACTTCTTAGACTCAGTTTCCTTCTCTGTAAAAACGTTAGAGATCTCATTTCTAAAATACTCTCTAGGATTTAATGAGAAATAATAGTACATGAGAGCTGAGTTGCTTTCCAGTATTTTATTTATAGGTACACACAGGCATGCACTAAGCGTTACTATATATAACTCTGTAATAGTGAGAGTAATGGTACTAACACCTCTGAGGATATTGGGAACAGAAAATTTCCATGCCAGTGCCCAAAAGATTATGCTCATGCTTTTTATTTCTGTTCAAATTCATGAAATTGCGTTGAAGGAAAAGCTTTACATTGTTGCTTTGAGAATGCTTATAATTGTGTATGACGTTCCAGACTCTCCTGGGTATATGTCATGTAACATTTGTTTCTACAGAAATCTAGTTATTACTCAAGAGAATACAAACAACATAAATTCACGATGGCAAATATTTGAAATTAAAAATTTGATTCTGGCTCCTTCTTTGCCTCAAATTGGTCTTATACTAATATTTAATTCTATTATGTTAATGATACAAGAAAAACAACTTAATGTTGAAAGAACAAATACAACATTAAAAGAAAAAATGTCTATTTTTTTATTTCTGTTTATTTTGTGTGGTATAAAATGTCGGTTCCTTGTTTGGCAAGACCTTCCACCCCAGAGAAGCATGGTTTAATTACAGCTCTTCTCAGATTTTTTTCCCTGTAACATTTGAATTGTCTAGTTTGTCCATTTTGTCATTTTGGTCTTTGCTTTTTATTTTTCTCACATTTTTTATTAATTTTCCTCATGATTTTTCCCCTGTCTGTCCAGAGTTATCCTTATAGCATACATGCTCACATCTCAGTGTTCTTTCCTTAACGTCTTTGCCGATAGTCTGTGCTTAAATCCTGCCATTACTGCTAGATTCCTGCTCAGGAATCTTCAGGTTTTCTTCGCTATAGTCGGTCTCTGATGCTTTTCTTTTCAGCCCGCATTTTCATCGCTGCTTCTGTAGCTGTATGGTGATGCTGGATCATTCACTCTTTTTAGATTTATGCCAGAGGATGGAAGGAGGCGGTTTTGCTTTCCTGCTCAGATGTGAACACTGGGCCTTCTTTGGGTGTAGGCTCAGGAAGATTCACATGGACAAAATTTTGTAGGATTTTCTTACTTATATGGACAATGTAGCTGAACTGAAGCATCTGGGGCTTGTAGACACCGTAACAGAAACAAAGTAGCACATTAAGCAGAAATGAAAGACTGTTCTTACTATTGGTAATAACGTGTGCTGTCACCTTTTGGATTTAGCAGTATAAGATCAGAGAATTTTTTCTTTTGGGATGAGAGACATGATAGTTGTTAATGCTTAGCTCATGGATATGGTGTCACTTGCTACCAACAGGGAATTACATTTCAAGCTGAGTCCTTGAACATATCCTTCGGTTTTTAAGGTATTATCTCTGGATAACTTTGTTGTGTGATTGTCATCTTCTCATTTGTTGTAACTTGAAATATAATTCTCCTTAGAACTCTCAACTTCTTTGAAATTGCTTTCTCTTTCTCTTGATAAGTACATGTGCTAAAAAGTGCATATGGGAGTGTTGCCCATCTCTAGTGACTTCAGTGGGATTTCTAGGTGACCACTCAGACTTTAGTTTATTGTGGCAGTATTGATGGTGAGGGAGAAAATTATTTAAATTTTACACATATGAAAATAAGATATAACTATGTATTATCATAGCATTTCTTCCCCTGCACTCTCTTTTATGCCCCTTAATTTCTTGGACTTAAAGGGATATGGGTGGCAGCTTACTATCTTCATTAGTGCCTATAAATGCTCTTGCAGTGTGTGTGTAATAAGCACTAGTGTTCTCAGTGACTGTAATACGCGCCAGATGGACCTGTAGGTGACATAGTAGTGACAAAATGTTACATCACTATCTCCCCTGTGCTTACTCTACCTTTAACCTATACCAGTTTAGAACATGTAATATCTGTTCTTTTCCCCTTCATTTCCCTTCCTTTCCTCCATCCCTCTTCCCTTCCCTTCTTCCTCCTGACCTCTCCACAGCATGAGTCTTTGGCCACTGTCCTTTCAGATGTTTTCTGAAAGCTCACTTGATCTATAATACCTGTCACAAACGGTAGAAAATGAAAGCCTTATTTTAACTTTCACTAAAGACCTTTTAACATGCTTCTGAGCATTAAGAGGATTTTATGTTGTGGACGAATTCCACGACAGATATTCTCAGAATTCCAAGTATTCACATTTACAGATGTCCATATACCACCAACAGCATGACATGGATTAAAACACTTGCAAACTGGGCCCAAAATGTTTGTCAAAGTCCATTTAGACTCCAAGAAAAGTACATGAGCTTCACCAATTGTATTTATGTAACGCTAATTACTTTCCCCTGCCTCCTCTTTTTCCTCCGTTGGCCACAGATGCTTCCTGACAAATTTTAATTCTAGATTGGGCATTTTCACAGATAAGGACTGTCTAGTTTTAAGATGCCCCATGCTTCTACTTGACAGGAGACAAAGAGTCACTAATATTTTTCATTTTTAGCTTTGTTAAAATGATATTTTGATTTCGATACTGTAGATAATACAGCCAGTATCCTGACAAGACGAAGGAGATACAGTCGAACCACTCAAGATACCTATTACCTCCCCGTTTTGATTTCTGATGGTGGAGTGCCCCCTCTCAGCAGCAGCAGTACTCTCACGATTCGGGTTTGTGCCTGTGAGAGAGATGGACGCGTGAGAACCTGCCATGCTGAAGCTTTCCTCTCCTCCGCTGGCTTGAGCACCGGAGCTTTAATCGCAATCCTGCTCTGTGTTGTCATTCTTCTTGGTAAGCCATTGTCACTATTAAGTAATGCTGTCGTTCCACTGGCTCTCTGAATGTGACAGGGCAGAAATTTTTAATATGATATGTTTTTGAACCAGAGGCTCCCTGGTAGTAGGAGGTAATTAGAAACACATAGCTGTGATTAGAGGGGAAAGGTTTAGCTAAAATTAATAGGGAAAAATGCCTTTAAAGTACATTCATGAATATCTAGAATCCACTAGAAATTATTTTTCAGAGGTTATCAAGTAATTAGCACTGCAGATCTTTTTTCTGTAAATTGGAAAGATTTCAAAAAGCCACTGACTAATTCCATGCCTAGAACAGTGTGAAAAATGACAGAAAAGAGATGAGGAAAGCTTTTTGAAATGCATTACACTGTAAGAAGCACCATTAGCACTGTACAAAAGCCGTTTCTTAATTACCTTTGCGGGATAAGCTGGTAGCAATGCACAACATAATCCACAGGGGCAAGGGACATATGAGTCTAAGATGACTCCATTAGATAAATGCCATTGCAAGTGTGTTTTCTCCTAACTTTTTTTTTTTTTTTTCCCCCCAGGCCAATTTGAATGTTACCCATTAGTTAATATTCTTTTATTTTTTTTCTGGCAGTGGCACAACTTGCTGGGTGCATACCTCTGTACTACTTATGTGCCTTTCTGCAATCTTTTAGAGTCGGCAAGAAATAACGGGAATTGCAGTGTGACGCACATAGGAGATTTTGAGGCTTTTTTTCCAAAGGCTCTACATTTTCTAAAGACTACTTTCCTCACAGCTTACTTCAGAACTTTCTTGTCAGAAAGCTGTTATAAATGTATAGTAGTACATGTAGTTTATAGTCTTGTATTTTATCATACAAGATAGAATATTCATAAGAGAAAAAATAAACCTTTTACATTTTAAGTCAATATATATGCTAAATATTGGGTTTAATGAAGCACTGAAAGCCCTTAACAATGCTTCTGAAAAATGTCAGCCTTAGTTACTCATGTCTCAGTTAAGTGAAAGAATGTTATCCCCTTTTATGTCCTTCATGAGATCCATAATAATCTGACTGGCAGATTTCATTATTGGCTCAAGAAACGCCAGCAATCCCCACAAAGAACATAGACAGTAGAAGACTGCGACTGCTCTTCACTGACCCTTTGGAAGACCAGGTTGTATTGGAAGTTTGTAGTTTCAGTCCAGCATTGTTAATTTTCCGCTTAATTGGGTGGTCCCAGCCTGTTGAATTTTGGCATGTTGCTGTGTCAGAACACAGCTGTATGGATTTCATGGCTGCTTTCCAGGCATAAGGTAATCTGTCTTCAGGTAACACGTTACACAGCAAAGGCACTGCTCGCTTAGGAATATCAGTATGTTCTTCTCCAGATTGGAGAGGTTTGGTGACCCTTTGTTACGGATATGTGCCTGACGTAATGATCCCAAATACCAGTGTTAGCCTGAAAATATTACACCTCTGTATTCATGACGTAGTATTTTCTGTTTCTTTAGCATATATCTACTTACTTCAGATGTAAACTTTAAACCTACTCTAATATCTGCAGTTTTCTCTTTAGCAATTGTGGTCCTTTTCATCACCCTAAGACGTAGCAAGAAGGAGCCCTTGATCATTTCAGAAGAAGACGTCCGGGAAAATGTTGTGACATACGATGATGAAGGCGGTGGAGAAGAAGACACAGAAGCATTTGACATCACAGCGCTGCGGAATCCATCAGCTGCGGAGGAGCTAAAATACCGGAGGGATGTTCGTCCTGAAGTGAAGCCTTTGCCCAGACATCATCCCTCCTCAAGCCTTGACAGTATAGATGTTCAGGAGTTCATTAAACAAAGACTGGCAGAGGCTGATCTGGACCCCAGCGTGCCCCCGTATGACTCCCTACAGACATATGCCTATGAGGGTCATAGATCAGAAGCTGGATCTATCAGCTCTCTGGATTCAGCCACAACACACTCTGACCAGGATTATAATTACCTTGGAGACTGGGGACCTGAGTTCAAGAAGCTAGCTGAACTCTATGGGGAAGTAGAATCAGAAAGAACAACTTAGTTGTAATTCCCAGAACAGAGAAGCTCCTAAACCACTGGAGATACAATGACAGCAACGGTAACAAAAAATGAATACAGTACTTGGAACTGAGCAAGTTGTATGCAGTTACTGTAGAACAAGTGCCCTTTTCATATTTGAAACTGGGTTCTCCAATTGGAAGGAAGTCAAATTTTGAAAAATACAGAAAAAAGAAGCTATTGTCCCTTGTGTATATTTTTTAATTGCTCAATAAAGTCTGTGGTACCGTATCTGTAACAATACCTAAAGTAAAGCCAAGCAATGACATTTTTATTGCAATATGCTTAACATCTCCAAGCTACAGTAAGTTTATGGTCATGCCTGTTTAGGAAGATAGCTAACGGAGGAGCAAATCTCTTGCAGGTGGTTGTGACGTCGTGATCCCAATGTGAGGTAGCCCACGGGGTTTACTATCAGTGTGAGAAGTGCTAACAGTCTGTTTCCTTTACAGAAGGGATAAGCCACACCTGTCCTCTTAAATAAATGGTCCTTTGATGATTTAATCTTACTGAATTAGCAGGTTGCATTGAGATGATGTCACTTCATTGTGTCCTTCATAATCTTTTCATCCATAACCAGCTAACAGGAGGAGGGCATCGTTAGCTGTTAGCTCAAACATGGCTCTAGCCCATAACCCCAGACCCGCTCTGCTACTGCGTGCTAGAGGAGCTGTTGTTTCCAGTGTTGTGCTTTTTCTTTTTGTCTTTTCACAGGAGCATCATTCATTTAAATGGAATGGGTCCAAAGTACTCTTTGTGCAGCAAAGCAGATGAAGCGTAGGCTCTTCCAATAAAAACAACAATGGCAGCACCGTTAAACTATGCAGTTGTTTGGTTCACTGTGCTTCACTTCTGTCAATAGATGAAGCTTTTCAAGTCTTTTGCTGGTCTGAGTCCAGGAGCTACAACAGTCAGTTTGAAACACAGAGTTCTTAATCATAATGTCTCTCTATTTAAGTGTTTGACTAAAAGCAAAATAAAGCTGCTGGTAAGACATTGGGATAGTGAAAATTGAAACAAAAAGAGAAAGATGATGATGCTTTTTTCTTTTTAGTTCAGTCTGCTGATACTTAATTTCTCTTAGAGTAATTTCCATCTAAGCAGAGCAAGCTTTTTTCTCCCTATTTCAAGCATCATGGGAACAGGAACATTTAAAGTCAGTGCAGGAAGAAAAAATTAACATGTACCATTATTGTGGTTCCTATGGATTAAATAAATTGATTTCTGATGTTAGTAACTTTCTAGCTAAACAGTTCTGCTTAACGCTGCAGGCTGCTTAACACCTAATCCAGCAGATTCTTAGATTTTCCTTTGTTTTGTTTGAAACTTTAACCTTTTGTTTGTCTGTCTTGTGATAATACTATGAGAGTACCAGGAGCTCATAATATCCTGTGAAAGATTATGACCTATAAGGCTCACCATCTGTTAGTCTTCTGTTTCTAAGAAAACTGTAGCTCTACTTAGGGAAGTGGACTTCTTGCAATATGCATTTGATAGGGAAACTGCTCAGAGCAGAAGCTGTGTACTGGTTTTTTACTCTCTGGACCAGTGTGGAGAAAGATACAGATCTGTACGCTCCACTAGATTCATCCCTATACGTTTTAGGTGCCACTTACCTTCAGCTTAGTAGAGAAGGGTCTGTATTTATTGCTGACCTACTGTGGGCCACACATGTGATCCAGACTATTCAGCCTTCCCTTCTTTACTGTATGGTTGGGTAGGTCCAAGACATCACTGAAACTTCTGATCACTTCTACTTTGAGGATTTTTTTTTTTTTTTTTTTAATTAACTCCTTCCTGAGATGTAGTTGACTGCTTTTGGTTTAAAGAGCCTTCTGGAAAAAATTAGCAAGTAGCTTTGTAAGAAACCTTTCAAACTCTAAAAAGTATTAGCTGCACTGTAGTTCCAGAATTGGTTTTTACTACACTGTTTTGTTTGCAGCTTGAAAATTGTAATGTTTCCCTTTCTGTCAGTGTTTTGGTTTTGGTTTGTTTTGGGGGTTTGTTCTATTATTATTTTTACCAAATACAGAATCTTCTAGAAATGCATTTAAGGAGCCATTCTCATTGTAAAGTTAAACAGATGCTTTAATGCAGTAAGAGTTACACTCAAGCTGAGAATGGTTCATGTATTGTCTTTTTTGGGGGTAGAGTTAGGATGTTTCAGTTTTGTCCCAAATGAAGCAACTAGTAGTGCAGGATTTTATAAGGAGAAATTTTCCTTTGATATAAATCACACTTGCTTTATGCCAGCATCTCCATTTTTATATTGTATGGGTAGAGTGCTAAGAAGAAAATCTTTCAGCATTAGTAGTACCATGGGCCATAATACTTTGTACCACATCTGCATGAAAACTGCATTCATTGTTGTATTATCGTTTTCAGAGCCAGGTATTAGTTATCTTTATGTCTGTTCCCTCTGGCCCTACACCGAAGCAGGGAAAATCAACTGTATTTTGTGCTTTAAGCAGTGTTCCTGCCATTGTTTTCTTTTTATTTGCTTCATAGAACATTCAGGCTTAAAGCAAGAGAAGTGCAGTGACATAAGCAAATAATCACTCCTTATGCTCATGTTCTGATCGAGATAATGAGAGAAGGAGGTCATATCTCAGAGAAATAAGAATCCCCTTCTCACCATTCCTGGTACTCTCTTTGCTGCTGTACAGCACATGCATCATACCCACAGCCCCTGGAATTCCGAATCCTTTAAAACTCTACAGGGTTATTCAGACTCTGCTTCAGTGATGCTGCGGTGTGTCCTGTTTGGTATGTCCTAGCCACAGTGATAGCCAGATGTGCTTGTCTGTCACGATACGTCTGCATGCTTGCTATGCTTACTGTTTTTTACTCAAATACACATCACAGTGCCGTGTTGTTTGCATGACAAATAGCAGAATATTAAATCTTCAGGGCCACAGAAGAAGGCCTCACGGTGCAGAAAGAACAGGTTTACAGATTTCTTTTCCTGATCCCACAAATTTTTCCTTTGGTCCTTTGTGTCTTAGAAACAAATTTAAACTATATTTGAGAATGTCTATGTTAACATTGATTAAACTGGAAGAAAATTAACACTGTATGCCATGGAGGGCACGATCATTTTGTAGCATTGCTGATTTAAATGAAGTATACATTCAGTGAAAGTATCGTGGGAAACTCTTTCCTAGTTTATGGTTAAGTCTGATTGTATAGACTTTGCTTAAAGCTTTCATGGATGTTCTGTGTACTCATATTCTCAGATATTTTCCTATTAGCTTAAATAGTAATCCTGTTGCTGCTTAACAGCTAAACACTGAAAACTGCCAGTTTTACTTAAACTGGAAGATACTGAGTAAAGTTAAATGGCACATACAAAGCGGTGCTTAAGGGCTTTCCAATTTACAATTTTATTTCTGCAACAGCTATTCAACTAATAGTACATTTACACCTAATTAATTAGTTGCATTCCTTCAAACAAACCCTCTTTCTTGTAATGGTGAGGGCACTCAGTATGCTGTAATCTTGACGTATCATCTGAGAAAATGGTCTGGTTAAGTATTTTAAAATGTGAAAATATACTGTCAGCCTAAAACCAGTCAAAAATGTAATTTAATACCCTTTAAAGACAAGGAAGAGCTTGAATTCAGCTAGCATTAGATTAAGATTCCTGCATTGAAAACAAATTAGTTTATCAGTGTCACTGTTTATTACATACACATAGAAGACTGTAAAAGTTGAAAGTAATTTCACTCTCTTATGCACTTTATTTTTTGCATTCTTCTTAGAAAACCAAAATAATTGTAAACATTTGTGGTTTTGAATTCTAAGTGATGCAGTTGTTTCAGTTGTGAATACTGCAAGAAAATGTCTATGTGAAAATATTCTCACTGGTACTTAAAAGGAATTACAAAATTTCTGTGGTCTAAGGCTTTGTAAAATCATCCTTTTGAAAAATCTAAGTATTGGACCATTCTGGAATTAACCAAACTCCTAGACTTACACAAAGGGTAACAAAGGAAATATTCTAAATGCAGAGAAGAATATGAAATTATGCTGCCTAGGGTTACTTTGTGGATTATAAAGTGCTAAGACCTTGTACTTGCAGTACATATAAATGGCACAGCGCATTCTAAGGAACATTAGGAGCGTGTTGCAAGTATTGGGCCATCCTTATTTTTCCAAAGTCTCCAAAAATATATATATTTTTTTTAACAAAAGAGTAATGTAAAGTATACCTCCTTATGCAAGTGTTACTGATAGAAATTGTTACATTTTCTTTTAATAAACAAAAGGGACAAAATCTTTTATTCGTATTTTTCAAATAAAATATACTCTTTGCTATGGTGATGGGTTATTGTATTCCTCATCACAATTAGAACGGGTTATTTTCTCTTCACTCCTGTATTTTATACTCACCAAAGAAATACAACTATCTAAAAACACTCTGTCTTTAAGAATCAGATGTGGTACAGCAGTATTAATGAGGTCAATGTCAGAAACGGTATGGTAACTTTAACTAGATTTTAATGCCTGGTATAGTCACTCAGTTGTGTCACTATTTCAAAGACTGTCGTACATGGTTATTGCTACAGATGGGTAGGGAGAAAGAGACACACCAAGAGATACTTTGCAACAGACTGCAGTATGACTGCTAAATGGTTCATTGCTTTTACTCGTGGCAACCATCCCACTCCAACCATCACTGTCCTGAAACTGAAATACAGCGTTACAGGATGAATACATTATCCACATGAATGAGTTAGGGAATTGCACATCTATGAATCCAGATTGCTGGTAACAGCCGGGGTTATTATCCTAAGCTGACACAGAATAGAAGAGAAAAAACAGGCAAGGACATTCACAATGATCAAGCTCGGGCACAGGCAGTGCAAGTGCACGAGAATCACTCATTCTTTCTCGAAGGAATTAACAGGTTTTACCAGCAAATTACAGCTTGGAAAATATTGGTACCATGGCTCACAAGGAACTTGTTGCATGCAAGACCATCTTTCTCAGAGTGACATAAAATTCAAAAATAAAGCTAAGACTGACAGGAAATGAAAATACGATTTTGTTATAGTACCTTACTTGCCCTACTTTATTGCCCACAAGCCAATTTAGATTGTCTGCCACCATACTATGCAATTCCCACATGTGCCTCAGCACAGCCCCAGAAAAAAATGATTACGGTAAGATAATATTTGCAAGACAAATATTGTCAGGCTGAATCTGAATGCAAGTTCAGGAGAGGAACTAGTGGGTTTGTGGGTTTTGGTTTGGTCCTCATTTGAGGTGTTTAAACTTTCTAAAGAATGTTTATAAATATTTTAGATCATCTTTCATATCTAAGATTCATTGAACCTTTTTTTGTCTTAGCAAAGCTTACTATCCTCTTACATTATTGTTAAATTTTAGGTTGCTTGAAGTCCATACTACTACTTCTATACGTGGCAAATGTATTATCTATATTTAGTTACAGAGTCTTCAAAAGCTAGAAAGGTTTGCTTGTGAGTTTAGTAGACTTTTTCTGTGGGCTTCATGATTCCATGTAGCATTTTTGTGTTCTGTAACTCCTCACAAATCCATTGACACACCTCAACCTTTAATTAATCGAGAAACTCCTGGAGATCCAACAAACTCTTTCCACGCTAGCTGCCTCTAAATTTGGTTTGTTGTGGAAGTACATGCAGCAGAGCATATTATAGCTGGTGAACAGTCAGCACCTGCAGAAACATCCTCATCCAGCAAAGCAACCTTCAAAGGGACAAAGGACATTGGGGTTCGGACTCTCGGAGGATCGTAGGGCACACAGAGCCTGAAAGGTGTTAGATTCCTAGCCGAGCCTGAACCAGATGGGGGTCCGTGGGACCTGCCTTCATAGCGGACCTCGTCATCATCCGTGTTCAGTGTCCAAATAGCTGGTGAGCTCAGTGGAAAGCCCCACAGAGGTACACGTGAAAAAGCAAACTGTTCAAATACCTGAACTGCCACATCTTCCGCTAGAGTCCTGGGTAGGAATGGGTCAGTCTTGATGCATTTGCCAGGCTTACAGTGTGAACAAAAGTCTGAGGCATGCTGCAGTTCTAACACACGCCTTTACCTGCCACATTACCTGTTCTGAAACAAATCAGATTGCTTCTGACTTTATTCTGAAGATTGTACATTGTTTACTTAAAATCTGAATTAATATCCGTGATGCTTAGTTAAAAGTAATTTTTTCCTGTATCTTCTGGAATTGATCTGGGGACAAAGCACCTGCAAGTAAAATTCAGCCCTGTGTTGAAGTCTCAAGCACAAGATATCGAACAATCAGTTTCATGATAGGATTTGGGTTGGGCAAAAATCAATACTGGTTGTGTACAAAAAGTAAAGTTCACTCTTAACTAAGCAAACTATTTTTTTGTCAGTTTAGGTCTATCGATTTAAAACTATGCTTGAAGTGTAAAGGTATATGAAAATATACACATCCTGATTATGTCATGAAGACCACATTTGGATTTCTCAAAAAGAAGTAAAAATGGCTCACAATCTGTATTATTTGCAACCTTTTTGAACGTACTCTTTTTGATCAAGCTTGTATTTTCCAGTGAGTTTTCCATGCTTTGTGCTACACCAATTTTCAACTGGGAAATGGTAATGTGGAGGAGAATGATACAGAGATTAAAATCTTTTTAATCTCCAGCAGCTATAACAATTAAAAAACTAAAATTGAAAACATCTTTCTTTATGAAACAAATTGGTTTATCAGCTCTGAAAAGCAAGTCACTTGCATATGATGTTGGTAATAAAAATAATAATGTTCTTTCTTACTTGTTTTTATCATAAAGCATCAAATCAGAAATTGTGGTGCTATTTCTTCTCTTGTATGTTTCTAAAATGTTTCAAACCTGACATATAAAGGGAACATCCCTGTGAGTGGAGGGGTCTGTTAGTTCTGTTTTGTCTATCCCAAGACTGACATATTTTTTTAAAAATAGTTTCATACAGAGAATTTTTTTGATGTAGGATGCCAAAGTATGCTTTAAGTGTTAACTAATTGAGTTCTGAAACTGCAAATATAGCATCCAGTTTTCTGAAAGAGAGAAGGAAATGAAAGGCAAAGTAAACTCTCAAATTTTGTATGTGGAACACAAGCTCAGTCTTTTTAAGCAGATCTGAAACCACCACCTCATAAGCATATTCTGTCCTATGTAGTGTTAGTTAAAAATGAAAACAAAAAACCCCTCCAGTGATCACTTCATCTTGTGTCCTTATTTTCCAAATGAGCATTTCATGTATCTTTATCATGCTTTTTCAATAATATTTTACTGTTTCAGTAAGACTCACTAAAATGTTTTTTACAAATTTTCTTCTTCTAATTTCCTCAGAACATTAAGAAGTCAATTCTGTTGAATTTGATGGAAAGTCTATCAGAAGGACTGTTCTTTGACCAAGTCCAGGATAGACCTTCTCATCAAACCCTGCAAGGACTAATCAATAACTGACTGGTCAAAGCACTTTGTCATGGATTTGAAAGACTGGCTTCAGAGCAGGACATTAGATGGGGATCTCTCACTTCAACTATTCCTTTTTAATAATCCCACATCACAAATTTCAACGAATTTTTACTGATTGCTTAATGAGTATTTTTGGGTAAAATAGCATTCATATTTTCTGTCAAGCTCTATGGGGCTGAGTGATCCTGAAAACATGAGTTATGTATTGTTCACTTTATGTCCTCCTTTATTGTTTCATGTTGTTTTCTTTCTTTTCTACCCCCACTGGCCCTCTTTTTGTGCTGGATGCTTGAAGCCCTGTAGTACAATAATTTATCTTAAGAATGTCAGGGGAATCTAGGAATAAAACCTCATCTCTCTGAAAAATGGAAATACTTATCAGTGGTATCTGATGCCAAGTGTACTAATCTTTTTTTACTCTGGGTCGAACATTTTAATGGGACTTTATCACAGCTGAATTTCTTATCTTTTTCCCATGCATAATAATACAAAATTCAAATCACCACCTATGATAACTTTAAAAATCTTGGTTTTATTACGCATTTATATTGGCCAAGACCCTAGCGTCCTAGGTCACATAGACAATGACATTATTTGCCTAAGGAATTTCTGGCTTAAAAGGCAAGATTTCTGAATCCAATGTTACAAACCAAAGACTTGTAAGGGAGAGAAATGGATTGTAGGAAGCGTGAAGAGCAATGAAAGGGTAGTAGACAGCAAATGTCACAAGGCAGGTACAATCACTGGTGAAATGATCAGAGGTAAGTCATACAATCAATAAAATACATAGTGATACAGGACAGATTTTTCAGTAATGTATTACAATTGTTATAAAGTTTTATGAATTAATACGGCAATATTTTATGACTATCCCCATTACAGGTAATAAAAATGTGAGTTATATGTGATATATAATGGGGATAGACTATGAAATTCAGAAAAAAATTAGAGTGGAAAAAGGAGCATATAAAAAGTTATTTATTTGTGTTTCTTTACACTACTCAGCTAATGCTAATTTCTATTGCTGATACTGTAAATACCCGCATTGCTGGGTCAGTCATGTACATGCAGATTCCCACTGATATGCTTAGGTTTTTGGCTTGCTGGTTTTACGTATGGATTTTGAAAATATTTAGTTTGTTCTTCAGCTTTTGGACTGTACTTTTGTAAGGAAAAACAGCTACAATTTCCTCACTTCTGAAGCAGAATTTTATTTTTTCTGATAAAGATTACACATTGCAAGAACAGTGACCATAGCTACACAGAGGGCCGTGAGTGAAAACAGTCATGTGTCTACTTACAGGAATCTATTACTTTTTGCCTGATTTACTATCTAAGCTATCCCTACCAAAGAAAGTGAAAAGGGGCAAACTCTTTGGCTAGCTTGGACCTTCAACTTCTATACTGGATTCTCAACTGTCATGTCAATGAAATTAGAATTTTAATGTGTACATACACAGATGCAGTGTGTCAATTGAAAAGAGAGTGACTTTGGACAGCAGTTTAGACTTGCACTCAGGCTGCGTCTTGCCAAGTTCTATTTTAGAAGGAAAGAACACCTTGTGAGAAAATGGGTCAGATGATGGAAACATCCCAATTTAAGTGTGCAAGTGCTTGGTGTCTTGTAGAGTTTTACATGATTCTGACAGCCAAGAAGACACTGCTCTGATTTGTTCCTGTGGAAAAGAAAACTTTTGCCCTTCAAAAGTGAAAAGCTTTTCCTTAATTGCAAGGTGTTCTATGTCAGACATTATCACAACTTGAAAGGATTCATCCTGAATGCGAGAGGTTGTGATGGTCAGTCTGTCTCTTTCTTTGCATCTTGTACAGTTGCTGCTGATGGAGCAGTCTCTATGGTCCTTGGTATTGCCAAGGAGCATCCCGTTCTTGACAGACTTTTTAATAAAAGTATGATGGTAAATTTATTTGGTTAAAAAAATTAATATGAAATACGGAGCATTTCAGTTCAAGGTCACTAGTTCATATTTGAAATGAAAATGAGAATTGCAAACATGATTAGCACCAAATGACTGCTTCTTTACATGAAATTTGTTTGTAATCTCACTTCAGTGTTAGTACAGAAAACCTGCATGATGGCAGTGCCAAAGAGGTAGTCACTCAGCCTGATCACTATATTCCTCTCTGCTTCTCATTATATTCCGAGTTTCCTGTTTGACTTTGAGGATCTGACAAGTATTCCTGTAAAGAGACCTATCCAGTTTTCAAATAATAACACTGTGGCTGTATTCAGCACAGCGTTCCATCTCCAGCTTCCATCCTTGCTGCGTCACCAGTAGTGTTTCCAGATTTGAATGGGACACCATCATGCCTCGGCAGCTCTCAGAATCTGAATAAATCTTTCTGCAGAACTTATCAAAGTAAACTTGTTCTGGCTGAGTATAGAATGGCTGTTGTTGTCTGGTTTGATTTATGCAAAATACAGCTTAAAATCGCACCTCCTCTCATCATGCAATTACAGTTTAGCAATGTTGCTGCCACTTTTCTGAAGTGAAACCCAAGCCAGGACATTTCACAATTAAAAATTGAAGAAAATTGCCAAATAATATAAAGATATGGTGACAAAAATATCAGCCATGTAAAGGATAAGGAGCAAATAGTGGAAATGTTTTCTAAGCAGAGGACCTTTCAGTAGCAGCTGAATGGCCACTGATATTACAGAATGATTATAGATCTGTTGTAGAAAAAACTGAACAAATCATACTACTGGACCCTCAGCATACAGGACTTTTATGTACTCTAAGGGCCAGAAATAAGAATGGCTTTGTTAAATGGGAAATTCCCAGAAAATTATTTATTTATACTGCAGTATCACCTAAAGAATTTCTGGATGATCAGGACTTGAAGTTCTTGGTACTGATTAAACACCAGCTGAGATTTGCTGCCTCAGGGACCTTAGCGTCTACAGGAGGCTGAGGAAAGCTGTCATCCAGCTGATGACAGAAACAATATGAATAGAAATAAAGGATAATCAAGGATGTTTTTATAATTGAAGTGCAAGAGACAGCCTAAGGGGAAGATAAGCTTGAATCATTTCTGAGAGAAATACGATAAATAACATGATGCTTCTGGGTGATTTAGTATTTCTAGCTATTTACAATGGAAAATTTACAGGTGAGCAAAAGTCCTTGATATAGTTTTTTTGAAACATGATAAAGGATAACTTTGCAATACACACAGGAAAGAGGAATAGCCATATGGGATCCAGTAATAATGGACAGGAAACTGTAGCTCACTTAGTGATAAGAAAATACTTTGTATCTATAATGATGTAGAATCAAGGCCAAATATTTTGCTAGTAAGAAGATTAACAGTAGAAGAAAACTTGTTCCTTGAGCTTAGTAAAATAAAAGTGAAATTCTACTCCATGAAAAAGAAATGTTGATGCATCCATAAACAAATACTCTTTTCCTCTCTCTGCCATTGATTCCCTATCTGTCCTTAAGCAAATACCCAAATATATGCCTGCTACCAAGTAACTTACTCCTATTTCTTCCAGTGTGTAACTATTTAGTCCCAACTGTTCAAATAGGCTTGCCTGAAATCAGTTCTCTCCATGTATTGATACACACTAAACAGAAGATGCTAAAATGAAAGGTGCTGAAGCTTCCTGGTGATGATTTCTACCAATAATCTGGAACCTTAAAGCTAGGTGATTTAGGAGCTCAACTGTAACATCCAGCTTTGAAAATCCCTTTTTGTTAAGTGCTTTAAGAACCTGGGTTGGAAGTGCTAGAAAAATTCAAACCTGCCTGTTGTATTCTTAAAGTATTCTTAAACAGTGTCTAGAAACTGTAACAAACAGCAAAATCAAGTGGACGCAGCAATTAATAGGATATCTGAGGGAAAAGTAAACCTAGTTTATTTAGAAGGCTAATCTACTAGAATTTCTTGAAGGTGTCAACAAGCCTTTGAATAAGGATAATCTAACTGATTTAGTACACTTGGATTTCCAATAAGCTTTGACAAGGTCCTTCATCAAACCTATTATGGAATGACATGATCTTAAAAACTGATTTAAGAACAGGAAACCGAGTACAGGAATACTTTGTAAGGTTTCTCAGTATAAAGAGTACTGTTGGACATTATACTACGACTGGAATTGTCTGATAGAGTCAAAGATAATCTAGAAAAGCAAACTGTGAAGACTTGCAAAGCAATCAATGGCTATTTAGTGCATGTACTAAAGTTGTGGATGAAACTAAAATAAATGCAAGGTAATGAACAAAGGCAAAACCAAGCCAAAATGCAACTGCACCATGAGCTCAGAATAAATTGTTACTACTCGGGGAGGATATTTTGAGTTACTGTTTCTATCTAAATATCTGCTAAGCAGTCATCAAAGCCAACATAAATAAATCTGGTGTTAAGAATTCTTAGGCAATTATAGAAAACCAATTAGAAAATGTCATTATGCTACTTCAAAAACCCAGAGTGATTCCACATTTCAACTACTCAGTAAAACAGTCTGGTCCCATAGGAAAACTAGAGAAAGCACACAGAAATCAAGAACAATATTCAAAGATATGGAATAGCACCCATCTCAGGAGATCTTAAAAGTTAGGACTCTTTAATATGGAAAAGAAATGACTGATGTTAATCATATTTAATAAATTATAAAAATAAATTAAAAAATTAGAACTGTCATGCAGAAAATAAACAGAAAATTACTGTTTTTCACAATAGAAGAAGTAGGAGCCATAAAATGAGTTTTTAGTTAACAGATTTAAAATAAAATAAACAAAAGTAGATACTTTTTCACATGGTCTGCAACTGAGTGGCAAAAGTCATGTTGTGGATACAGAGCTGATTGATAGAGCCTTTTTTCCACACCAGGTGTAGCTTTGGAAGTCACACAGGTGCAATTTGTTGTTAGGTACAGGGTTGCTGGCCTGCACCATCCTCCTGGGGTTGTTTTTAAAACCTCAAAAGAGATTTTGCCTAGAGACAATGGGAAAAAAAATCTGGCTTCTGGCAAAGGGAAGAGATACTAAAAATGAGACCAAATGACTATAGGGTTAAAACTGTTTCCAGTGTTTCATGCCTAATGGTTTGGAATACGAAGAAACCATCAAATAATTTCCAGCCCTTTAATACTTACCTTCATCCCCTCCTGTGTCTTTCAAATTTGCCTGTCACCCAGTTACAGATGTAGTTCATGAACCTTCTTCAGCTGACTTGGTGCATCTCTAGATAATGCCAGTCCGGAAAATGAACCCACATGTCCATTTAAAGTCCAATGAATTATGAAACTGAAGTCAAAGAACTGCTGGCCTCTACTCATCCTATATTGTCCACAGGCATCTATTATCCCATTCAAAATGCTCTGAAGTGAGTCATTACTTAATTAAATTACTGAGAGCTGAGATTATGGAGCAACCACATAAAATATTCAGAGTATGATTTTTAAAGAGAAGTAGAAATGTGAACCATTATATTTCTCAACCATTAATTGCATCACCTCTTACATTCATGGGGTTCTTTCATATTATGCTTGAGATTGTAGCTGAGAAAATACCTGCTAAGAAACTAACTTAGCTATGTGCTTTATTCAGTATCAGGGTAGCTCAAAGAAAACTTTGATATTAAAGATTCCAACTATATATGTTAAAACTTAAGAAATTCAAAGCAAACCCAACCAACTGCTTAAATGCATCTATTGTTGGAAGTGGTAATTGAGAAGAATGCACTGAACTATCACATCTTTTGTTAGAAATGCGACAATTTGAAAGAAAGGGAATTAATATTTTAAGCATACAAACTTATAAATTTTACATTACCTATGTAATAAGCAAGTAAATTATTCATATTATGCATAAGAAAAGGCATATATCACCAAAACACATTTACTTCTTACCTGTAAATTAGTGAGTGGCTTTATTAGAATTACTCCTTTTTTTTCCCAGTACTTAAACTTTTTAAAGGAACTACTCTTAAGTATATTACCTGATAATGTTTTATACTCTCTGTGTAAAAATAGACCGCTTTTCATATAAAAAGTCCAAATGCTGCTTACTGAGAAAAAAGCCATACATGTAATTTAACAGAACATGGTATAATCATATTGATTATAATAAGATATAGGTATGGGGCTTGGATTCTAAATGGCTCTATGAGAGTCTTTCTGTGTGTATAGATACGTGCAACAATACATACATATAAAGTAAATACATTGTAGCTTAAAGTTCCTACCTTCCTGTTGCAGAATGAAGATTGCATTCTACGCATACTTAGAGTTTATGCATAATACACTAAGATTTTGTGGGGGACTGATTGTATTGCAGTAAGCTATGTGTTCCTTCTGTCGTGGTTTAACCCCAGCCAGCAACTAAGCACCACGCAGCCGCTCACTCACTTCCCTGCCCCCCCGCCCCCAGCAGGATGGGAGAGGAAATCAGGAAAAGAAGTAAAACTCGTGGGTTGAGATAATAACAGTTTAATAGAACAGGAAAGAAGAAACTAGTAATGATAATGATAACACTAATAAAATGACAGCAGTAATAGTAAAAGGATTGGAATGTACAAATGATGCGC
>JAOBAS010000028.1:5994190-6016097 GCA_025311575.1 Elanoides forficatus | reverse complement strand
CCGTGACGGTAATTGGTGAGTGATCTCTCCTGTCCTTATCTCGACCCACCATCCCCTTGTTTATATTTTCTCTCCCCTGTCCAGCTGAGGAGCGGGGAGTGATAGAATGGTTTTGGTGGGCACCTGGCATCCAGCCAGGGTCAACCCACCACATTTATCTACTTCAAATTTTTAAAATATGGAAGAGCACTATTAAGACTACCCAAAATAATTTAAACTAACATCCAAAATCAAGCAGTTTCCCAAGCTGTAATGTAAAGCACATTATTTATGAGCAATGTCTACAAGAATACATTGCATTTTTTACATACCAAAATCATACACTAGCGAAATGATGATGGAATTAAAGTCAATTTTTGTGGCTTTTTCAACTGAATTACCTTCACTCACCTGATTAGACCAAGGTAAAGCACTTCAGTAATTTCAGCTGAAATTAGGCAATGGAGCTACAGAACCTCTTTGATAGCCAGGACTCAGTCACTGTAATCACTTTATATGGTAAGTTGATCTTCTCATATTATACACCTTCACCAGAAAGCAGTAGCAATTGCAAAGCACACATGCAATATTTGCAATAGTTGTAATTCTTTTAAAGGAAAATATTGATTGTAATTGTGAGTCAGACTGCAGAGACAGTTTAGGAGTCAGTCAAAGCCTTTCATCAACAGAGCTCTTTCTAAAGTCCATTTCAATACTTTTTTTCACCTTTCACACAGTATCTTATATAGTCGTGAGAGAAATATAGAGAGCATTCCCAGGCAGGGATAATGTCATCCACAACACCATATTTATTCAAAATTTCATTCATTTTCTTCAGTGTGGCCCTGCCAGGGGTCATTGCCCTTTAACTCCTGAGACAGTACAATGAAATTTATAGCATATTTCTTTGAAGAAGCTCCACATATTTTTAAACCTAAAGCAAATCCAAGTTCACAGAGAGATCAACACATTATCTACATAAATAGGATATATACTCTTGTCCCTCTAACAAGCCTACATTTTGGTAAACTTCAGTTTCTAAATTGTCATCCATAAGTTATGCTCCAATTATCTAAAAACTTGATTTAGGACTATTTACCAATATGATATAAACCATCTCTGCTACAGTGATTTGCCATTCAGGACCAGAACAGAACAAAAGATACTTTAAAAAAAATTGATCAATTGAACCATTCCTTTTGTGCAGCTTCCAGCACAGCCACTTAAATAAAAGGAAGTAAAAAAAAAAATTTGAAAGGCCTCTTTTATAATATGAACCGTTATTAAATCTCAGACTCAGTCAATGGAGACATTATTTAAATGGTGGGTGGGGGGTAGAGATGGAAAGGATAAAACAGTATCAAGAGATAGGTGTAGCTGAAGCAGTTTCTCTGTTAGACAAGAATGGTCAAGACATCTTAAAAGGTTTTAGTAGGACGAAAGGGGAGCTGATGAGCTCCACAAGAAAGATAAAGCAATTCTCTTCTCCCTAGGACAAGGCATCCTCCCCTCCTACTTCTCACCCTGCATTGTGGTCTACCAGCTATCTTCCCCCTTCTGTTCCTGGATTGCCGCAGGCAGATGGATGGCACTTCGATGACTGACCCTTTTGCAGTCTTTAACCTTCCTCACATGACTTCTTTCTGTTTGGTGGACCCTTCTGCTGCTTCAGCTGTTACTGGCCATGGATTGGTTTGCTGTCCTCTATTTCCTCAAAATTAATGTTAAATAGTAAGAGCGGTTATATGGTAAGACCTGTTGCACCCGCAAGAGCTGCCATTTTTTTTCTGTTTCTTATTTAACATTACAAACTGCATCTGTTCCCCAGGGAGCCAGAGAGGGGCACTGTGACAGACCTCTGCAGGGTTTGCATCTGACCAAACCTGAAATCTGTATCAGAGCTGGAAGCTGAGCAGTTGTACTCAGTTGCAGTTCAATATTATACATGCCTTTCTTTCTAAACTCAAGAGATTTGCACTAATTTCTAATGAATAAGTTATTCTGCAACATGTGGACCATGTAATAAGTTCCCTGCATTATGCTAAGTGCATTTTTTTTAATGTCGTTGGCTCAAGGGAGGCTGTGTGTGTGGCTGATATACTGCATTGACCAGAGATGTTTCCCTAGCATGTAGTCAAATTAACGACGGAAGTGTAAAGCATGCCTCACAGGGTTTATAGATGATGTAGATGTTATATCTATGCTATAAATTATGTATTATGTAGAAGAGTTGTTAGAAAATAAATGCACACTACTTGTAATAGTTTCCAAAGCAATATAGAAGGAAGAAGTACTTTTTCCTGGAAATTCTCAAAATGTTCATTTGGCTATCCAAATGAAGTCTGAAATTTGTTGCTTCTTTCAAGAGTGATAAACAAACAAACAAACTTTTTGATAGAAAAGAGCTTTGCAGACTGTTATCTAAAGCTAGAAATATCACATGTAAAATACATGCATATATATGCGTACAGGATATAGTGGCATGCCATTCTTTTCACTTTCAAGAACTGCTTGTGAATACAAACATTGTAATTTTACACACAATGCAGCATACTTCTGAAAAGTTAAAGTTCTGAATTTGCCAGTCATCTCTTCTTCCCTAGGACTACACTGGTAGTGAAATACCTTAACTTAAATATTTTGCTGTAGCTCAGTAATTATAATAAAATACAAATAAAACCACCAATTTACATATGTTCACTAGAGATTAGTGTTCTAACCTATGAGACCATGCCCATGTCGCTATTATTAACTGAAGTATGACCTGAACCTGTGGGCAATGAGAATCTAGAGACAGGACTGCAGACATTGCTGCCACCATTCCTTCCTTAGGAGCTCATTTCAATGTAAAAAGAAATGAAAAGGCTCAGGTGGTAGCCCATCAACAGAACAGTGTTTTTACCCTTTTGTACTTCTCACTCTCGCTTGTGCTTCTTCATTACTTGTCCCTTTGCAAATTCTCTGCCTCCAGTGCACTCGCTTGCTGATCTGCCCCGTCTGCCTGGTGCTTCGTGGCTTATCAGCTGTCTGTCATCTTGGATTTCACAAAACAGTTTTCCAAAAACCCAGATACATTTTGTCACCTGAACTATTGTTACCAAGCTTGTTTGGGTTATAACCTCTATAACAAAGCTCAAAGCATTTAGGCAGCAGCTTAAGATTTTTGGGAATGTTTCTTGTCTTCATTTTGTCTTCTATCTTTTGGCTGCTTTTTGAACTAAAGATACTTAAGATATTTATAAAAGATTTAAAAAAAATTGTGGAAATTCCATACATTTTCAGATTTTCTGGAGTCAAATTAAGAAATGCATATCTTTACAATGGCTGCTTTCTATCTAAGAGCCAGAAAGACAGAGAAAGAACATATTTAGCAAGTTCAAATTTAAATTATTCCAGAGCTGCAATATGTATAGAAAAATCCAAGGCATAGACAAATTTTCCATTAAGTCCTTTCAATATTTTTCTTCTTTTGGAAATACTTCTCATTTTATGAGATTCTCAGCTACTATGCTATATCTATTTTAGACTGTAAGAAAGATTTCTGGATGTGTATGGGCAAGAGATGAGTAAATGGTCTTGGTGCTTTGAATGTCACTGTTAATTTTACTGACACTGTTCGCTTACTGTTAATTATGCATGCACTAGCTAGGATGTTAGGAATGTCAGACCAGGTTTGCTGAAATGGTAAGTACAGTTGCAACAAACTCAAGGGAATGAAAACACTGAATAAGTAAAAGGTTGTTATTTATAATAGATGGGACTTCTAAAGTGATATCGATTTAGAAAAGGCTCACTTGACAAGACATATCACTATGTTGTTAACCGATCTTAATCACCAAATGGTGGTGGCCTTTTTAAAAAAAATGTTCATTTGATAGTGTTATTACTAAAGTCCAGACCAGGATAAAATACATCACAGCCAAGTGAAATATTTGCAGAAACTTTCCAGAACACTAATGGTTCCTTTATAATGCTAATTCCCACCAAAGACAATGAGGGAGTTGATTTCTTTACACAGTTTCATCCAGTTGTTTTTAATTTTGAGGACAGAATATCAAGTATTACTAGGGGAACAAAAGTCCAAGTGAACTGAAACTGAACCCTTTCCCTGTAACTCTGCACTCTCATGGGAAAGTGCCAAACATATTCAAGTAAAATTGAAGGCTGGATTTTAAGTTCATTTAAGCTGCTGCTCTTGCTCCACTGAGTGAATTTGTAGCAGTATTGGCATGGAAGGAAGACCCCAGCCATTGTATTTTCCCTTTGTCATGAACACACTGAGAAGCCTTTTTTCTTTCATTTGGTTCCTCCATCCTGTTGTAGGCTTTGTAGCCCAGAAGGATCTCAATATAGCCCAAGGTCTGGTCTTGATTTGTCTTAAATTGCTTATTGCACTAGCTGTGAAACAGCCAGGTGGCTAAAGTCTACTAGCAAAACCAAATGGTGGTTTTTGCTAAACTACAGGCCTTGTTCACTACTATTAAGCTCTGCACTTATTCAAACTTCTTTTACTAAATTGTTTGTTCTAATGCTTAACTGTTTGAGCTAATGCTTGCCGATACCATATACAGTAGTACTTCCCTGTATCATTTATATCAAGGGTCCAGCAAAGGATGATAAGAAAACTCTTTTTGAAGTATAGAATAGCAGACCAAATGAAAAAGAAGCATAGAGACAAACATCAATGTAAAAAGAGACCCAGGCAAATGCAAAAATTTACAAAAATTTAAAAAAATTTGAAGAGGACATGAAGAAGAAGGTACCACCATAAACACTGAGTTAACAGACTGATATAGCTACCATTCCCTTGCACTTGCCTAAGGGAGACGGGCAGGGACCAGGAAACCATGTGTGACCAAAACAGTGAGAAAGAAGTTCAGATAAGAGTGGCAGCTGTAAGGCAGACTATTGATGATTTAACCACATGATTGCTTTCCCTGCCCCTTTTATTTTGGTTGAGCAATTTTGGTTATTGGTGTGTTGCGTGGGTAGAATTTTACCTGGAACAGTAATGAGTTCTGCCATATATCAATATGAGCCATAATAACACCACCAGTATCACTAGTGAATTCATAGTTCTGTATATGAGATATGTTTCCTTTTTGGTCATAACAAACTTCTGAACACAACACCAAGGAGAATGCAGTTTACACCTAGTGTTTTGAAGATCCAGAATGCTTCAAAGGACTGGGATGAGGAGGCGAGATGCTTCCTCCAAGCTGCCTAGCAGAACTGACCTTAGCCCCCTTAACTGTCTGAACTATCGGAAATCAGACATGAATATCTCAGTCCCTATTTTTACATGTCTGTGTAGGCTAATATGCAGCAGTCTCATTCTCGTCTTTACTGTTCTTATGTTGCTGAGAGAAAGATCCAAAGCTTGGCACTCCCCACAACCCAAGATATTTGCAAAAGTGATGTTTTCCACATAAAGAAACATACGGTATTTGGGAATGTTCTCCTGCTTAGGATTTCTGTCAAAAATGGAATTAGGGTTATAGCCTACTTGAGACTACATTTTTCATCTTTGTTTAGCTTTTATCCTAAAAGCCATCTGTTCCAAGGTTTGTGCACTGGTTCTAAGTGTATCTAAAAAGTGCTGGAGGATGCTTGCTCATTGTCTTCTTTCCCCTTTCTCTAGTTTATTTTTTCTTCTCTTTTGCTATATTCCTCTGCTTAAAAAATTTCTATTCTTTATCGTATTAGGGCTCCTCTGAACAAATGAAACACTTGTCTCTTGTGCTTTCTCTAATTATTAAAAATGGTTCCAGGTATTGCTTCCTACATTGTACTTCTAAGCGTTTACTAGCAACTTTGTCTTTTTTCAGATTATTTTACTACATACACACATACATACATATATGCAGAGTCACATATGCTTCTAGGCAGAGGACATCCAAATATATACAAACTGATAAGCTGTGGCTGGTAATGACAAACTGAATGGACAGATTTGCTAATGGTGAACACTGATGCGGCTCAGAATTTAGCCTCACTCGGTTGTCACAGCTTTATCAGACTTACTTGAACAGAGGAACTTCAGCTGAGAGGCGACCGTGTCATCCAGAACAATAACAATGTTCTAGCCAAATGTTTCTGCATTTACTGTACTATCATTTCATAGGTTTGACTCACACTGAGCATGTGAACAAAACCTTTGTGCTGGCTGGCAGTGGGGGTTTTATTTTGCCTTTCCTTCTGGCCTGGCTTTCTGCTAGACCACAGCCTCTGTTCAGAAGTGCGGTTCTTGCCTTGCAGGAATATTGGAAGTGACAGCAATGACATTCCCATCGCTATTTGTATGCACCTAGTGGGTACCTCTCATGGCCTTGCAAGTCCTGGTTCTAAGTAAGAAGATGAAGTGAGACGAGGAACTAACTTGCCTTGATAAAAGGAACTAACTTGCCTTGATTTCAGTCATAGTTACATGCACAGGTCCAAAGATAGAAATAAACATGAAGTTCTTATTACGAGATACATAACAGGTACATCTGCATCATATAACCACCTGTAAATTAATTCACTAATAACAACAGATCAAACAGGATCAAAGAAAAAAAATATGCTTAAGGGAAAGCCTGACCCTAAAATCCTTTAGTGTTTCAATTTTGTCATGAGTACTGACTACGGAAATGGAACATTTCTTTTCTTTATAAAGAGATACAGCTTCCTGTGAAAGTACTAGATTTGGGAAACTAAATTTCTGTGGTGTCATACTACATCTAAATTCATACAAAATGTTGTGTTTCAATACTATTGTGTGGCAAAGAAGCTCCAGAAAGATCAATACCAGTGTATAAACCTCCAAAAAACCTCTCTAGAGCTGTAGCTACTAATACCTGTGTTTCTATGTCCCAGAATTCAGTCGTACCTTTTACCATGCAACTCACATCTCAGAAACTTGATGCATTATATAGATTCTTGAGAATATTTCCAAATGGAAAAACTCCACTATGATTTTTTTCTTTTCTTTCTGGCAGTTTGATCTATTGTAGACTATAAGTCCTTTATTTTGGTAAGCATTTGTAACAATTATAATAATTATTTTCTGCAATTTTTTTTTTCTTTCTGGATTCAACTAGATTATTTACCATGAGTAAAACAATACATTTTTTTCTTACTTTACAAATTAAAACTCAGAAAGATTGTGTTCTTTTTTATATATATATAAATTTCGTTTTAAGTTTCATCCTTCTTAAAAAAATTATAATTCTTTAGAGGATTATTAAATATTAATCTATGTAATACCAGTAATTGTTTTTTATCAATCTGTTCTTAAGAAGGTAAAGAATTTAGTGGGACAGAGCAAGAAATACAGTCTTATTCTATCATGGATGAAAAATTATGATTTTACTTTAAGACATTGAAAAGTTCATTAGTTACAGACTTGAATGGGTCTTTCAGTGAATATGCATCTTCCACTTTTGAAATCAACAGTAGGGTATCGCAGATGAACATTTCCGATAATTCATAGAGACTATTTTTCCCCTTGGATAAATTAACGTAGTTTCTGTCAGTAACGTTATGGGATCCTGCAATTAATATAAAAGCCTACCTGTGTCATAACTGTGTATCCCATTGCTTTTCCCAAAGCAGGAAAATTTGATCTCTTGAACAGAAAAAACTGTGTTTATTTTGTAACACCATTACAACTCTTTCACTTAGAAGAGTACCTGAAACCTCAGTGTATAGACTGAAATCATGATCAGGGAAGATACATGACTATATTACTTCTTAATTTTAATGAGTAAACGGCATTCATGCTCATCCTAATTAGCAGACGTGACAAAAAATAATAATATAAAAAACTATTTTAGCACAGTGCTGGATATGAATTATGGAAAATGTCAGCAATTACCAATAAGACTACACATTCCTTCTATGTAAAGTAATGAATAGAGAGAATTCTTATAAACTATTTACATTTTAAAGAAATTCAGTATACTTTTTTGTATGTCTGTACAAATATATTCAAATAATAAAGGCAGAAGGTAAAAAAATTATATATTTTATAACAGCTTTGCACTTCCACAACTGTTTCTAGGCAAAGGATTTTAACATAGGGCAAATTATAAAAAACATGTACTTGACAGAGAAGTCCAAGTCTCACTTTCAAATGCCTAAGTTGCTGAAAGCACCTAAATATGCAGATGAGGCCTAACTGGAATTGCAAATATTGGCCTGTGACATGTTTACTAATTAATCACTTGGACTATTCTCCATTAGTTATGCAGAGCGTAAGAGAGTCACTTCAGCTGCATGACATGTTCCTGAAGAGATATCATCCCACTTTACAAATATGAAAATTAAATAATATACAATATATTTTCTAAAATTAAATAATATACAATATATTTTCTATGAGCTTTCTGGCTTAGGGTAGCATTAGCTAAGTTCTGAACTCCTATGGGCAAAACACATGCGCACATGACAACGTATTGATTGACAGAAGCTTCAGTGTGTGTGGAAAGACTTGTAGAGATTTTGGGAATAGAACACATTTGGCTGTGGAGCATTAAATGTGAGCAGTAGAAGCAAAACTTTGCAGGAGCCAGAGAATTAAGATGCATTTTTCTCTTCTTTCTCCCCACATTTTTTTCCCTTTTCTTCCTACCCCCAGCATCCCTGAGCAGTACAGGTAATACTCTTTGGTTAGCACTAAAGGCAGTAGGAAAAAGCAACCAAGCAAAAGACTTTTAGAAAGAAAACAACAAAAATAAGAATGCATATAAGCAGAGAAGCAGGAAATGGGGATGACCTTGGAATGATATGATACCATAAAATCAATTATTCAGAAGAATCAAGAGATCAGGCTAAAAGCATAGATAGAAAACGATGACAGACACAACAAGAAAAGGAGATGGGTGAAAAAAAAAAAATCGGCATTGTGACTGCATAATGATTTTCCCTGGCTTATGTAAATACTTCTCTGGACCTTCTCATTTTCTGTATGAGGCCATACTATGACCATAGTAGATCAAGGAAGAAGGCAGCATTTCTCTGTCATCGCTCAAAGCAGTTCTTCAATAATTAAGTAGCCATGACCTGAAGCTCATCATGCATTTAGAGCATTAGAAGTAGCTCTGGTAATCAAAGGTTAAATGTCTGTGGGTGAGTGGAGACCTCACAGAAACAGGTTAAGTGCAGTTCTGCTTTGAAATTGATACTTTCCATTTTGTCAACAGAAATGTAAGGTTTGCTGCTAGAGGTTTTGTGCAAAATTCAACATGGAGGTAATAGTACTGATAGCATTTGGTTACTGCTGGGCCTAGCAGCATTACTTAACCACCAGGCCATACTATAGCAGTTGCTGTACAAAATTCCCCAAAACAATTCCCCTGTCTCTTTCTTAAACCTAGGAATTCACTAGTCAAAAATCAGAAAATATAGTTTTGGAATTGAAATGCAGAGTTAAGATTGCATTGCTTTAAAACACGGGGGAGTTTCATACCACCTAGCTTTAAGCACTTTGAGATTGGAGGCTAGTTTGCCCACATACTGCTGAAAGGCAGAAAGGCTCCTCCATGGAGTAATTACAGATAGAAGCCAAAAAGTTATGTGTCCCAAATAATTCACTAGGTGATTCTCTTTCTCTCGTTTATACGTAGGTCCTAGACAGACTAGCCACTAGGCATATTAATTGGTTGGGTTGTTACGCTTCCCTGATGCCTTAATTTATGCAGTAGGATGAACTACTGTTACAAAGCAAGCAGAAAATCTGTTAATACAAAGAAAAAGGGAACAGGTTCACTGCACCAGAGAATGAACACAGAAAAAATTAAAACAAAAAAGTCAGTAGACCTTCTTAATATTGCTAGCATTTTTAATGAAAGTATAGACAATTTTTATAGTGTTGTTAATGTATTATCTTTGATCAATTGATAGGTCATAGACAAAAGAGTGTAGGTATTGTTAAACAAGACATCTTGAAGATAGCTGACCCTCAAGCCAACTCTTATGACCCAGCCGTACATACCTTAAGTTTCCTGAACTTGACCTTTTGTATACCTGATTCCACATAGTGAATTCTTCTTGACTCAAAGGCAGCTGTACTCTATGCTGCAAAGTAGTGTTAGTTTTCTTGTTTTCACCTATGCAGGTCCAGGTGACTGAGCAATTACAGCCCAGGTTCTGGCTGCTACTCTGCAGCTATCATGGTCCGGCAAAAAGGATGATAAGCCTGTGAATAGCAGCCAAGTAGAATTGCAATCTGTAGATTTTTAGAACTGTATGTATGACTGCCTTGGGACATATGATATCTCAAATGAGAAAGCAGCAAAAACATACCATTTACTTACTTTTTACTATAACTGGATGCAGACGAAGATGCAGGGCTTTGCCACACCATTTGGTGGTATATAAATGAAGAAATCTTTCCTCTGTGATTTAAAAGTCTCTAGAATTCTTTTATTCAGTATAGCTAGCTCAGTGGGAAACCTCCAGCAGCAGCTGCATTATAGTTGGGAAGATAGGTTAAAGCAAATAATATTCATTTAAGCAACCTTATTGCTACCATTAACCTTTTCCTACAATCAGAATTCACATTTGTTCCTTTTTTCTTGATCATCGTCTATGCTGACCTAAATAGTCAGAAGGAAAGGCTAGCAAGGGCATAAGAGAGGAACTAGTTATCTTCAAAATAAGCAAACTTAAAAAAACCAGCTTGATGAAATAGTCTCGTAGTTTTTGGTGTGAGATATTCTTCGTCAGTTTTTTCTTCACAGTACATTATTTTATCCAGCTCCTGGATCTTGAAATTCTACCCTTCGTGCAGCAGATTTCTTAGTCTGCACAGAAAATGTCATGTAGCTCTATTATAAAAGGAGATTTCTTTCTCCAAGAAAGGTGAATTATTATATATTTAGAAGATATTCAAAGATGCTAAAGGTTCAGACTACAGAGAAAAATCTTTAGTTTAATGTGAATGTGGCTCTTTGCTCTTCTGGGATTTCACTTCATTGATCTTTCAGAATGTTCCTGTCAAATGCTATTCTGCACAGTCTGTAAGGAGTAGAGGTGGCCCATCAGCAGACGTGTTGCTTTTCTGAGTGGCTCACAGAGGATGCCAGCTGGTTACACCCTGGAGCTGACAAAGTCTCCAAGTTGAAGCTGCTTGCATGATCAGGGCTCTACTACTTGGAAGGGCGGAAGAGAAAGCGGCAATAAGGCATGAGTTTAATTCATGGCAAATAAAAGTATTAAGAGGGTATGATTTTTCATATTATTTTTGCAACCGATGCTAAAATATGCAGCGATGTTTTCTTGGGTGGCTGCATCTCATTCTCGTCAGCTGCAGCAAATCCAGTCTTCCAGAGGGGAAACCCAGAATACTTTCTGCAGTTGATGAGTATATAGACTACCCACTTATTCAGATTTCTGTGTTGGGTCTAAATCTTAATTTCCCAACTTGTCTAGCACAGACAGCTTACTATTTTACACTTCCCACTGGAAGCTGGAAGCCGCAGGTAGACTCTCTCCAGTGGCTCTGCTGTAAAAAAGTAGCTATGAGTAGGTGATGCATTTTCTATCTATCATCTCTCATTAGATAAATAAGCACATAGTTCAGGGGACTATTAAAAAAAAAAAAGTCTGCTTCATTAGAAAGTGCTTTCTTATGCTAGATTCTTGTTACTTATGCAGATCTAAATTAACCTCCTGGGACCATGACTTTATCTGACAAATCAGTTCTTCATCTGTTTTAGCAACAGCAATTCCTGTTTTAGCTTTATTTTGCTACATGATCTTGCTTGTAAAACATTTCCTCAAAAAAGCCACTAGGGGAAACATCAGATAACTCAATTCATCTTTTAAAATGAAACTAAGCAATCAAGAACCGTCCTTCTACTACAAATAATTCTGACAAGCAATGGTCTGGATTCTCAATTTTGTGTCTCTGTTTTATGTCAGCATTATCCTACTGAATTCAAGATAGGCTGACTAATGGTAAAATTCTTAAATATGGTGCAAGAAGGCAAGGAATCCAATTGTAATACTTTTTGTAAGTTCTGAAAAGTGATGTCTTCACTAAATGGGTGTCATGAAAAGCAACACACAGTTTTAGTAGCTGATTAGTGGAGTGAAAAGGAAAAGAGTAAGGATGTCTGCTTTAACTGTAGATGGATCACAGAGTAATCAGCAGTCGATACTCTAGTGGGAACACATTAAAGCTGCCTTCCGTCTGAACATCTTAAGGGATGACTGTTGAAACTTGAAATTGGTGACATAACAATCACTGAAAATCATAATTTTCCTCTTCCATTTAATGCTTTCAAACCTGAACTCAGGGAAGCTAAGGATTGCATCTCTGGAGCTGAAGGAAATAATATATGTGTATCAAACCTGTTGCTGTTTTAAAGCGTAGCAACCTAAAAGAACAACCAGAAATCCTGCAAAGTTGTTGAAACCAAGCGTCCTGTGTCTTTGTACTGCTAGTAAATGTATCTGAACTGTGGAATCACTTACAAAGGCAATTGCTATTAATGAATGTGCCTATACTATTAGCACTATACATGTAATGTAAAAAAGGTGCTGTTCTCTTCTGGGGTTTTTTTTGTTGTTTTTTTTTTTCCTTACTCTTGTAACTCATATGGCCATTGCAAGACAGAAGGAGGATGCAGCTTTGTCAAAAAAGGGAAATCTGTATCCTGCTACCGCTAAGGAGAGAAGTCTGAGGGTATTGTGAGAGAAAAGTTAGAGGAAAGTAGGAAGAGCGGGGATTTTTTTATGGGAGAGACTACTGATGTATATAATCATATTTTCTCTATTAATTTACCAGGAAGTTCAATCAGTTATTTTGACCTACAATCAGGTTAGCACAGAATACTGAAATACTGTCATGCATCACTCAATGAAATCCTAAATAATTGGAGAAAATCTTAGTATTGTGTCTTACTAATATGAAATATCTTGGTACATAGGAATAATATGCTTTTTGGTAATTTTTTACTGGTAAAATATTAAGCAGTATATGAAATATATTAACATGAAGAGCCTTGTACTGTTCCACTATATATATAAATATACACAAGTCTAGAATTTTTTCCAGACTTCTGCGATTTTGTACTCATTCATTTATTCTTCATGCTAATCTAGAACAAAAACAGTCAGTAGCTGAAAGAAGGGCGTCTCTGAATAATATGATGCTTTGTATGCCTTGTAACACTGATGTTTTTCCTCCTGGGATTTCAAAGAGGGATGCTCAGCTGTAATTAATGAAAGCAGAAAGGATGCTTCTCTCCTGTGATGATTCTGTTTCTTTATAAGGATGAGTATCAGTGAAGAAAGTTCACAAAGAAGATGCCATCAGCTGGAAATAGGCAAATTTGATTTGTCTGGTCATAATGTTAAGATTGGGGCAAAAAAGAAGAAAAAAGTCTATTATCATTACTATCATTATTTACTTAATTCCCTTGTCTTGCAGTGCTTAGAGGCCGAGGGATAACAGTAGTAAAAGCAGAAAAGATAGATGCATTAAAGAATGAAGAATTTTACACCAAACATTTCAAACCAAGTGGTAAAACTGCAATGTGCTGTTGAAACACTCTTTTTGGAAGGCTTTGATAAATATTGATGGTACACTCAAAGCTATATAACATAGGAAACAGTAGATGAAGGCTCGCTCTTATGATGTAATTTGAACAAGAAAAAGAAGTCTCCTTCAAACCCCTAGTTCTGCTCAACAGATTCAGCAACCACAGAGTAAATACGGCTTCACCGATCCTCTATATTTATCTGGTAGAGAAGAAAACCTCTAGAGCATGGATTAGCTATGCTTAGTTTAACACATGGGCAGGCAACACAGTAAATAGGGCACCAGTATTGACACCACAAATGAAAGATTGCCTATTCTTTTCTCAGTAGGTTGTGATTCATTTGTCCGAAGGTAATGTCTTCCAAATACCTCTGTGTTTCCTCATAAGCTGGAAACTTAGGCCAAACTCATTTTCTTCACTCCAGCTGAGGAACCAAGAGTCCCAAGATGTCCTGAGTGATTCTGTTGCTCTCTCTCTTTCCTGTTTTATCAATATTTTTCCTCACAATCTTTCTAAAACCCCTCATAGTGCAACTTCCAGCTGCATGATATTGTATTTTGGCTAGTGTAGTGAAGCTATTTCTAACTCTGTAGGAAGAGCTAAGATGCAATTAGGCTCCTTCTGTGCTGTTTTCATGTATAAATCTACACATTTTCTTATAATTTGAATTTTTCAAGAGGGACTTGGATGCAATGATGTTAATAAAAATTGTAAGATAGAATAGGAGAATGCCCTCATGGTATCTAGTGTATAGCATAGAATAGGTAAGAAGACAAGAGTGAGAAAACTCTCGCAGAATTTTAAACTGAGAAAAGCAGGAAAGATTCCAAAATTTCACATTTACTATGCTATATTATATTTGTTGGAAAAAATAACCTAAAAAAGATAATCATGGAATGCCTTCTTAATCTTAGGGTCCTTCTATTGCAGCACCATAGCAAAGAACCACTTTCAGGTTAAGTTAAGTTTTACTCATCACACTACATCCTGAAGGACTAGTTAAGCTCTTTCCCTGGAAACTCCTTTAAAGTCTCTGGTTTGGTCTGCTCTGGCAGTTGGGATGAAGCCAAACCTTTGACAGTATTCCAAAAGCAAAATGAAAAATGAAATAGAATTGAAATTCTTTTCCAGAGATAGTAAAGTGACATGGTGATGACTGTTAGCAGGTGCTGAAGGAATAGCTTCTCTTCCCTACTTATGTAAGTCATGATCACCTCTTGCAAACTGTAGGTACTTCGTTCAAAAGAAATTTTTGTCATGTTTCTGAAAGAAACATGGTGATTCTTTTTTACAATGAAATAAGACCTTACTACAGATGGAAGTATTTTAGTTTGATGGCTCCAATTTATGAAATTGGTGTTGGGATCAGAAGAAGATAATTATTAGGTGGCATTTACTGATTTAAGTTTATCAAGGCTTCATATAACAGCTTAAAACATAACACAATATAAATTATGAATGCTTCCAATCTTTCACGTGGCAGTAAAATCATAGTCACAGCATTCATACATACATACTGGTCATGCTTCCTGCTTAGCAGGAAAAAGAACAACCATACCTAGTTATGTTTAGACTTATTTACAGAACTTACGAAATCACACAGGAATGTTATTTTCCACGCTCTTTTTGTTTTAAGTCTGGGCTCGCTAAACTATATGATAAATATAAAAAAATATTGACTGAACAGTTTTTATATTACAGGGTGCAGTATGAAGTCCTATAGCCTTCACGTGGCCAGAGTTAGAAATAAATTCAATCTGAGTAAGCACACAAAAGAGAGGAAGAGATGCAGTTTAGTTATCACTGATGTCTGTTGTCCTTAATGGTCTTAGGCTCCAAGGTCTCAAGGTGGTAAGTACAAAGAGAACTTTGATGAGGGAAGCTGGAAATATCTTCCCCATGTTTTCCTTTCATTCATTGTTGGTATTTTATGTTCATCACCCTCCTTAAAAGAAAAGGGGGTGATCTTATCTGCTTCTGCCATACTTTCAGGATGAGGACTTGCTCTGATTTCACAGAGCATGTCTCTTACTTATGCTGAAAGTTTATTCTGGCTCTCTCAGACTCCTTTTCTGCCTGCTCTACAGGCTTATTTTGGTGTAATGAGACATTTCGCAGGCCTGTTCTACATCCTCAGGTCTTATCTTACTGATTTTACTCTCTGCCCATATTTCCTCTTACCTTGTTTGTGCAACTATACCAGAAGTTTTCATTTGCTCCTTTGCAGCAATGGCTGTTATTTCAATATTTAAGCTTAGCATTGTTACAAAATGCTATTAGTGGTTCTACAGTGTTACAAAAAGCTAATATACTATTGCCAGTTACACTATTTTAGTGCTCTCATCTGGGTTTGAGGTGAGCAGACATTGATTACCACTTGCTTTGGGTGCAACAGGCCTCTGCTTTGGCAAAATATATGTCGAGGGAGCCTTGGTTCAAGACAGAAGAGAGGGGTATGGGATCATGCTTGGGAAGGAAGGTGCTGTGTAAGACTAGATCCCTGTGCAAGATGCTCAACAGGCATTGTGACAGGAACACGAATCATCCTTCTAGGCATATTCTACTCTTTCTACAGCAGAGAAACTAAAGATGTGTCCACATTGCTACCAGTAATGCTGCAGATCAGAGTGCCACCTGCCAGTACCAAAGTGCAAGCAGGACAAGTGGAATTTAATGGCTTTTCATACTGTTACTGGCATTAAGCAGTCTTTCCAATAACACCACATTCTCCAATTTTTTTTGCCATCCTTTTTGTGTAATTTTTCCACCTGGCTGCAGCACTTGCTCCTTCACCACAAGCAACAAAATCTCTCTTCTCCCAAAGTACCACTACTAGCCCTCTTCCCAGACCGTGGTTGGCCTACTCTATGTACAACAGAAACATCGTACGATGGACACATTGAGGGGAAGGGGAAAAGGCTTATGCAGGAGCAATCACACAGAAGAGATGCGCAGTGCTCACCTCCTGACACAGGGCTGTGCCAGGATCCAGGGACAGGAGCAAGGTTTTACATCCCAGGGGAAGATCTTCTGTCTGACTGTTAGACAGGAATCGCTTCCAGGGGTGTACGCCTTCACCAAATATAGTAACATTTTTAAGAAGTTTCCAAATGTTAAGAAAAAGAACCACACAGGCCTTGAAGGCTGAGGCTTTACCATTAGCAATTGAGGGAAGCTCTCTTTGTGGGCAAATTGTCCTCTAGCTGCCTACCTACAGTGCCTACCCGTCCCCTTTCCTCTGCGCCAGCTGCTGCTGTCCCCTACTGGAACTGGAATCCCAGTGTAATCCCATTAGAGGCTTTTCTGTGTTATGTCTGGTATTTCGTTGTCACTTATCAAGAATGTTAAGTTCCTTAGCTTTTTCTTCCCTTTGATTGTTTTACCTTAGCCTTCTCCTTGCCAACATTGCTCTTCTTTTTGCTTTGCAGCTTACTTAGGAGAAGGATATTAAGAATATTTCTAAATGCTGTATATGAAAATGTCTGAACAAACTTCATGTGAGTTTCAATAGCCATATAAAGTGGCATTAAATCTAAGGCAATCTTGCTGAAAGGCAAGGTATGTTAGCATGAGTGCCGTATCATATTCAGAATCTGAATGCGTTTGTCCCCCATCATTGTGAATGTGAGCAGAAAGAGTTCAAGTTGCCTGCAGTATATTGCATTGATATATTTTCACTGTAGCATCCTGAAAGATGTAGTTGTTGTTGGTAACATTACATTTATCAGCACTTCCTTTCCCAATCTGCATTGGCAGTTTCTCTTGATTTTTTTTTTTAATCATTGTTATGTCTCATCAGAAGCCTCTAGCAACTTTTGTCCTTTGAGATAGCTGTTATTCTCACCATGCCATACTATCTGTCTGCATACAGTATTTTACAGTCTTAGTTTTCTGTGTTTTTACACATAACATTGATCTGCTGATATCCTGTATGTCCCTTAAAGGTTGGTTTTGTCACAGGTTGAAGCAGCAGCTGGAATGTGCTGAACGACTTCAAGGGTGTCTGGCATTTTAGCCTTTTTTGGACAGCTGAGTATAAAAGTTATAATCCAAAAACACAGTTGTAAGCTGAAATGAAAGAAACCTATGCTTTCATCTGTTTACACCAAGACCAGATCTGAAAGATCTTCTTTCCCATATTAATTTGAATTGTGTAGATATATTCCCAGTCCACCTGTGCAGGAATTCTGTACCCTATAACTGCTAGGTTATTTCTCTGTGAAAGCAGCCAAGTTTTAAGAGAAAACTATTTTGGTGGAGAGAGAACATATGATAGTCCTCTTCTGTCTCACGTACAGCTATGCAGATGTAGTCTCCCATATTTATGCACTCCTACTCATTCAGAGTAGAGTTCGGGGAAATGTTTGACTAAACTAGCAACTTCCTGACTTATTTGGGAAATGCTGGCAAAATATTCTTGCAAAAGCAGGTTTGGCAGAACAGTTGTCTTCTCCTGTAGTCTCACAAAACAATTTAGCCTGGAAGTGACATCTCCGTTCCAAATCCCCATTCAAAGCAAGGTCAGCTTTAAAGTTGAGCAACCATTTAACAAGCACTTAAAAACTTCCTAGTGAGCAAACAATACATCCCTTAGTGTATGTTCTTATGAAGCATTTCTATTTATTGAATCAATATCATAGGGTATCATTCCACAAGTTAAGAAACAGATGCCACACAAACAGCTAAACAAGACAAATGACTGTAGCTTATTCTGACCCTGGAGACCAGACACAATAATCACCAGCTATGTTGGCTTAACAGTATCTTTGAGACAATCCATAACATTTTAAAAGATTTTTTTTTCTACAGCACCATTGCAGTTTCCTACATACCACCCAGCAGACAAGAAGAAACCCACCCTGCCAGATACAAATATCTGTCAGCCAGCTTCTTGTCTTCTTCCATTTGCTCACTAGTATGTCTTTCTGTTGACAAGATGCCCACACAACACAAAAAGCATTTAAGAAGTAACTGTGACTTCTAACATTTCCTTATACTGATCACAACTATCATTTTCTCCTAGCTAATTTATTTCTGCTGTTGCCTTTCATATTTTTGTAAACTTTTTGGGGAAGGACAGTCTTCCTTTTCCAGGGACAGCTCTTGTCACATTTCTGGTGCTACTACTGTATCAATATTAAATGAAGACAACAGTGAAATAGTAGGCCCCTACAAAGTCTTCTGGAGCTGCAGCACAGCAGCATGTTGTGGTGTGGCGGAGCAAAAAACAATCAAGAATCCATTCATAATAATTCTGGCTTCAGAGCGGATGCAGCTAGAGAATCAAGGTGTTGCTGATGACTTGCATGTGAATTCCCCACTCATCTGTGTTCACTGTAATTCTACATGGAAAAAGGAAGTACTAACAAAATTAATAAAATGTGTAGCAACTTTTCTTTGAGGAAAGCCTACACTGGCTAGGACTCTTCAGCATGAAAGGTAGAAGTAGAGTATTTGTGAGATATTAATAAAAAAATGCAACATCATAGAGATCAGTAAGAAATGCTTTATTAGCCCATCAGAAAAAAAAAAAAAAACAAAACCACCAACCTGTAAGGTTTATTTCCACATTAAGGGGCTTAGTCTAAATAAGTTTGAAAAGGTACTGAACACATACATGGAGGAGAGATCGAGCAGTGACTGTTACAAATAAAAATCTAGGTTAAATTCAAAGTTCTAGAAGACCCTAAACTAGAAGTCAGGAGGGTAAAGCAGGGGAAGGCTCTTTCCTTAACCAACTGTAATTGTCCACTTTCATAGACATAAAATTGGGCCAGGTGCAACTTTTGGCCTGATCACAGAGAGCTTTTCATCTGCCACATACTCTCTATACACGAGACCAAATACATTCTCTTACATAATACATACTCAGTAAGCATAAAATTAAAAAAAAAAAGATGGGAAAAGATACTTGTTTTCTTCTCTTTTTATTTTAGCACTTTCATTCTACATTTACAGTGTCACTAACAGCAAAAGGTTGCAGTTAAACAAGCAGAGACGTTATTTCAGATACAACTAACAAGCTATTTTCACAAATCGGAAAGCTTAGATAAAATACCCCCAAATTTTCCGTTGGAATGAAACGGAAGTATTTTACATTTTGTAAGAGTACATTTTGCCAGGTGAGTGACTATAGCAGAAATTAATATTTGCTGAACAGTTTGCAATTATTACTTGAAATAAAATAACTTAAACTCTTGTTAAATTTGGCTTTGTAAGCTTTCTTGAGGAAATACAGATTAGAACAGATGTAATATATCAAAAATCAAATAACCCTTAAGCCTTAGGTCAGATGTTTCTAGGAAGTGAAGTGCAAATTTCATAATACTTTCTAAGCAAATGATTAAAAATAAATTCTAGCATTCTAAAAAATTCTGCATTGGGATTTATAAGAATAATAATGATACCAATTAGAACAATAGGTCTGAAACACTAAGCTAGCTTTATTAGGGAATCATGTGGAAGGGGAAACAGAAGTTGTAGGAAAATCCACACAACCTTTGTTTCTCCCCTCATTTTTTCTGTCTCACCTTCTCCCCACATAAAATTTTCCCCTGTTAAGAGATGGCAGTTTACCCATTTTCCTCACAAGTGTGGCTAGTCCATTTTAGGATACATTTATATTCCTGAACTTCACAACATCCTTTGTTATAAGGCAAAAATGGTTAAGGGACATTAAGAAATAGTGCCTGCATTTTAAATTTAAATGAGCTATATATTCTGGCTCTTGACTGCTTACTGGATGGAATGGGAAATAGAGCTTGTATGCACATGCAGAGGAGTATAGCCAAAAATGTTAATTGGCCAAATAGCTTAGCGTTTCAAAAACCAGTTTTCTTATTCTGCCTCTGGAAGAGATACTGTGGTGTGAATCTCTTATTCCCCAATCTAATGTTTTTATTATGCTCTGCCATAATAAAACTTAAGATTGCGTTTTACAACATTTCTTTTGGGATGTAGTATTTTTCAGAAAACTTTACATTCCAGTTCTTCAGAAAGCTGTCTGCATACGCTCCACTAAGGAAAGACTGAGAAGCTTTTGAAAAGAAAGTAAGCTAAGGATGTGAAATTATCTTGTATTCTGTTGTGAAAGAAATAATTTAAAGAACAGAGGATAATTGCTGACATTCGCCCAGAGAACTGCTTATAAGGAAAAAAAATGCAGAACCCAAAACCAACAAAGAAAAAAAACCAGAGAAAGAGGGATATAAATGGATTGTCCCTTCTGCAGAAAACTTGAGTAAAAACAACATTTGAAGCAAGGTAGTCACAGGAGTATTGGAAATACTCCTGTATTGGAATCAGAATTGGAATTTCCAGTTCTACTTAGAAACTTTTGTTTTAAAATCAGTTGGGGTTGTTTTGTTCTGTTCTGTTCTGTTCTGTTTTGGTTTGTTTCGTTTGTAATTTAGGGCCAGAAGCTGTCAGAGCAATCCATACTGCCTAGTCAGATACATATTTCTTAGAATGGTTGAGGCAACATTTTTGATTGCAATTTTTATTTCTTAGAGAAGATGAGAAGTTCAGGATAAAGGACTTGAGTTTGATTCATTTGTATCAAATAGTACCTCACTTATAAGTTCTGGTGGAATGGATGGGACTTAACAGTGTAAGCCAATGTTCTATATAAAGGTATCAGAATCTGTGTTTTGCATAGTAAGATATCTGGATAGCTTGGACAAAAAATGACAGCTGAAATCTGGCGTACTAACAATGAAGAACAGTCTAAACAGCTAGCAACAGCTAGCTCTGAACATTTGCTTGAAAAATTGATAAGAGTGTTTCCTTCATTTTTCTGTCTCTGCGAGTGTCTTGCAGATGAAATGTTAAGGGTGTATACACTGCAAAATTTCTAGTTAAATTTGTAATTGAGTTAGAGAGACTTGACAAAAGTGTCTATGTGTTCTATTTTATTATTCAGCTGAAAACCAGTATTTTGCAATATAATAATAGGTATAGAAAAAAGCTTCAGGAGAATCAGTATAATTGCTTTTCTTTCTGAATGCCACAATAAGGAAGTTAGATCTTAGATTATTAGATCTGACATTTAGTATTAATTTGTCTTAGTGAATTACTAGAATATTACTTGATCCATTTAAGAGTGCAAAAATCTTTGACTTAGAGATTTGGAGGATTCATTATTCCTTTCTTCAGCTCCCTGAAAGCTTTGGAGAAGACCTCAAAAGAAAATATACAAGAAAAAGGAGTATATATTTTAAAAAATTGAATATACTCATAAGGAAAGGTTGGAAGATTAGTCTAGAAAGGTAATATTTGTGCATCCCATTAGGTGCTTTATCACTGCTGGGTAGTGAAAGCCAGAGTCTCATTCCGCTGAAGCAAGATGGAAAAACCCAAAAATTTTAGGCTGAATGAGGATATTAAAAACAGAAGGG
>JAOBAS010000028.1:5968649-5994090 GCA_025311575.1 Elanoides forficatus | reverse complement strand
AAGGGGAGGAAAATACTGGTGCCCCTTCTCTCCTCCACCGCCTTGAAGTAGATTTGAGAAGCTGCCCTTCCTCCCCCTCCTCCCCCCTTTCCGCTGGTCCTTTGGCATCTTGCAGACCATGTCCACTGGGTCCCTCAGTGATGTGGAAGATCTGCAGGAGGTGGAGATGCTGGAGTGCGATGGCCTGAAAATGGATACTAACAAAGAGTTTGGGGCGTCCACCGAGAGCAACGAGGAGGGATCCAATGGCGAGAATGGCTGAATAAAACTAAGATGCTTTGGAAGGCTGTTCAGAACCAGGATGATTTGTTCTCCACTGAGAAAGCAATTTTCAGTTAGATGTCCGCTCAGTGTCATGTGCGTGCCCTGTTCTCCGGTAACCTGCTCACCCGGCACACAGGTGGTTTCGGTAGTTTCAAGCAAAGCCGTGGCCTGCCTGGGGACTTTGGTGGTCCCCACAAAAACTGCCGGCACTGCCAGGCACAGAACAGCCAGAAGGAAGCTGGAGCTTCGGGCAGTTTACAGCTTTTGTACGGAGATTGCCCTGGCTTCCTAAGAAAGCAAGACTAGTGAGACTGTGCTCCTTGCACGCGGTATGTGTTTGTGCACGTTTCCCTGCCTCACAGAGACTTTCATGCCTGTTCTCAGAGGACTGAGATGATAACTTTTACCCAAATCTGACAAGTGAATAAACGGAGTTAGAAATTCCTTTATCAAAGCGGATGCCTGGATAGAAGAGGCGACTAAGGTCTCCCCACCCTGGAAGTAATCCCTTCCCTCTCACCGCAGAGTAATGCTGAGGCATAAGGCCATTTTGTGATAGACAGTAGAGACTCTATAGAGGAGAGATGTTGTAAGTGCAGGAGGATCCTTTGAACCATAAATCTAAATGAAGTCAGGCTTCATTAGTCCTGCTACTCCTAGAACTGCTTGTTTCTATAACCACTGGCGAACACATCAGCAAAACCAGCCCAGCACACTAACCAAGGGAAAGAGTCAAGCCCGGTAAGAGTCTGGCATATATCGCTTCTTCCCTGGAGCAAAATTAAAAAGCCAAGAAGTTGAACTTTGACATGCCGCTTTCTTCAAGCTTACAATAATTTTGCAACTCTGTCTGAAGCAAATATATTTATGATGAGGAGACTTAATAGGGTCTCCCTTATTAACGGGCATCAGGCACTGAATTCTGGATGAATTTTTAAGCCTAATTAAAAAAACAAAAAAGGGCAGGGGGAGTAAGGGATTATTTCCTTGTCCACCAGTTTGTGGTTTATGAGGTTTGTTAACACTTTCTCTTTCAGTAACTAAGCATCAACATTAGGCTGGATCCTATTTAAGAGTAATTTGGCCAAATACTATCATTAGCAAAACCACTTGTTATGTATGCTTGCAGAACTGAATCCAAAGCCCAATAAGGATGGAACACTTCTGCTAAAACATACTACCTGGGTTTCATTTTATTGTAATTTCTGACAAAAGAAGCTTTTAAAAGCAAATTTATTGCTTAATACTGAGAGAGTATACAGTTAAAGAAAAGGCAGTAGCGTCCAGTCAGGTGTCCAAATTAGGATGGTCTGTCTTTTGCAGCATATATTATTTTGATTGAGTATATCTTGTACTATTTAAACAAGTCTGTCTCTCCCTGTCTTTTGACTGAAAAAAAGAGTTGTTTTATTCTGCAAAAACAAAGTGCTAGTGCTCCATAGCACTACTGGAATTTTCTGAAGAGTTGAATGGAGTCCTGTAGCATGAAAGTTTTTCTTACAGTTGATCTTGTGAATCTAGTCAACAGGAGTCCTGCTTTTATACTCCTGTATTTATGCTTTCTTTTCTTGCCCAGTTTTGGAAATCAGGAACTCCCAAACAATGGTACATCTCCAGCTTCCAATTTGTACCTAGAAAGGATGTAAATGATGTAAAGCTAAATCTAATGTGAAGCAGCCAGTATCAGGCTGGATTTAGATTCAATACTTTCAAGACTGAAAAACCTATGGTTCCTGTAAGACATCCAAACATGTTAACTGACACCTGCATTCAACAAATCTGTTAAATGTGTCTTGGATAGGTGACACTGCAGATCTGGAAATACATTTTGTACTCCAATAATTCCCATCAATTCTCATGCAGCTATGGCAGAGTGCCCTGCTTCATGACACCCCAAGAATATCAAGTTATTTACATTGCATCTGTACTGAGGAGGAGATCCACAGTGGGAGCTCAGCATGTGGAAGCTCCACAGCCCATGTCAGCCGAAACCTAAATGAAATGAGAACTTTGAAAATTAATTTTAAAACCCCTAACATTTAAGTGGACTGTTTCTTTTTTTTAACAGCATTTTCATCTCGATACACTGTGATAATAGTATTCTGCAGCTTGTAAATAATCTGATTCACTAAGAATTTATTTACTGGTAAGTTGGTGAAATGAATATATTCCCTGGCTTCCAAATAGTTTTAATAAAATTGGGATTTTTTTATCTTTAAGCTAAATATAATAGCATACTGTGCAGAAGTTTGACAAAAGCTAGATCATTATGTATCTTCTACTTCACTGGAATCCAGATAGATCCAATACATGTAGTTCCACCAGGACACAGACAGAACTACACGCACCATGTAATTGCTATAAATTGTTACAAGAAAACCAGCTTTTTTTCAGTATTGATTCCTTTCATATTTGTCATTGTATATTAAACTTCCATTAAGGAGAAGTCTTTTTCAGTCACACTGCTTCTCAAATTTAGATCAGAGGCTGTACTATCACTTTCAGTTAGGTTTACTATAGTCACTGTAGGTAATGTCTCAGAAGGAATAAACTTGCTGTTCTAATATCTTTTGGGAAGGCACTTCGAAGTGGCTACAGCATGACTGCAGCCTCCTGTCACTGTCAACATTAATAGGACACAGACTTTGGGGTCATGGGCACCTTATGTATTTTGAAGAACTTGGTAAACAAAGATTGGCAATGTTTATCCCTGTTCTGGTATTTCATCAAAAGTTTTGACTTAGACTGCCGAATTGGGTAAATCCTCAATGTTCCTGTAATCACCTTAAGCTGTCATGGATTGTCGTTAGCAAAACAATATTAATAACTTTGTTTGTGGATAAGCTCTTTCAGGAAAGCAAGGCTAATGTTGGGAAGAGCTAGTGGAGTGTAGACTGCATTTTAAAGAAATGTTTTATATGACATCATTCTAGTGCCTCATTTCATCTGTCATTATAGAGATTCATGTTTTTTTTTAACAGATACTAGGACGGTTTTCAGAACTTACGTTTTACCAAATACCACATAACATCGACTTACTTGCTAACTATAACATTTTTGCATCTTTGTAATGCATTGTATTAGAAGTGTTCATTCCAATCTGCTTCATAAAGACAAATAAAGCACCAAGAATAGCTTTCAATTTCCAGTATTGTAGGGATAGAAACGTAAATCTAAACATGTACCAACCCTTCAAGAAAAGCAGAAAGTGTCATAAATATAAACATATGTATACATTTGTGTTGTAATGTATTCATTCAAACTTAACTTGATACACTTTTATACATGCATAGAGAAATTAGTCTTTTAAAATTTTTTGTTTCTTTCAGGACCCAAAATACTGAAACACCAAGAACTCTCCTAATTGTGTAACTGACAATAAAAATAGTGAATTAACTGAAAATTATATCAGCTAGGGTTCTGGAAAGATTCACAGACTGACCTTTTGGTCAATGCCATTCTAACAGCTTTAAGTGGTGGGAGTCTGCAATGCTTGAATTGTTCTGATTTTTCTAATATTTTGAAGGCTACTCATTCCTTCTATAAAGATAGGGAAGTAAAAGTATCTTTTGCCTCACAGCATTGTGCAGAGGAGCAGTGACATATGGGGATTATATTTCTGATTTTAGATACTTAACTGGGAAACCTAAATTAAAACTCTTTTCACTGTAAACTCTTAAGTAATGGAGGAGAACAGAAATGTGCTCCTGTCTATTTTCTGAAGAAGTCTGTGGTGTCTAAAAACCTAACTTAACTATTTGAATTACATAGAGTTAAGCAGCTAAATCTGGGCTTTGGTGCCATTCACTTATAGCTCTTACTGTCATCTCCTATGGTCAGGCATAATAAAATTTACCCTGTTGCTAGTGGCTGGCCTTATGAGATACCAGTTCTGAAGCACTTGGTAGGGTTTTGAACATGAGGTAAAGTGCATCTTACTGTGAAAAGCTGTCAAAGACCTCTGCAGCACAAGAATCCTGACAGAGATCTGATCTGAGGTTCCCAGCAGTAGCCGTCTGGATGCTTGATGATTAAAAGACCCCTGGCTTGATCCCTCTGGAAAAGTCTTGGTTGGAAATAGTCAAGATTTCTGTTAAAAAAAAAAAAAAGAAAAAACAATCTATATAAGAATAGATTTGTTCCAATGTGCAGAATGAAATTGATGGAGGTGGGGGAGAGACACAGAATATCTGTTAGGCATAAAGATTTGCTAGTCAGTGTGGTTGTTGAAGACATAAGTTCTGCTGCAGAATTTATCAGATGACAGAGGTTACTTTCATTATTATTTAGTTTTTCTAGCAGAAGATATTGAGAATGGCCTATTCTGACTGACCAGTAGATAAGAGACTCAGCTGAAACATGGAAGAACTTCAGAATATGATCTTCCCTGGGGGTCTTCCACATCCCACCTAGGAGTCCTTGTAGGGATATTGTCTTTCTACCTCTAGGGGGAAAAAGAGAAAAAAATAAATTAGAACTTCTTTGTGTTGTCTATCACTTTTTTTGTTTGGGGTTTTTTTTTTTTTTTTGGTCAGGACTGCGGAAAAAAATTCTTAGAGCACGAGAGAATGATCCACAGCAAAAAACCCATCCGGTGTTGCTGCAAGCTGAGTAGACAGCTGATAGGTGCTGTTTAAGGCTACAGATGAGATATTCTGAGGGTACTGCCAGAGCCCAGTGTGGAGTCTGGGCTGTGCTTCCCCGGCGCTGCTGCTGCTGTCAGTTATTCCTGACCTCGTGACTGTGGCTTTGTGTAGCACTGAGCTCTGCTCTAGAAAAGGCGCAGGAATGGCTCATCTGTCAGTTAAGCCCTCACTGACGTCCTGTGAAATAAGTGAGAAGACCCCACTGACTGTAGCATAAACTAAAAGTTAACTGCGTGATGTGAGAGGAAATTCAGCCTCCTGGCAAGAGCTGAATGGTCCCTGAGTTGTCTATGGAAATAATTTTGACTCTTTTAAGAGTCTTAAACAGCAATTAAAATATTTATGAAAATAAAAATGTTCTCACACAGGTCTTAAAAAAACGAGTTTGGAAATGTCTAAGACTACTAGAGTGTTTAATTCTCTAGGTACAGCAAGATGTAAATTCTTGCAATACAGCTTCTTTTTAATCTCTGTGTACTGACATTTCAAGAGCCTGAGCTATGGGAAACTTTATTGAAGAGCCTATTGTTTTACCAGTGTTCGGAGTGAAAAGAACAAAGCCAAGGACATAGTTTACATTCTGCATTTAAACAACAGTTGATTAGGTGATAACAGTATTAATTACTCACTGGCAGGCGAACAGGCTAGGTAATCAAAACTGTATTTGCTGCAGTGAGATTTGTATTGCCATGAGAAAATGGATGGCAGACAGAGCACTTTGGAGAGGGGATCTGGACGCACTGGGACTCGGGGCTGCCTCGGCGCAGCAGCAGGACTGCCGGCTGGTAGCTGGGGTTCATTCCCACACCATCACCGAGCGCCCGGCTTGGGCTGCGCCGAGGTGGTGCCTACGTACCCTCCTACCGGAGCAAATGGCAAAGCTAGCGTTATTATATGAGTATTAATACAACGTTTGCACAGAAAATGGTGAAATAATGCCTGGAAAATTAGAACTAAAATATTATATTGAAGCTACCGTTAAACTGCGTATTCACAGAATTATTTTTTTGAGAGACATTGTGGTTTGTTGTTTTCTTTTAAGCATATAAGATACGGTTTGTGGCATTGATACTGTCTGAAAATAAAGCAAAATCTTACAATGAAGCAAATCAAGCACCAAAGTAAAATTACAGCTGAATATCACAAACATTTTAAATGAAATACATGACAAATAATACTTCACGTTTTTATGAATTAACTGCAATTAAGGTGTTATCTGTGGAAGGTAGCTCCAGCTCATTCACTTCCACTGGTACTGTATTTGCATTTCATCGAATTCCTCTTTCTTTTGTGTTAAAAAAATACAGTCCCAATTATGATGGCCATAGGCATGTATTCATTTAGAAGCACAATCTGAAAATCAGATAATATATATTTATTAACAGCATCTACAGTTAATTTTACTTATAATTCAGTTATTCCAGAATTTTTATTCAAAACAACCTAAAGTCTCATTATAGCAATGCTGTCAAGAAAAAAAATGTGAAAATAAGAGTGTTCTGAAAGTTAGCTACAAAGTACATTTTGTAGCAAGGAGCTATTGATCGCCTCTCCATTCCGAGGGGTGAGGTTAGGTGCACCCGCATAACTAGCACTTGACTCAGCCTCTTCTGAGAACAGTCCAAGAAGCTAGAGTTCTTCTACTTAGGATTTTCTTTTTTTTTTTTTTTTGCCAGAAAAGTAACACTGAGGAACATAGCTTCTCATTCAAAAGGATGGGAGGGAGCTCTGAATCTCTGAAGATAGGATGAAGAGAAGTCTAATCTTTTAGGGTGCTGCTAGCACAAACTTGCTTTTTTATGGTGCCATGCATATGGTACTTTTCTTCTGTTTGGTATGTCCTTTAATTGCAGTTTTTGTTCCATTTTGTCCTGCCAGGGGGAAATCCTCGTTTATGTTTCACTTGTGTGTCCAGTTATTAGAATCATTACATTAATGCCAGGGTCTTGTCACAGTTTCAATTACAACAGCTGTTGCGTACAAGCAATTAGACATCTATGCAGCAGCTTCCTCATTGCTGATTGCCGTTTACCATTCTGTTGCTGCAATTACACTAATAATTTACACGTGTCCTGTGCCTTCCATGCTTGGGATCTCGAAAAATTAACTGCTCATAACCTCTTCTAAGGCAGGTGAAATGCCAATTTTTTCGCCTTCCTATATGGAACAGCTGGTAGAGTCTGCTTGGAGCCTGATTTGCCTGCAGCAGGACGAAGGATCGAAGGCAAGTAGCCAAGACCAGTCACACCAGACCCTGTTTGAAAAGAACAGAGGGGCAAAGAAAGCTACCCTGAAGTAGATCTTTGCTGATCAAGAGGGCAGAAAACATAGTTGAGAGGAAGGTAAAAGAACCTCACTCCTGTAACAAGGTGGTGTGAGATCCCGAGGCCTTTGGGTTTGCTGTCAGAAAGCTGAACAGAATTGTGATACAAACAAGTGATATAGTCTTCCTTTCCCTTGCATGGATATGGTGATATAAAAAAACCTGCACTGGTATTTTTATTCTGTACAGAAATAAAGACAGCAATCACTCTGTTAATCACGGTTACACAGCATTACTGTATACATATGGGGTTTTATTAGTGCAGATGTTTGGCTGAGAAGAAATCACGGATCAGACTGAAGTAGCTCTTCTTAAAACTATCAAGCTACTTAGCTGAGGATTGTTTAAGACGGAATGAGGGAAATGAAGCATTCTCTCCTCCCACAAAATTCAAATTAGTCTAAACGCTTTGGTGTATAATCTCCCATTCTCTCTGATTCGTGCCATCAGTCACGGCGGGGCAGGATGAACAGATGTGTTACACGACCGTACTGTGAACTATACTGAATTTCAGCAGCGTTGCCCTGGTTCAAGACTTCACAGAGCGCAGCACAAGCACCCCGGGACTGTCGTCTCCAGGTGCAGTTCGATGAGCCATGGGCTTGGGCAGTAACACCGACTAAAGGAATTCTCGCCACTTCTCGTTCCTGTCTCTGTGTTGCAGTTTGCCTCCCCGAAACCCTCTCTTGTCAGAGGCCAAACAGAGACCTAGGGAACGGTAAGATTACGGTGAGCGTACCATGGTAGTATTAACCCTTCCCGACCCTTCGTTCGGAGTTTGTTTTTTAACCAAGATCAGTTCAGTGGTCTGGATTACAGGTGAGCCCACGTAGCAGTTGTTTTGACAAAATGAGGGGCACTTTAAGGTAAGCGTAAGCAAGCCGAGGAAGAAAGGGAAGCTCTTCAGGTGAATGTGCTCCCAAACCCAGAGTCTCATTGAACTGCAACTTCAAATACAGTGATACAGCAAGAATTGAGATGATAATCGGAGTTATCCTTCTGCTGTCTTGGGTTCTGTGCTACCTGCTTTGTACTGTACATAAATGGTTGTACAAGGGACAAGAGTAAAGTGTTTCATTTTAGATATGTATGTCACCTTTTAGACCAGTTCAGATCTTATTTATAAACCCATTTACCTGCATGTAATATTTAATTTTTATTATTCCATTATGTTTCATTATATGTTATACTGGAACCCATATTTTACACAGCATTGAATTTTACCAGCATGATGACCAAGACCTGGGAACATAGTCTTTATGCCTTAATAATTAAAAGAATTAAAACTCTTGTAATGTCATTCAATTGAAAATCATCTCTATTTAACTATCTGTAAGTCACTTTCACAGAAAACTTTCAGTGTTTGAGAAGCTTGTGTTTAGCTTTGCAGAGATGAAGTAGCTAGTTGTCTTAGGATACTTTCTACTGGTTATTTTTAAAAAGGTATAGTCTATATGTAATTTTCAAATGTTTTTCCTCTGAGTTTTGAGTGGTGCATCCAGAGATAACACCTGAAATTCATGATGCATAGACTATTAATCCCATTTATGATCCCTAGTTGGTATTTGTATATTTCTTTTATTTATTTGTTTATTTATTTATTTTTCCAGGTGCTAGAAGCTGCTGAAGACTCCCAGTTCTCTGGAAAGCCAAATTAGATGAGAATGCATATTTTTTTAGCTCCTCAGAAACTAACAATTCTTCTTGGCTACTTTCCATTAAAGGTTATTATTAACAGGGGACTTAGAGGTCTAGTCTAGTGAATAAGGCATGGAAATGAAAAGCAAAGATTAGGATTTCAGAGCCACTTGTGCCACCAATTTAATCTCTGACATCTGTCACCCACCTTTCACCTGCCTCCTTCAAGCGCTTTCTCAGTATGTATTTATATAAAGATGATCCTACAGTCATTATCTTAGCTGAAGCACAGGGGGTGGAAAGACAGGCCTTCAGAGCTCATATTGCGAGCTGCAACAGTATGAAATAAAACTTCTGTATTTTCAATTCACTTTCCCAGCATGTATTTGCTGTAATTCACTCCATGAACTGAAAAGTAGCTTCAAAATGTTGAACATAATTGGAACTAAAATAGCATTGAAATTTGTTTGGTTTTTTTCAATGCTGAGTGAGACTTCTGCATTTCACATCCTGAATAGTAAATAATATGGAAAGAATCACACAGAAATACCTTTCTATATGTTGTGACACTGCCTGGCCTTCTGTTCACTGAAAGTCTGGCAAACAATACCGTACACAAGATTTCTACTATTAATTTTCCTCAGGTTGAATTGGAGAGTTGTGTTGGTAGCCTGTGAGATGCTATCATAAGAAATTCTCCTGGCTAGGACTGTAGCAGACTACATAAACCACTTTTTCTTACATTTTGATGCATGTTAAAAAGTTATGACCTTTGAGCTGAAAAAAAAGCCACAGTATTAAACTCACCTGCTACAAATTACTGTCAGAGACTTTACTTGTTTTGAGAATGAACTGTGAGCAATGAGTTGGATACTTGTCTTCTCTAGCAGGCAGGGAGACTATTCCGGTGCAACAAAATTAGTTATTCTTGGTGCACTTATGTGATAGCACCAAGATTAGCATTTACAGCCACTCTTTCCTTTGAGAAAGAAGTGATTTTGATAATCTTATCATTTAATCTTCTAAACATGTCAGGGATAGGAGTCCATTGAAGTTCATGGTTGTACAAGTGTGCAAAATTTTGAAGAAAATTTTCGTACACCTTTCCAGGAATTTAATGTACCACAAAGACTCTGCATCTCCAGAGCTAAAGATAAACAAACTAGAAGGATTTCACTTTTCTAAACAGAGAGACTTAGATCAGTTGGTGGGAAGACTAACAGTAAAATGAGTTGAGAATAACTATTTGGTCTACTCATTGCATTCTTGATAGGAGGGTCCTTTTTACTGGTTCTACATTCAGTTTAGCAATTTCTCTGAGTTTCAGCAAGTGCCACACACTTTTTCTGGATCTCTAACAGTTTTTTTCATTCAGTCATTTCTGACATTTGTCTGTTTATTTGTTCCAGTGTTCTCCTGAATCTTTCTTATGCTCTCGCACTTTCTCATGCCCTTTTTTCAGTCGCTGCCTGTTCCCCCGTATGTCAGGGAAGTGGCCCACCTGACCAGTCTCGGGCGTGCTCTGCAGAGACGTTCCCCCCAGCTCCCTGGAGGGTTCCTGCTGGCTGCAGAGGCTGGCAGGCAGAACGAGGAAACCAGGAGTGCTCTTCTGCCCAGCCGTGCTCTTTAGCAGAAAAGATTAACCGCGAGCAAAATGGATATCCATTACAGAAAGCAACTTTTGCAATTGGCTTTTGAAGGGAAATTAAGTGTGTTAGTTCCGAAATGTTACTTTGTCCTGTGCATTTAGCATTGTGGTGATTCACTGAGATAGACAGCTTTTTTCTGTGGTGAATTCTCTTTCTGAGGAGTAGGAACAAAATGCATCTATCTTCGGTCGGATTTAATACCATAGTACAATCTGATTGCAGTAATTTTGAATACAAATACATGATTTCTATGGCAGCAGCCTGTGGAAGGTTCATTATATGAATAGTATAATCATGTTTAACATAGGAGATGCTTGTGCTGCTTAGTAGGCAATGTTTCAAAGTAAAGAAAGTTTAGAAAAGAAAAAAAATTCAGGAAACAAACCCTTTTATAGGGCTTCTTCACTTTGTGGAGAGTTGATGGGAAGAAGGAGCTTCATCACATCATGTGATGGTTCATTACTTGGTAAATGAGTCATAAATGTGCCCACTTGGACAGCCAGCTCACACTGCTCTCAAAATCACAGCAAGGTTTTCTCTTGATGAGCCTCACAGGCAGTTATTTTATCTTCCTTGCCTTAACACTGGTTCCATGCGCCGCAGGACTTTTCTCGCAGCACATTTTGTGATAAAAAATGGGAGCCAGCTGGAAGCAATAGCAGTTCTGGCACCAGAGGTCAAGCATCAAGTTTCTCTTTTCCAAATATCCTGTTGTTCTTCTTGTTTTGGCCAAGTGGCTCCATTTATAACCATTACCAGCCAGAATGGACAAAACGCTGTTCTGTGCTATGGAGTAGGTAACTTCGAATATGCAGTGCTTTGCAGAGGTACATGCAAAAAAACTTCTCAGTGCCAGGCTTGCTGGACCTTCACCCCCCCCGAGCAGCATTTGCACCAGTTTTGAAATCAGTATTGACAGATACCCTGCCTGTAGTTGTCATGAGAGGAGGATAATGCATACCACCTGCTTTGGAAACAACTCTGCTGGTATGCAGCAGCATTTCTAGATATGCTGGCGTCTAGAATGTGATATCTATACGCTAATATTTAGTGTTTGGGGTTTTTTTACAGTAACTGCAAACCAGAAAAATAACCTAATCAGTGCTTATGAGACAGTGTTTCAGATGTTTTCAGAATGCCATGAGCAGGACAAAGAAAGACATTCTCCTTAAAATGGCAATGCCCATAGTAATGAACATTGAATGCCTTGTGTTCCTGCACCAAAGATAACAGCCCATAGTACTTTTCTTAATTCATGTGACATGGAATATATAGCTATGTTTCATACAATTGTATGAGAACTTCAAGAAATATATCAAGAATATTGATGTACAATTCAAAAGTATGGTACGTATGTCCTAGATTCCTTCTGTTGGTATGGTATAAGTATATACAATTTAATTCTAAGCTTACCTATTTTAAAATGGTTATAATTCATTGGGACTGTACTTCTTTGGAAATGCTTTTTAATTTTATATTTTTATATTTCATATTTTTATACATTTTTTGTGATAGCTGAATAAGCCTATTTCTTAGTTCCCCCCCCCCCAACTCCAAGTGTAAATGGATATAAATATTGTTTTAATGGAAAATTTATAAATATTAAACTAAAATTTAAAACTAAGGTACACAAATATGGAACAACGGAAACATACAATTTGAGATCATATTCAATTGGAAGCCTTTACTTTGAGGGTACCTCCCATGTACCAGAAAGCAAAAAAAGACCCAAACCGTACTTTTTGGGAGGAACAGCATAGTTTCTTAGAAGCAAAACCAAAACTACCTGTTGTGGAATGAGTTGCATGACAATTTTATGCCTGTAACTTCAAAAAAGTGATGATCACATTAAGTACCTAAAATTCCATTTATACCTGCTACAATGTACCTATTGAAATGAAATGAGTAGGTATTTCCAATTATTTATGGCTACTGGGGCTTAACTGGGCCCTCATGATAATTAACACTAGTGACAATAAAAGAGATACTTTTCCTGTTTTATTTTCTCACATTTTTCTCCCTTTTGCAAATGCTTCAAATTCCTATGTTGTGAAGATTGGGATTTTTTTGTTTGTGTATTGCTTTTCTCTTTTTCTTTTTTCCCCAGTGACGTCCTAGACTGACCAGGAGATTCACAATCCCTCAACGGCTTCAGCAGAACGTATTTGGTCTGGTATAGCATCACAGTACATCGTATAGATATGGACTATGGATGAGTCCGACAGTCAACCGACCAAATTTGACTGAGACCAGCATCTGAATGAGGAGGTGATATCTAGGCAACATGAGTTCACATCACTAAAGAGCACTTAGACAAAAGGCCTGGTTAAATGCTTCTTTAAACATGTGTAGTGTGCAAAGAAACATAGGCTGGCAGCTAGGCAACTGGCCAAGAAGTGTCCTTCCGTCTGTTGCCAAACCAGCACTAGCATACTACTCACTGAAAAGGGAGTCCAGAATCTGCGTCATCTTGTCAGGCAATATCAGTGCAAGTCATTTCAATGTGTAGAAACTAAGCCTGGGGTAAACTGACTCTTGCAAGTCAAGCACAAGACCATCCAGAGCAAATGAAAGAAGCACATGAAAATTAGAAGGGGCTTTTAAAAATGGTTTAAGAAACACTACTCTTTTTCTTGAGTAGGAAAAGCAGCTTAACAGTACCAGCTCTGCTTCCAAATTTTCAACCTGCAGTGAGATTTGCTGGGGGATAACTGCATAATATTAAATTAAAAAACTTGCTATTAAAAGTTAGAAACCTGTTTCCTTAGCCTGTTTACTCTAGGTCCTTGAAAGCAATATGATGTCTTCAGTGCCACTGTAGTATTTTCCTCCCAGTTCTGTCATTGCAGTACTGAACAGAGGAAGAATTGTTCCCTGGGACTCAGTTTCTTATACTTTACTTGGAAACCTTGGAAAATCATACAAACTTCTAAGTATATCTTAACCATATTCAAACACAATTAAAATTTGCAACTTAATGGAGGGGCAGAAAGTCATGCACATTGTTGAAAGCCATTTACTTCTCATTTTTCAGTATTGCTGTAGTTACTAATTAATCTTTTTGCCATTCACTCTTGGCATACATGGTGAAGATGTTACAGTTTCATTCTACTAATTCAGTTATCTTTACAATTAAGTTGGAAGGGAATATTTAGAACTCAGGATTGCCACTAAAATTGCCCAGAGGTCATACATCTCACCTGCCAGTGAGGGCTTGCTTGTCTGACATTCCTAACGGGCCTCTTATTCATAAGATTTTGAGTAGGTATTGAATTGTACTGCTTCACCACAGCTTCCCTTTCTGATATCTTTTTCTAGAGAGTTTCTATTCTTTTTTCCTTCAGAATCTAAACTTTAATTAAAAAAAATTTAAAAATTATTTTATATTCACTGGAAATATAAATATGATTTATTTGTTGCTATAATTACTTTGTTGTGAATCACTGTTGGAAACATATCTGCTTTTATCTCCCTAGAGATAGTTAATTGTTTTTCCTTCAGTGTTTTCATCTCATCTGGTGTTTTCTTCATCTAGCTACATCAAGATAAAAAAAATCCATGCCTTCAAGTATATTTCATGAAGTGTGATATTGAGTTAGCTATCTCAGTCCCAAAAGACTTCTACAAATGCAGCAAAGACATAAATTATGTCTGTGCTAGAAAAGACACTTATCTAAGTGAGTGCTTCTGTTGCCTGCAAACCAAATGAATTGGAGAAATTTGTGTCCACACAGTTCAGAGCTTGCTCTCTTCTAGAGCCAGTTGTTTCACAGTACCCCGTATAGGATCTGTCCCATGTGCGTGACTACGATGCCTCATTATAGAACAGATCGTGTGAGCTGTGCACGTTCATCCTTGACTCTTCTCTGGCACTTGACTGTATGTACGCTGCTAAGAGAGTATTCAGGACATGTAAAATTAGACCACTTACTGTAGAGTGACAACACATCCCTCTGCAGGATACTGGGGTTGCCATGGTCCGTTGGAAATGGACCAATGAAGAAAAAAGGCAGAATTATGAGCACGCTTTAGTATCTCATTCAGTAAACATCTGTTTTTGTTTGGTTTTTTTCATGGTTGGCTTTTTTTTTTTTCCTGATTGTTATTTTATTCTGCTTAGGATGGCCTTTATTGTTATTATCTTTAAGGAAATCTGCTCTGATACTCTTCTGAGGGAGTAAAACAAGACTGAAAGCCTTAGGTAAGCATGCTTAAAGTATATCAGTGGAAGTTCACTGGGTAGCAATAACAAGTAAACTGCACCAGTGTGAATTTCCTGATGCAGACAGGGCTTGAATTCAGCACAGAAGTATTCCTGATAGACTTGCTAAGGCTTGTTTGAGAATATGACAGGTATGCTTCTAAGATTGCCTCATATTAGGAAATTTCCCCTGACATTTTACACATTGATAATCCTGCACCAGTCTAATGAAGAGGAGCTTTAAATGGAATCTCATGGTTCATTATGTCATCTGAATATATCACCTCCTACCCTTTTACACAGGCTGCCTCTAACATTAGTTTTGAGAATGAATTCAAACCAGTAAAAGTTAAGTTTTGAGATGGAGGAAGCTGGAAACATTTTAATGAAAGGCAATCAAGTATTCTGTTGTCTCAGATCATATTCTTATCTGCTGCTTCACTGCAAATATTTTGTTATCACAAGTAGTGGTGACCTCATCAGCTATGATGATACTAAATATCTTGGGACACAAGGAGAGGGGCAAGCCCTGCAGTATTTAATTAAGAACTGGCCTTGGCATTTATTTTGAAACAAAACCTTAAGGAATAGAGGATCTCCCTTCTGCTTTCCTCCTTCAAAGTCTCTAATTCTATCTTGCTCATTTTACTTGTCCCCAGGCCCTTCTGAAAACATCTGCTACTCTCATCTTGATAGCTGCAGTGTTTCTAATGTGGAATAATAAATATGCTTCATTACGGGTGCATGGCAAGGGTAGGCAGTTGCCAGAACGAAGCTGTAGATGCAGCTTTAACCCTGCAATTGTCCACTGAACCACGATTGTCGGTTCAAAAAAACTGGATGAATCTCCTCGTGAGCAATAATTAAATTAGCAGGGACTAAGGATACTGGAACTGGCAGAGCTTAAAGACTTTTGTGATTTTCTTGAATCAAGCTGTCCTTTCATTTTGTCAGAAAAAGTGTCTGATATTTGCAATTAATTTTCATAGCTGCTAGGTCATATCTAGTAGACCATAACCAGGAAAGTTTGCTCTCTTCAGAGCAAAGAATTTGAACATGTAAAGGGAAATGATGCATGTCAAGGATGAAAATAAATATGTTGCTGTGTGCTGGAAAAATAATAAGTGGTTTCAGAACTCTGACTTTTTTTTTTTTTTTTTTTTTGGAGGCTTTTATTTCTAAGAGTAACATCTCTTAAAAGGTGTAATCCCATGCATCAGCTTTACATTGTCCGCCCTCTTCTTTCATAAATCATAATTTCACTCTCTTAAGAGGAGAAATAAGATGGTTAAATCAAATATCCTTCACTCCAAAGATTTCCATTAGAAGAGGTTGGCAGAGGTGTTACTGGCTCATTCAAAGGTCACTAATAATTTCCCAGAGCTACTGCCATTTTAATTTCATAACTATTGCCACTTTCATTTTAAACAATTTTATTATATTGAGACCCCATAGTTATGTCAATGATTTCTTCTTCCAACAAGTTTTCCAGTGTTGGGATCCTTCAATCATCACATATTTCAAGTTCGTCCTGTTTTACTCCACTGGGAGTAAAGTGTCAGGATTCATACCCAGACGCATGACAAAGTTTTTGTATTTTTCCTTTCTGGACAGGAGAGAATACTTTGCTTCTGTTTTGCCAGTTACTTACATATCCTATAAGCTTAGGCTGTGTTGGTTCTTATCTTCACTTTGTGCTCTAAATTTTCAAACTTCAAACTCCAAGATATTTTATGAGGAGCAGAACTAGTTAAGGCCAGTTTCATGTGGATTTATTCCACATCCTTCCTAGCCATCTCCCAAACTGTTATTACTTCATCTCCAACCTTGCCTGCTAGCAGCTTAGCTTTCATCCTTACCTTTTTTCTTCCTCCAGGCAAGCTTTTATCCTCCATGTCCCTGGCAACACTGCTGAGCTGAAACTGAACTTTTTTCATGTAGTAGGGGCAATAACCTTTATACTCCTGTGCCTGTTTTCGTGAAACTTGTTGGAACTTAATAGCTGTGAGACCTCTACTTCAATGCTAAATGTGGTAGAAATTGGACAGTTGCTTGAAAGTTACCAGGGAAAGCACTAGCAGATCACATAATCTGCATCTGACAGAAATAAAATGGGTTCTTTATGAGGACAACTATCATGAGGACATTAATAACTCCCAGAATTTTGTTTTGGTCAGGCATTGAAGAAAAATCAAATTGGTAATTATTGAAACTAAAAAGATCATCATGAGTGAAACATTCTCTTGTCCTCTGGAAGGTTTGTTAGCTTGTGTCACTGACATTCAACCCTCAGCTTCTAGGGTCTTTCTGAATAACAGCCCTACTTTCCAGCATGTCATCCACTGTCCCCAATTAGGATTCACCTTCATATTTACTGAGGTTGCATTCTTTTCCACCAGGCCATTAATACAGATGTTAAACAGTATCAGTCCCAGTATCAACCCCTGGTGAATACCACGAATAACCATCTGCCAGCTGCTAGTCATAACTTTTTGAGCCTGGGGTCCAGCCAATTTTCCACATAGCTCAACTCTCCAGCCAGTATCTTACCAATCTGGTGGTAAAGATAATATAAGATATTGTGTCAAAAACCTTCTTAAAGTTAAGGTGACCAACATCCACTGCTCTCCCCTTATTCACACAGCCAGTTATCTCATCTTAGAAGACACTCAGCTTGATCAGGCATGACCCTTGGCATATCTATGCTGGCTGTTTCCAGTCACTTTCTTGTCAGTTGTGTGCTTGGAAATGGCTTCCAGGAGAATTTACACCATGATTTTCCAGGGTACCAAGATAAGGCTGACCAATCCATAGTTCCACAGATACTCTATCTTTCCCTCCTTGAAGTTAGGTGTGAAACTTGGCTTTGTTTCTGTCATTATGAACCTCCCACAGTCACCAGCATCTTTCAAAGACAAGATAGAACAGCCTCACAGGACAATGGCCAACTTCCTCAACGCCCTCAGCTACAGCCCGCCTGGTCTCATGGACCTAGGTGTGGTCTGTTGACTTAAATACTATCTAACTCTGTCTTCCCCTGTGGTGGGAGACACCTGATACCCCCAGAATCTGCTAGTAGGCTCGGGGACATGGAAGGACTAAAAATAGACCCTAGTAGTAAAAAGCAAGACAAAGAAAAGGCACTGAGGACCTCAGCCTTCTTTCATGTATCGGTATAATTTGTGGTCAGCCCTGAAGTGGTCAGGCAGTTGGACTAGATGATCATTGTAGGTCCCTTCCAACTGGACTGTTCTGTTCTGTTCTGTTCTGTTCTATTCTATTCTAATTCTATTCTATAAGTAAGTTTAGTAAACAAGGACAAGAAACAGGGTTTGCATTATAATTGTTTGGTCCACTAGTAGAGTCTGACAGAGGAATTTTCCCTTATTTATGAGTTAGACACCTCTAACTTACCGGCTTGCCACATGTACCATTACTTTGCAGAATCTGTAAAAAACCTATGCTGAATTTGTGAGCCAAATGCCAAAGTGAAGGTATTAATTTTTTATATCTTTTCTTGACAGCCTAATATGTTTGCTTACACCACAAATTAAAAGTTCATACTGATAAAACAAGAGTTCCCCAAACAGGTTACTGAAACTGGACTAAAAATTTGTTCTAAAAAGTAGCTGGTTGTGTCATGCTACTCTAGTAAAGGTAATATTGAAACTACCAGCCAGTTCATTCTCATACAAATGGCCTGCAATACATGAATCTGTTTTATGTTAGATTGTTCTGTGAATGCAATGAGTACACAAAAGGAGCCCAAACATGGTGATTGACATACAGTTCTGGTAACTAAGTTTATCTAGGCTGGATACAAGTAGTCATATGGAAATCCATGGTTTTGCTGAGCCGTGGGATATATCTGCTGCTGCAATTGTGTGGATATATCCTATGGTACTTTGCCCTGTAGTAAGCAGAGCCACTTTATTGGTAGCTTTTTCAATCCAAGTGTGAGAAATTTCTTCTAGCGTCACAAAGAACTGTGAGAAATTGCTGCAGGACTATGAGACTCATGGTGATTGGCCTGTGTTCCCATTACAAAATTAGCAAGTGGTCAGCATAGATGAGTGGTTTTGTCCTACTGGGAAAGACCACCCGGGAGCTATCAGATCTGTGGGGGAATCTGCCTCTTCCCTGAGGGCATAAAGTGGGAAGCACACTTCTCTGTGAAAAAGGTGGTAGACTCTATCTTTGAGCTAAAATAACTCCCTGTGTGCTGGAGTTCCAACTGGAGTTGGCATTTCAATAATGACACGACTCTACCAGTGTGGAGCCACAAAATATAAAATTTAAGAAGCTAACAATACAGTTCTACTCCTGACAAGACAAACAAATACCTCATCTTTCAGGAGTTATAGGCACTACTGTTGTTTACCTTGAACATTGTCAAGAGATTTTCCTGGAAAGATGGACAAAATTTTTTTTTTTAAGTATCCTATCTCAAGAGCAAGTATGAGTAAGACCTTACACTTCCAATAGAAATACCTGTTTAGAGTGATAAAAGAAGTCCTGCACAGAGAAGTTGTATTAAAATGAAAGTATAGAAATTGAAGCAAGATTTTTTGTTTCCTACTGAAGTTATACTGCATCTTTGCTGCCTAACTGCAGTTGCATTGCAACAGATGCATTTTCCCAGACCCAACCCCTGCAGGAGAGGGCTGAGCATTTGGAACATCTGTCATTTGATGAAAATAGGATAATTGCTACATTCTCCTGGTATTCTTATTTGAGTTAGTACATGACAATTTAGAAAAAAAGATGAGGGAAATGTAGGAGACAGGTGGATGTTCAGCAAGGAAAACTCCCCCTAGACTTTTAATAAATGCCAGAAGTATGTACATATATATTTCTGTAAATGCACAAGAAATTCGATTTCCTTTGCGTAGGAATAGTTTGGGCTCCTCTTACAAAATAAGCTCATTAGCTCTAGGGGTGGTTATGAGAGAGACAAAGAAAAAAACCTGATGTTCTGTCTTGGAAAAAATAGGTTCTAATGAAGAAAATAAGAAAATGATCCATACTTTAGCCAAATAAAAAGTTTACCACTGGATAAGAGAATGACTCAAGCCATTTTGTTGTATTAACAAGGAGAATATAATCAGGCAGCAAACCAAAACCAATTGAATGAAAAACATTTCCAGGAAAATGAAAATCATTAAGGTTCTCTCTCTCTCTCTTTCTCTCTCCATGGAAATAAATCATCTGTATGGATCTTTGTTTGAGTATCTTGGGAAATTTGATCCTGCAGAAGGAATAAAAAATTATCAGGAAAAAACAGTTTCTATTGGAATGCTTAGGATTTTGAAATACAGAAGCCCTAACTGTGTAAGAACTGCATGTGCAAATGAGATACCCGAACACTGATGCCAGTGCTTATTCATTACTTTGTCTAAGATGACTCGTATGATGCAGATTATTTATTGAAAATCTTTCAGAATTTGTTGACATTTGGGGATTTATAGGAACTCAGCAAACATCTGCTGGTAGAATTGCTTCTCACAACCTTGAATACAGCATGCCTGATCACTAAAGTTTTGGTGGAAACTTCCTTAGGATTATGTCAGTGTTCAGCACACATCAGCTGGTCTCCACAAACCATCTCACTTATCCTTATCCCTGAGGAGGTCTCAGAACATGGACATGTATCTGATGCCTTTGAAACCTTTTTCCACAGTTCATTAAAGATGCAACAATGATGTTTCGCTGTATAGGGATTTTGAAAACATGACTCCATTTAAACCTACCTTTTTGCAAATTACTTTTTTTATTAGTGCCCTCAAAAAATAATTTTATTTCCTAGAGGAAAAATGTGAGGTCTGGTTCTTGATGCACTGGTATTCTTTGTATCCATTTTCCAACATTTTGGCTCATGAAGCAACAGCACTTAATGAACATCACCAGAACAATGGTTCTGCATTCCTCAGTGTCCTGCTTCTACCTGTAGATCTCCATCTGATACTTCAAGAGAAAGTGAAAAGCCTCTCCTCTTTTACCTGCTCAGTTAAGATTCTGTGGATAAAAACATTCCTTTTTCAACCTTTTCAGAAAATTACTTGGAGCTCTGAAGTGTGAGATTTGATTGTTAATCCTCAGTCAGGATCTCAGGAAGAATTTCAGTCTTCACTTCTATGTAAGGGAGGAATACAAAGGTGCTGCTTGCTCTGTCTCACTCACTCTATATTTTCACTCGCTCTCTGTCTCATTCTTTCCAAATGCTGACTGTGAACAGTTTAGAGATTGTAGGGAGCTGTGGAAGCCAGTGTTATCACACACTAAATCATTCACTTCTGGCTTGCTCTCAGCTGTACTGGAGCTCCCCTTCTCCTCCTCTGAGTTTTAACATGAAGGCATAGAGGAGCAGAGTAGGAAATTACTACCCTCACTGTGAGTTTCGGTGGTGTTCTCCCTCTGAACTGCAGCCAAATGGTAGAATAGATGCTTTAGGGAGTTCCACAGGCCCTTCCTCCTTTACTTCCTCACTTGGGGTCTATTTGTAGCTTCAAGACATCAAATACATTTTACTTCAATCCCAACCAAAATACAACTTTACCTGGATGAGCTGAATAACATCCTGAAGCCTTTTCCCTGTCCCATAGAAACAGAGGTAATTTCATCCTTAGGAAATGATTGGGAAATACATTCCAATCCTTTCTGAGCACCTTCAGAAAAGTCACTGGACTTACCAGACAGTGTCTGCATGAAGGACACCGGTCCTGTGTTATCATATGATTTATTATGGGTACCTACAAAGCAAATTTAGGATCTTGTAGACAAGGAATGTGTTCCACACCAAGCTCCAAAATTTTTAGCTTGCATCCAGTTATGATAGCAACAGGGTAGCTGACAGGGTTGGTAGAGCATCCGCTTCTTCTTCTGCCAACTTTGGACACAGAAAGGCTGGGACATGTCCTGAAAGAACAAAATGTGGAGAAGAGGTGCTGGCACTACAGTGCAACCAAGCAATCAGGTCTCAGCACCAGCAAGAGCCACAGCCTCCCTTCCTGCTAACGTCTCACCTCAGTACGGATCCTGCTGCTTTTTCAAAGCAGTTTTTGAACAGCATCCTTAGGTAGTGAGGTACTTTGTCTAGATTCACAGTTTTTATTATACACCCTGCTGCTCCTCTGTTCTCTGAGAATCAAGTTATCTCCCACTGTCTGGTTCAGTATTCAAAAAGACATTAGAAAAAGGCCAGAACTAAAGCGTTAGTGAGAAATGTTGAATGTGGTTTTCTTGTAAAGCTGAGTGCCACTTCCACAGGCAGCACTGTCCTATGCTTCTGCTAGTAAAGCTTTACACTGTAAGTGGTATACACGCAGTTGTGCCTTTATACTCAGTAAAAGATGCTGAAAGTCTTATTACTAGAGCCTTTCTGTGCACCTGCCAGTAAACATCCTAAATGTTTAGCTAGGGATTTTAACTATACACTGTGTTAGTGTAATGGTGCAGGTCTAGCATAGTCCCCTCTGCATTTCTTAGTGTATCATGTATAGGACAATTGAGCAACAGAACCAAAGAATGGTGATGATTCTCCATCTGTATCTTCTTTCTATACAAACTTCATGTGGATACCTCAGTGGTATGAGTGTCATTGTCAAGAACACGCAGATTACAGTGTGTAATAACTGAGGATGTCACTATGAAATTTTTGCCCACTCCTACATGTTTGTAACAGCAGCTAAGACCTTGGAAGAAATTAGAGCAAGGGATAAGTGTGTGGCACATCCCATGATAAAGAACAGTCTGAAATAGACACAGGCTAAGAATTTGGTAAAAACAAATGCTGTCAGACTCCTTTTTTTTATCCTGCTGGAAATTCAGTTGTTTCCCTCTTTTCATCAGAAAAGGAATATGGATTGGCTATGTGCTTTTAGGTTACTCTTCGAGATAATACTGATTATTTGGAGTTATAATATTTTAAATTTATAACAAAAATCCATAAAGAAGTTCTTATAATTCTTTTTTTTAAAAAAAAAAAAAAGATGTGTCAAAGTCATTGCAAGTTCTCTCAGTCTAATTTCCCATCAGGAAGCGTCTAATGTGAATGTGATTTCCACCATTCATCCTTCTGTCTTTGGCAGTTACTTCTCGGTACTTATGAGCCCACTCATCAATTTAACACAGATTTGACAAATAGTTAGAAATCATAAAGATCTGAAGTTCCTGTACCTCTTTTGAAAATAACAAATTGGTATAAAGGAAAGATCCAATTTAAGGCTTAAATGGCTACCTGTTCAGCTTTTCCTGCCAAGTGCCTAGTCAAGATGGGTGTAGTAGCTGTCTAATCAAATTGTGATTTCTGTACCACTCAAAACTAGCTGCAATACTCACCATCTCTTTTCCCCCGCACAGTTAGGAGACACAGAAAGAGTTAAGAGATATTAGCAGGATCTGAAAGGCAGGAACTCAAAAAAGATTTTTTATCTAGAGTTAATATGGTGCTCTAGCTAATATGGCTAACACTTAATTTCATGGTTTCATTGAAAACCAGACCATTATTTCTAGAGCTCATGAAACATGCCATTAGTTTTCTTAACAAAATCCACATGTCAAAAGTTATGTAACTTCAGTTACCTCACCTGTATATTTCAAGTTCTGTGACTTAGAATTCCCTCAGACTTTTAAAAATATCCTAATAATGCAATAGGAATTTCTTGCAGTACTGATAGGGGAGGTGAAACTACCAGGTCTAAGAGGGAAAGCAGCTTCAGCTAAGTTTTATCTGTTTTTATCAATTTATCAATAATATTTTTCTGGTCAGTTAATACAAAGTCTTTGAAAAAAATTTCCAGCTGGAAACCTGAAAAATTGCATTTTGAATCTATTTTTCTTTTTTAAATACTGATTTTTCACAGCCTTTTTTACAGCTTTCCAAGTTTTGTCCCAGTTGGTATACTGATCTTCCTGAAGTTAAGAATTAATTTATTTACTTTGCTGAATTGGGGACATTTGTAAATTCAAGGTCCGGGAAGGTTTTGATACAATGGTGAAGAAAATAAAAAAGGATTTATTTAATTTCATTAAAACCATAACATATTACACATTGTCTCCATTATTTACCTAGATCTGCTTCTCTATGAATCTGAAATCTTTTGGAAATCAGGGAGATGTTTCTTTGTAAAAGACTGTATGGGATATAAAGTAAGATTGAATTTCTGAGGTTAGGAAGATGTCTCTAGTAAGACTGAATGTTTAGGTAAAATTCTAGTAATAATGCTAGTGGACTACATTAACACATCATGCAGCACTTCTTGTGATTTCCCATTCCATTTGCTGCTCAAGCTAGTAAATAAATCAGCATAATTTAAAGTAAATTCAAGGAACAGAAAGACTTAGATTAGAAGTTAATTTTAATGATAGAAATTTTACCTCCTACATATACCATCAGAGAAAGTGAGCTCATAAAGAAAAGACAAATAAATGCTTTGCCTGGAGTGTTGTTGTTGTCTGTGACTGAGTTTCTCCATATTTTGTGGCTGCAAAGGTCAAGGATCTCATGTCTGGGATGAACAAAACAATCTAGATGACTAAGCCACAAAGTAAAATGACTATTGCTCTTAACATTTAGTGGTTAAGCAATATCCTAGGACAATGGGTTGTAAGAAACGCCCAGGTTTTTGCTCTGTTGAAAAAGGGCAGCTTCTGGAACAAGAAAAGGGTGGTCCTGGGTGTGCATTCTGTACCTCGAAGATTGATCAGTCTCACGGCACTTGCCAACTTAACTGTCAGTAATCCAGAAACAGCTAACCTGAGAAATCCAAGCTGGTTTAAAAAAAAGCAGCCTTCATACCATTGGAGACAACAGAGGGAGAATCTGTCTTCAGGGAGAAGAAAATTCAGCTGCTATCTGCCTTTCTGTGCTAGACACTCATCAAACAGTGACCTGGTTTATCTTTTGAGTGGATATTTTGTGTGCATATAATTTCTCATTAACTTTATCCAGTCACCCTTGGGAAAATATTTCACTCCTATAGAGCATTTTGTTATGAAAATAGAGTCCTCATTATCCCATTCAGACAATTGTTTTGAACATTTAAGCATAGATGAATGGCAGAATTGATGGTATTGAGAACCCTGGAGTACGCATCAACACAGGCTTTCCTAAGGCAGTTTTAGGAGCTCAGTGCATCAGAAAGAATGGCAGCATACAGTATGTTGTGCTCAGTTTTTCCATGATGGTAAGAACTCTAGGAATTGCTTGATACAGATGTAGATTTTTGCTTATGGAAAAACATCCCCTGTGTTCTCTTAGAATGTGACCTCTGTGGTCATCAATACTTTTCTATGATGTCCTCTGTACCCAAAAAGTCATTCCTTGTTTTCAGTCCTCTCAGGAATGAAGGATCTGGAAGATAACACTGGTTTGTCTGACAACTGAGACACCAGACCACCTTAAAACAAAATGTTCTCAGTGACTTAGGACATAATGATTTTCTTGAAGAAAAGTTTCTGTTAAGTATTACTGAGTTATTTACTTTTGTCTTACAATTATTATCTTAATGTATGCATACTCATTTTGTGTAGGTCATTAAGATCTAAAATTGGAGGACTAAATTTCAGCTGCAGTATGAATAAGTATTTGTTCTCCAAACTCATTACATTTGTAAATTTTTTTCCTGGAGAGCAATTTTTGTTTGCATATCTAAAAAATAAATATTCCTTATAATTCCTTCCATAATGTATACCTGATATACCTCACTGTACCAATATTTAT
>JAOBAS010000028.1:5953023-5966300 GCA_025311575.1 Elanoides forficatus | reverse complement strand
TACTGAACTCAAAACATAGCACCGTACCAGCTACTAGGAAGACAATTAACTCTATCCCAGCTGAAACCAGGACAGGTCCACATTTTAGTCCTTTGCCAGCAAGGAATTGGAGCAAGAGGCTTACCACAGGCCAGGACTGCTGCCCTCCTCTTACCTCACTGCAGGTGCTCTGAACGTAGACGTCATTCTTGGATTTATAGCCTAGGATCTTTATTCTGATGCACATTCCACTTCTTTAGGTAAACGAGTAAAATAATTCTCTGGCTAGATGCTGTGGCTTTAAGTATAATTATAATGTGTGTAACAGGAAACTTTCTAGTGAGTTATGTTGTCATACATGTGTAAGAGAAAGAGATTGGGAGCTGACACCTGAAATCTGTTATCACCCCAGTGGTTGACTGCTGTCAATTCTCATCTCAGTCAAGATTTGTAGTAACATACATACAATTAGAAAGTGGTGTTGTTCGTATTAGCTCTTGCTTTAATATACAGATTAACATAAAATGATCAGCAAAAGATCCTTTTCTGACTAAAACATGCTAAACAGGCACCAAAGAGAGAACAAGAGTTTTAAACTTCATTGAAGCAATTAATTGTTTGCTAGCTATTAAAGTGCAGGAGATGACTTCTAATGTAACAAAAAGACTTCATGTAGCTACTGAAGGGCAACGACTTCAAATTAGTTAGGTGGGTGATCAGGCTGCTTCTTAGGTACAGAAAGAATGAAATGAGTTAGAGATTGGAAGAATAAACTGATGATGTGGGAGGAGAAATTAACTGTTAAATCTGTTCTATTCCACGAACAAGGGAAGACTTTCAATATATGACCCTATGGTAAATAGATTAGGTTAAGCTTTTCGGTCACTTATACCTATGTCTTTCCAAACATTTAGAACTGTATTGCCTATTTTGGATGCTATTAATAAAATTTTGCATTCACATATTTATCTTAACTTGTGTTAAATGAAGAGAACTGGAAAACACCAATGTCCTCCTCGCTCACGAGTGCTGACCTGATACTGGAACACCCCATGAAATGCCCCAAGTGCTTTTCTGCACATTTCTGAGCCTCCAAAAGGCAGCAGAAGAGCTCTCCATTTTAGCTGCATCAGCTGGGGGCAGAGGCAGCACCAAGAGGATCAGGCAAAGTAGAAACCTCTTTCAGTGACTGCTGATGACATGCAACGCAATCTGGCGTACATTGGAGTTTTTGTTCAAACCGCATGTGTCACTTGTTCAATATCACAAATTGTACAGAAGGAACAAAAGCAACCACAAAGGACCAGTGTCTGTTTTAAAAGGCTTTTAAAATTAGGTTATATTCAATATATAATAAAAAGGCAGGATGATGCAGTGGCTGGTATTAAATAAATGAAAAAGGGAACAGAAGAAAAGGCTACAGAAAGAAACAAATTCATAGCAAAATAATGTAGATGGAGATGACTGTATAATTATAAGTATTTTAAAATTAGCAATGCCCAGACCAACTAATCAGCCAGACATACCATCAGAACTGTGGCTACTACCCTGTTATCTAGTATTTGCACATTTTGAGATGAAAATGAGAAAACATATGCTCTGTCACTAGCATAAGTCTGACAGTATGAAATATCAAAACTGGAGACTTGATAGAAAACTTCAAGAGAGAGCAATGGGTTGTACAATGTGCTGCTTAGCAATCAGAATGAACCACTTGGCTAAAATGGAAAAAGATTAAACAATTCCTATTTTCTAGCAAAGATAATGGATTTTCTTGTTTCCCTTAGGGATAGGAAGTCAATTTTCCCTATTGGAGATTGAAATGCAAACCTTATGGACCCCTAGAACTTAAAGGGAAAAGTCATTTTCCTTCTTTTTAATACATTTTTTCCCCCACCTCTTTTGTACGGTTTGTGTTATTTAAATCTACCACATAGAGAATATAGAATAGTAGCTATGTTTTATTAAGAAAATAAATCATGGCAGAAAAGTACTGGTTGCACAGAATAATCACCTGATTTTATGGAAGTTTTATATAGTTAACTTGCACAAGTGAAGGCAGATTTGTTGAAGTTTCTTCATTTTCACCTCTTTAGCACACAAACCAACACTGAATGCTAATGTTTAAGAAACTGTAGGCTAACACTGCAGGGTGCAAAATAAAGATCATTTATCCACTCAGGTTTTCTTCTACCACTTGGACTTTCACATAATTAAGTTTTAGAAAACTCTGCATGATTTCAACCTTAAAGTACATTTATCTTGTAATCATACACCTTTGGAAAAAATGCTTTAATTTTCTCTATTTTTTGTACTGTTGTATTTTAAATCATAGTTTTTCCTTCTCAATAGTAGTAATGAAACTTATATACTAATCACAGACTGTAAAGTGCTGAGTCCTAAGTCCTTTGAACTAGAATGCAATAATATTCTATGATTTGCTAGAGTGTATTTGTAATCAAGGATTAAATAATGAATCAGACCTTGGTGAACTTCTAAGGATTTGGTATTCCACAGATAAGCAGCCAGTGTATTATTCAATTATTCCAATCACAGAAGGCTGCAAAACTAGGCTGACCAGTTCACAAGGAGTTCATTGCGAAAGGTGAACCATCCAAGAGCAGTGCATGTTTTATCTAACCAGCTTCTGCACACTTAGAATAAATTGCTTTCAGATTGTAAATTTGTGTGTCTGGTAACTGAACCTGCCTGCAGTGAAGTGGCCCTGGCCAGAGGAAAATATTTTAAAGGACAAATCCAAACTTGGCCTGCCCACTGAATGCTTTTGAGTCTTTGGCATGCTCCAGGGTCTTTCAGGTTGAGGTGCCCTGGAGCATCATGACGCCTTTTCCAAAGTAGACCTTCGCCATATTCTCTCTCTTGCCGCGATGCCTGCCTGCCACTCAGCCCAATCCTGTGGATGTCAGACGCAGTCCTGTATACAGGACACTGTACGACTCACGCTGTTATCTCCCGGAGCGCTGCAGCAAAAGGCAGGGAAAAGGAGACAATTTTGACTGGGGAGGAACTTCAAAAAAGCTTTCAATAGTGAGCTCTGAGACCACTTTGCTCTAGGGCTTATCAGTTTCCAAAGGCTGGAGCTGGTATCACTGGGATCCAAAGACTTGACCTGCCTAAATGGAAAGCAGAACAGATTACCTTTCCCTCACATTGTAAAACTTAAGGTTCAGGTGTACATCACAGGCTCCAGCCATCATCTCGTTGGCATTTGATGCTGTTTGTTTGGATGCTAGTAACAAAAATGAGTTCATGCAGTCTGGGCAATGCATTTTAGGCAGAGAATACTAGTTCTGCCTGGGTTTTCTGCTTGTTTGTACATATGCTGATTGCGCTTGTACATTTTCCTGTCCAAAAGTGGCATAGCTGGTTGAGATGGCCTCTCTGCTTGATAGAGGAGGGTGGGTGGAGGGGTGCGAGGATGTCATGCAGAGCAGGAGCTGTGAGCAGTGAGTGCCGAAACATAAAACTATGTCAAGCATATGCATATGTGCAAACTGACCATCGAGGTGTAACTGGATGTGTTGTTCCAGCCTACAAAGTGGTTGGCTGCTGAGAAGACTTGGGTCTACTAACAGATCTGGTTCTGGCAGGCAGTTATTAAACATTTACAAGCCACATTAGAAATGGAAAATGTAAATGAGGTCTGCCAGCTCATTCATGTGTTTATGGTGGCGAGACAGTAGGTGATTCATGTTGCAGGTTTCCCTAATAACAGAAGCTGAAGACAGGATTCCTGCTGTCAGCTGATACTTGCCAGGACAGAGCTCTTCCCTCATTAGTGGGAGATGCAGAGTCCTGCCTATGCACTCACTGCATGGCCAGAATGTGATTCTGCCATCCTGTGGGCTTAGGAGCAGGATATCACAAAGACTACTGCATAAACAGATACTGTGAAGATGGTAAACTGGAGAGTATCTCAACAGATGGGTATCCACAAGACTTTTTCTCTACCTTTCAACTGCAAGGTTCTTAGATTGCTGCTCAGGGGCCTGAAAATAGAGATTGTACCTGGGCAGAAGACTTGGTAAGTGCACCCCAGAGGAGGCTGTCAAAAAGTAATATAGTTGCAGACCCAAGATTAATTCTTTTGTTTCATTTCCCCTGGCAGCTTCTTCTATTTTCAGCTGAGAGTCATGATCTCGATGTTCAGAGCAGGCAAACAAAGGCAGAGCTGCAGCAGTAATACTTCACTACTGCCCATGTGAAAAGTGCTCCTCTGGATCTGCACATCCTGACCCTGACTTGCTGACTTACATTCCTGGCTTGACCTCAAAGCTGCCTCCTCGTGGTGGACGCGTCTGGTGATTGAGACTCTTGGATGAACCTGACTACTATGAGCAGACTGGTTCTGCTCACCCTGCTTAGGTACCATGAAACTGGCCCTGTCTCACCAGCCTTGCGTTGCAGCTCAGCTCCCGGTTCCTTTTCCTCGTTGAGCAGACTGGCCTCGCTGCTCCCGAGGGGGGAGAAAAAAGCCTCCAAGAGGAGAGGACTCCAGAGCTATTGGACAGAAGCAGGAGTTAAAAAACCCACCTTTTTTTCTTCATCAAGTGATGCCTGTGAAACACTTGGACATATGGTCACATTCATCTAAAAAAAAAAAAAAAAGAACGGAAAAAGAACTCTCACATTAATTTAGTCTTACCTTAAGAAGGAGGTGACTTGGGGTAGAGTCAAACTGTTTGGCAAATATGGTCAAGTTTATCTCTGTCCCAAACCACCTTTTTCTGAAGATAATATATATGATATATACATATGTATGCACACACACAACTACACTTATGCTTGGTTTTGAATGATTAGGTTGATATAATACCTCCAGAGAAGCCTTTATCGTTATTCTTCTGACTCCTTTTTCCCTCTCTTTCTGTCTTCTACTGGCTGCAGATCGCTCTGTGAGGAAATGGCCCTATGCCAAGCATATTCTTATTTAAATTTTGCCTATGTTCCCTGCAGTAATGGCTCTATATGTTCTTGTGTGAAACGTGAGTAGAAGTGAAGACCTTTATGGGAGGCAAACATTACTGCAAAAACATTGATTCAGTCTTGAGACTCAGGAAGTCTCTGCCTACTGCTGTAACTAGTTTCTTTGACGATCTACTTGCATATGCTTGGATCAATACTACTCCCTGAGGACAATATGTAGTGAATTGTCTAACTCAGTTAATGCCAGTCTTACTTTGTCAGCAGATTTCTCATTGGGTTGGGGAATACATGTAGCAATGGTCCGTGTTCGTGCTATTTCAATTATATTGGATACACTCCAGTGATATTTCCAAAATAAAAGGTTTAAGAAAGGTTATTTTGTCAAAAAGTGTCACTGAAGGTGGACATATGCTGTCAGACAAATATCAGGTAGCTTTTTTCATCATCATCAATGTAACATTCGCATATTGGAAAGCAATACTGTTACCACTATACTATGCCATATATCTCTAAAAGTGTCAACAAATAATCTTCCATTGAATGCTAAAAATGGGGAAACCATAGAAACTATTCCAGGTTCTCTCAGAAATAAATTAATTTTTAGCATAAATAAAAAAGAACTTCAATCAACATCAAAGTCACATCAGCTTTATGTGAATAATAACCACTAAAATTATTTTAATTACTGAAATATGAAGTATCTGTGTAAATGAATAATTAATAACAAGACATATTTGCTCAAAAATTAAACACTCAGACTCCATTTAAACAGAATACCAACTTAGCTTCTTCACCAGTAATATCATGGTCTGAATAGAAAACAAGAAAATATGCAAAAACTTAATTTTATCTCTAGTAGCAGTATTAGCATTCTTCATTTTGTTTAATTTAGAAGTTTATTGAGGAAATAGATTGAGAGGCAATATCTTTTTGGAATAAAATGGCACATCCTAAGTTTCATTGATTCAGCAGTAGCAGTTTCTGTTACTAAACAGCTGTTCTATGTAGACCAATCTTCCTGCCTTTTGGCGATATCATCTTTATAAGTTCACAGTATTTTTTTTTTACAGATAGGCTAGATGACTTGCTCAGTGCAACCTAGGAGGCACTCAGAAAAGTCTTGCAACCTGTGGCACTTTAACCACCATATAATTGTGTTTTGACCTTGGTAGGGGATTTTTTTTTCAATTTATTTTTTTTAAATTTAATATACCAATTCAGGCCCACTTGAATCAGTAAAACCCTGTGTTGCATCTGGGGTTCCTAATCTTTCCAGCCCTTGCGAAATCTAACCAATGAATTGTCCTTCCAATTAACGTATGATTAAACCACAACTTGTAAGGATTCTTCCTCCCAGTGTTGCATGTGCTCAGCTGTAGAAACTATTTGACCTCATCTGTTTTAAGTCTTATGGTAGCAACAAAAGGCATGATAACATTATGGAATGTTAAAGCAGGTTCTTTTCTTCTCTCTACCTCTATGGTACAGTTACTGTTACTTTTTGCAAATGGTTAAAGCAATATCAAACATTTTAATGTAAATATTCAAGTATAGTATATAGAACAGCTATAAATTGGACAGTGTTTTCCTGTGATCTATCTGCTATTGCTTAGAATTTTATAGCAAGTTTTCTGTGCAGCACCAGGTTATGCACATGAATAAACATATAAAAATAATTAAACCTTCAAGTGAAACAAATCAGTTCTATCATGAACAGAGAGAGAAATAAGAGAGTTTCAGCTGTGATGCCCTATCTTAATCCTGAGCTGCAGCTGAACTGTTATAATGATAGGATCATAAAAGAGACAGAAATTCAGATAGAGACCCCACTTAATCAGGACACATGAAAGCTATTTAACTGAGAGATCTTTCAGGGAACAGATTTTAACCTAATAACACTGAAAACCAATAATGGCAGTCTAATGTGGGACATGTTACTACTTGGTAGGTTGTCTAGGGGCATAATAGTGCACTTTATGTCTTTTGGCAGTCTCATGTTTGTACTCACCTGCTTGCTAATTTATTAACTCTGAAACCTTCTTTTGAAAGCACATGCTATGTGTAGGGTTTATACTCCAGCTGCTGAGTCTGCAACTGGAAAACCAACTCTTATCAATATGTGCGGTCAGACCTAAACTCAACTATATCCAAGTGTTAAAAAAGGTGAACCAAATCATAGGTTAAAGCAACACTTTCTTGGCATCTCCTACACATGATTAATATGCAAACTTTAAAATGGCTTAAAACATTGTTTCTGAAATTGTTGAGTATGCTTTCCATTTGTCAACACTGGTAGTAGAACTTGCCAGGGCATTGGTAAATGCACACATCACCGACCTGCATTATTAGTAACAGAAATATTTTTGGCACCAAGCAGGCTTTAGTTCCTTGCCAGCTGCTGAACATGTTTCATCGCACTTTCATCTCACAGCTGCCTTTCTTTCTGTCAGGAGGCAAAGAACAAGCTATGTCTCTGTTCAAGTGCATACCCTCGCTTCTGCTAGTACGTTTGTGTCCTGAGGCTGCCCAGATGATCAGACTTGCAGCTATCCAAGCTTTGAGACTGTAAGCACAGCCCTGGGTACAGCCTAGATATACGTTTCAGGTCAAGCAGGACATTGTATGCAGAAGCACATCCACAGGGCTCACTTGCTCTAAAAATACCCTTCTATATTGTGACCAGGAGTACGCATAGTTTTCATACGTGGCTGTCCAGATGGATCACAGATACCAGGTAGGAGACTCCAGACACCGTTCTATCAGTGTATAAACTCCTCACCCTTGAAGTCTTCACAGCTTCTCAGCAAGTCAAATTATCCCTTAAGTGTTTTCTTACTACTGGTAAAAGGGAATTTGAGCTGAAGAGTGTAGAAGGGTGTTACCCAACTATCATCTAATTCAGAAATTTCTAGAGAATGAAAATATTTCAGAGTGGATGCTCTTTTGTGCTATGCTTTATGCAATAACTGACTTGAATGTGGAAGGTTTGTAACATGCTCATGAAAACTGGTGAATTCTGATTCACTCTCAACTTGGTCAGCAGCACAGGCTGTTAAAAAGGGCAAAGCAGTCATGAAAAAGGCTTTGTTGTACAGTTTTGCTGGTTGACTGAATCGTTGGATGTTAGCTTATTTAAATCTAACACTGTCATGTTTCAAAGTATGATTATTTTTCTTTAATGACTATTAAATGTGTATTTAATAATTTATTGTTAAAATCCCTGCCTTTTATCTGTTGAGAAGTATCAAGTCACAGTAGTGTCTGTCATTCTTAAACTGGCTATAGGTAGCTGCAAAAAAGGAAAAGAATCGAATGGCTAAACAATGAACATATGTATGCAAAATCAAATATTCTATCCCATTTCAGTAAATGCTCCTCCTTATTCACCTCTTTGTTGGGCTGAGTTTTTTTATGATCCTACTATATTTAGAGTTTCTCAATAAAAAGAAGACATAAGAGAAAGACAAGGTAAGAAAATTAATGCACTTAAAAAATGCCAGAGGCTGAAAGATAACCCAGTTTTCATACATCTAGGTAATTAACATGTCAACTATAGTCTTTGTGATGTGGAATTTAAAGTATTCTTAAAAGGTTAGAAGTATATATTTGCCTTCAGTACTTACTATAATGATCTGATGCTGCCATTAATATAGATACTCTTACAGAAACCTAGACTGGAAGCAGACATATTTGGAAGTCAGGTATCTACTTTTGTGGCAATTTGCATAGTGAATATGTTTTTATAAAAATTTCGCAAGTTGAACAATTTATCTCACAGATACATTTAAAGACTGGGACATGGGTCTTAAACAAAGAAGGCAAGTCATCATGTCTCACTTTATCCATCTGTAAATTATGGATAAAGATCTTTATCTCTTTAGTAAAATCCTTACAGATCTACTAAAGAAAAGATCCATATATATCTAAGTATATGCATATATGTATTTCTTATAAAGGGGTGCAAGAGAGTTATTTGCTGAGATGTCATAAAACTACTTGTTCTCACAGGGAAGAAATATTTCAAGAGTATTCAATAAAAATGACCACTTTTAAATGAGTTATTATTTTTATTTCCATTTTAAACTAGACTCTTACTACCTGACAGTTATTTTTTATGTTCTCTCAGTTGCAGACAGTATCGTGTTTTCTGAAATTCTTAACATCTTTAATGTGACTGGGTTTAAAGTGATCAATTTTATGTTAATTAGGGGCAGCAAAATATTCAGAGAATATTAAGTAATTTTTGAAAGATAATGTATTTTCAAAAATGTGATGATGACAGTTCTCTGAAAATGCAATGCCTGCCATGCATCAGGAAATGTTATGCTTCTTTAGTTCGCTAGTGTCAGGAGTGAGCTGAGACTCAGATGTTGCAACATGAGCTTAATATTTGGGATGCACACAATTCCACTGAAACAAGTGTCTTCTCCTGACATGTGAAAAACACAGAGCTGTGTGACTACAGGGTATATGAAGAGAAAGGGTATTGGACCATACTGTCACATCAAGTATGCTAGGACCGTTTCATCACAGAATACACTTTCTGTAGTCATATACACTTGTGAAAAGGGTGACTAAAACACCATCATTGTCTTTTGTAAGGCTTTTGCAACCAGCACAAGTGTAAGTGACACACACAGAAGTAAACCTATGGAGACTAGAACATCTGAATTTACAACTTTTTCTGGTTTGTAAAGAACTACCAGAAAAAAATTACCTGGAATGCAACAGAACCAGTTTTATACATCCTATAAAACCCATGAACAGCACCACATTATTTCTGAATGTGCTGGCATCTTATCCTTTCTCTATCTAGAATAATTTAATCTTTGGAAACTTGCACAACATTTATGACAGTGAAATTTGTTTGGATTTTGTCTTGAGACAGGATGGTTATTTATGGCACTGATCCTTCAAGAAATGGAGTAGATCTAAACACACTTAATCACATGCAAAACTTGAATTACCAGCAATATGCTACTAATTTCATTATTACAGTCACAATGTTAGTCTAACATTCAGTCACTTTAAGGGCTCAACTCAGGTACTGGACATATTGTCAGCATTTAACAAGACTATGTGTCTAACTATGAATGTTTATTTGTGTGAAGTTTGCTAATGTTATGTAACAAAGTAAAATACATATTTTAGAATAGTTTGTATATCCTCAAAATTCTGTTGCTGTTGTTTTCTCTCATGTAAGTGACAAATGTATATCCAAATTTGTGACTTTTTCAGGGCTGGTTGCCTTACTTGATCAATTAAATATTTTTATATTTTCAGAGACTACGGTGAGCTGACAAAGCTATTGAGTATGCAACACAATGCAATAGACACCATTCAATTTACATTGCACTTTGGTGAGGATGGAAATATATGGCATAAATAGAAATTGATTAGCAAGTGGTCTAGAAAGTATCAGAAGGAAAATCTGAGGTGACAAAAGATAGTGGGCTAAATACATTTTCTCAGATGATACGTTGTTTAGAGAAACAAAGCCGTCTACTACTATATATCTAATGAAAGGTTTAAGGCATGAAATGAATTACATTTCCTCATAAGTGTAAGCGTGGGTAATACCAGATGATTTTTAGAGTCCCCTACCCGAAGAATGCTAATGCAGAAATGAAGAAGTGTAACAAAAATGACACAAAGGTGGGAGGGTGGGATACATGACTAGATGAGATCTGAACTTACTAACAAAACAAATCAAATCAAATCAAATCAAGAGGACTTTGATATATATCCTGAATGTGAAGACAGGATTACAGTTTGATGATGGGAAAGAAACAATGCTGTCAATCCTTGTAGGGATTTCAGCCCTGGTGTTCTATCAAGCTGTAGTAGATGAAAGTTGCTACCACCTAATTTGCTGGGTAGCACAGGGGCTATGGTAGGAGCAAGGCTGATATAGCTCCATCTATTCTCCAATACTTTTCTTCCTGTGGATAAACTCAGCTCTCAGTGCAGTTTTCTGCTTGAAACTGCAGGAGTAGTTCTATGTTAGCTTTATTTTTCATGAAATGGACTGCATAATTCTACAAAATACTCAACTATAACTCAGATTATATTCTGAGGTTAGGCATTATCCATACAGATATATATATTAGAGATGAGCTCCTAAAAAAGTGATTCTGATAGATTAACATCATGGTATAGTCATCTGATGCCACACATATGTAGCAACTACCTATCTACACATGAGACTGAGAAGGAATAAAACACAGTACTGAGGTTTTATTACATTTTGATCATTATGCCCACATTTAATCTTTGCTATAATGTACTGCTCGTTACACTTGTAAATCTGTTTTTCTATTGGGTAATCCCATTTAACCTCTTTATTTGGGTATTTTTGGCTGTCCACTTTTTATTTTTTCATTGAACTGCTAATTATAAGTTTGTTTTCTTTTCCAAATATAAGCCCGTCTCCTGGTTTCTTATCATGTATTTCTTAAATTAGGTGGTATTTTGTGTTCCCTGATATTTCTTTTGTTTGCTCAGCTATCCTTTAAGTCTCAACTGGATAAAATTGAGGGCAAGACACTTTGTTTGAAAGGTCTGCAATCCTCTCTGTCTTGACTAACTAAATGAGGAAAAAATCTGGAATAGAATTCAAACGCTTTCAGGTAGTGCTTGGTGATATGAGGTGAAAATCTTCATGCTGTGTAAACTCGAAATACCAAATAGTTTAATGAGGCATTGGATAAGGCAGAAAATGGTATGCTTTTATGATTTTTAATAATAATCAGTGCAGAAAATGAAGCATCCTTTTCAATCTTCCAACGAGATCGCATAGTGTTGATCATATTTTACCACAAATTATTCATGTACTAAGAACTTATTGAAAGCACCAAGAATTTTTTATTGGCATGAAGGGTGGCACTTAGGGGAAACATGCCAGAGTAGACATGAATGGCATCTTCACCATTCTGATCTACTGTAATATCTTCCATATTTTAGCATGGTGATTGATTCAGTGGCATGCTTAATTGTAATTCTTATAAGTTGTCACCTTTCCTACCTCTTAGTGGAGCAAGGATGTGAGATCAGTCACAAAACCACAAAATTCCAAGCTGTCACCAACAAAATAAAGATGATTTTCACCACGATGTGTGAATGACTTCTTTCTTTATGTCTCTCTTTCTGGAGAAGAGTATTCATTCCTGACGACAACCAGAGACGCAAAGTGCTTACTTTATCAGCATATTGAAAGAATTGCAAAAGCAGCAGGAGGAAATTTCTACACAGGCTGCATAAATTTGGCCTATCACCTGCATAAGAACTTGAAATCTTCACACTACCACTTTTCTGTTCTCTGTTTCTCTTCTGTGTGTTCTTAAATCACATTAGGAAACTATTAAATCCTTTTAAAGAACTGTCAAAGATTCTTTCCTTGCTATTTTTTTGCTTCACTCTCTGACATGTCTGTCTCCTCCCTCCAAAACTTGTGTCTGTTTTTTTTTTATTATCCCTTGGCACCTTTGTGGTCTTGACCGTCCTCCTTTCCTGTCCCAGGCTAACTCAGTGGAGAGTAAGTTTTGCCCTAAGCAAGAAGAATGTATTTACATATACCTCACAAGAGCGGAATAACGTTGCTTGAATAACCTTTCCCAAGATGATATTTCTTGTTGTCAGACTAGAGTAAGGCAGGAGATGGCAGGGAGAACACTGTGGATGGATTCCTTATCTGAGGGGCCTGTGAGCTAGGGGTGGCAAGCAACTAGGGATAGAACTCCTGCAGGAGTTAATCTACTGAAGTGTGTTTGACGGGTGGACAGATCTGGGAGATGTGGTCCAAATACAAGAGAGCCAGAGTGCCTCTACAAGGTTGCCCTTCATCAGTAAAGTTTTCTTAAGCATTTGGGAGCAATGATGATCCCCTTGCTTCTTTCACAGGTGATTGCAACCCTGTCTCCAATCTTCTATCTCCATGCAGGCAGGTGTGCTCACTGGAAAAAATCCATAATTTGAAATTCATGTAGTGAACTCATGTAGCAATATCCCTTGCGAGTCGTTTCTAAGGAGTGGAATTTGCCTTTTAACCTTCAAGACTTTCATAGATTGGATTACATGAACTCATCTATAATAAAACAAGTCAGTTTCTCAAGTTTGAAACTGGTCCTTTTTGTGTCTACCTAAAATATCTATATGCATCTTTCTAGATATAGATATATATAAAATGTAAGTAGATACCACATACACAAACTGAAATAAAGTAATAAAAATGCAAGATTTTAAGCACCTGAATGAGCACTCAAATCCTGAAATTCAGGAATTAAAATTGTTCCTACAGCTGTCTGTATATTGTATTTATTCAGTGGTGCTCTGGATATGGTTATTTTTGTGCC
>JAOBAS010000028.1:5926550-5947639 GCA_025311575.1 Elanoides forficatus | reverse complement strand
AGCTACCAACACAGAGCACAGCACTACGAGGGCTGCTATGGGGAGAATGAACTCCTTTTCAGCCAGACCCAATACAACTGTTCATGAAAGGATGGCTGCAAGATCCTAGAGAGGCTGTTTAGACCTAGTTCCAAAAGCAGCTGTGGGTACAGTCGAGAAATACTTGAGGAAACAGAACTGGCACAAAGTGTCCCATTATTTTTAGAAAAAAGCAGGCACAGGCAGGTAGAACCAGGCTCGGCATGCAGCAGGTCTGGTAGAGGGAGGTACTACAGAAAAAGTATTGTATTCTTTTACTCTTTTTGAAACAAAAGGAAAGCAGAGAGGGATCATTCGTGCTATACTTTCAAGGGCAAGCAGCCATGTTCTGTTTCTTGCTGAGTATAAGCCGGGATTTACGAAATGTAAGGACTGCTGCACTAAATCAGATCACCATTATCCTACTCCCTACAGAGGCCATTAGGGAGAGAAGCACCAGCCTTACTCACTCCCAGAAACTCTCTGGACAAAGTGTGCTGAACAGAGTGCTGCACTGAAAGAGGTAGTGAAGAATAATTCCTGACTCATACACCAGCCGAGTACCTGCCTATGTAGAAGGAATTGTGGAATGCAGTATTTGTTCAACTCGGCTCTTATACCAGTACTACTATTATGATGAATATCCCAACAAAACCAGTTAAAAGCTGACAGCATTAACTTAAACAGTGGTAGCTGAACTGTGTTAAAAGCGTGTTAACAAGTAGAAAGATACATTTATACAATGCTATGTTCAACCATTTCAGAAGAAAATAATTATTTCAGGAAAAAAATCACTTTTCTTTGCAAGGTGAAGTTGATTTACACCTGATCTTTACTCTGAGGCGTTTCAGCCAGCATATTAGGATAGCAACTGCCAGTTGTTACTCAAAATTGTCAACATCCATTTTCAGGGTTCTGCATTGAGCATCTCAGGAAGAATTATATGAAGACAGAATCACATTCTCAGGAAATAATATCCTTTCAGGCAAATTACAAGCAAGCCCCTTGACAGGTTCATTATAAGCCTTTTTGTACTTTAGATTTATTAAACTTTTAACTCATACTGTGAAAATTATACGAGAAAAAGGAAGAAAAAATAAGTCTAGGAGAATTCTATTACTGATCTAACAAACAAGTGACTCAATTTTTAGAAATAGATCTTGATCTAGGTGTCTTGGCCTCCCGTAAAGGAGCTTCCATTTATTTCTTCACAGGAATTAGTACTGATTTTTTTCTGGTAAAGAGATAAAAGACAAAAATGTGTCATGGTTTCTGTGTAATGAAGAGTGATTTGAAAAGAAAATGGAATAGGAGTAACAGGGCATTGAGACTTCTGGGCATGTTACTTGACAAATCTCCAACACTGCAAACGCCTAGGAAAAGTGATGTCTTTGTCTTTTCCTGTGACCTACTACTTCATCGCGGCTTATGGTATTTGACCATGTCTAGGTTTCTTTTAGAAATGTCCTGGTACATCATTCAGAACAGTCCAGGTTTAACCCAGGGAAACACAGGTTGGCAAATGCTAACTACTGTTTAGAGTCTGCATCATATAGATCACTTGGACTGTCATATATGGAGATACTGATATTGCATTGCAATTTATAATGGAGGATGTCTGTAGCTCTACCATTTCCTTTCTTCCTCCTCTCCTCCCTTGACCAATAAATGAGCACCAGTGATTTTCAATAAGGTTTTAGAAAACTCCCCTTCTTTCCCACTGCCACCTATAATATCTATTTTATAAGGTTCTTTTTGTTCTGAAGAACCAAATAACAGCTACTGTTACAGAAAAGAGCAAACAAAGCATGTATGTCAAAACTTCATGTAACATGGTGGTTTCTTTAGGTTCAGTGAGTCTATGTACTTCTATCAGACGTCTGAATGTTCAAAAATGTCAAGGTTTAACTGAAGAAAATAATATCCCAGTTACTTCAATTACTTTTCTTATTTATTATATTATTGGGTTGTTTAATTTTTTTAACATGCACACACACGCCTATACATGTATATATGCATATGAGGTGGGCAGAGGGAGTCTTGCTGCCTAGTCCACAGTTGGTTTTGTCTGCCTACATATTTCTGCAGGCAGACTTTATGCACTTAATCTCAGTGAAGCTATTGGAAGTCAACATTTGTAATATAGCCGGAGGAAGAAGTTTCAATTACATGTTCATAAATGACTCTTACAGGAAACAAGTATCATTGTAAATGCACAGATTGATATCTGGGATGATATATATTTGTGCACAGACTGTTTGGTATTGATCAAGAGGACAAAAGCATCAATTTCTTAAGAAAAAATTTTCATGACAATGATTCAGAACAAAAATGCTGTGCAAAAAAAAAGCAACTGAAAGAATGGATGAAAAATGAAAACCCTGAATTTCTTAGTGCCTGTGCAAAGGAGATTTTTTAATTATTGTTTTTCTGTATGATTAGCACATAGTGCTGACATGTTGATTTTTTGTCTACTTTTAAATGCAAGTAGGGAACAAACTCCTTTTGTGTATAAGAGGGTAATATTTGAAATTTAAACTCTGGAGAATACAGTAGCTCTATACTGCTGTATCCTTTGTTTAAATCATTAATTTTAATAGATCGCTTTCTGATAATTATTTGATCTGTGGTAACCCTGAAAAATCCTTGTCAGGACTTTAAGAATGAGGTTCCCAGTGTGCTAGGGAATGTGTATAGAAAGACTTTCTGATGTAGGCAACAAATGACTTAAGAGCAATACCCATTATTAACTGAATCACATAGAATACCACAGAAAGTTTAATACAGTAAATACACAAAACAAATGGGTGGGGTATTAAACAAATACTTCTGAAAGCAACGGAGCATTTACTGCAGTATTTTGCAGGCATGATATGAGCTGAACTTCAAGGCAAGACCTGAAGAAAGGCAATGTTGTTGCTTTGTAATATTTGTTGTGCACTCCTGTGAGGAACATTTGAAGACACTTGACTCATTAGTAGAGAGAGCAAGTGGAATTTAACAAAACTTTTTTAGAAAAGATATCATGCATATGTATTTCAGGAAAATGCAACTTATGGAATGGCCACAGGAAGTTTATATGTAACTACAAGACTGCAATATTTGAAGGTTTTAATCCAGGTTTTAGTACAAGTCCAAAAAAGAGACAACAATATGTGTGCTCATTCACATGTGACTTAAATGCTAACTGTATTTGCACCATTTGTAGAAATAAAGAATTAGTTTTAGCAAATAAGGTCTTTTTTGTTCTTACCCAAAGTCAGGTATACATATCTAGTAGTCTTCAAGGTAAATATTCTACTTTTTATTATCTTAAAAATGCATATGCTCTGGTTAATTATATTTTTGTTTCTTGATAAGGTACTTGATTTTGTGACCCTTGCTAGGTGGTTTTGTGAACTGTTTTACTTGAGTGTGGCAGATATCATCCAGAAAAACCATGTCAATACTGCATCTCGCATCCTCTCTTGCTGATCATAAAAAGCACAAAATGTGGTACATTGCTATGGCAGCATTTTCTAATGAGACTGAAATGTTATCACCTCCAGTGAGAAGTATGCATAGAAATAAAATACTTTATTTTTTTTGAAAGCTTAAGTTCACATGAGGATAACTCCTGAAAATAGACAACATAACATTTTAAAGAATCTGATTCTCATAGATACATGGAGCAACCAGATTTATGTTCATCATCTCTTTACATTGAAGCATAGGAAGTAAACAGAAGGGAAATCGTACGGATGATTCTTAATGGTAAGCCTCAGCTATTCCGCATATCCTCAGCTTTCCCATGGTGACAGATGAAGCTTGAAGAAACAACCAGGTAACCTAAAAAGAAAGAAAAGCTTTCTCTTTAGCAATTTCTGTACTTTTATCAGGGTATCAGAGTATTTACAAAATTCAAACTTACTGAGTTGCTGTCATGAAATCTTAAATTTACTATTTGAATAGCACAGAAAGAAATACATAAGGACTACATTTCTAGGCCTTTGGGGTAAATTTTCCTAAAAAATCTGATAAACTATTAGCTGAACTGTGCCTACTAAAATTCTTACTAAGTGATTTATATTTAGAATTCAAATGCATGCTTTCTGGCATACATTTTATTTTTTATAACATTCTCTTCTCTTTGTACCAGCAAAGATAATTAAATTTTATTAACTGTATTTGTAAGGAAATGCTAAATCTCATTTTGCTCATGTGTTGGATTTCCACATGTGACTGTAGTAATTTAACTTAATGCAGTTTTGTATTTATTTATTCAGCATGTAGGTGCTTTCAAAAAAGAAAGATAAATCATGCACTGCTATGACCTACAGCTGCAGCATCTAGATCTATGTCTCCAGCAGACTGCTCTCAGAAACGAGGAAGCAAGACTACAGCTAAGTCAAACAAATGTAGCTTGTCACAACACTGTGCAAGTTCGTAAACCTAGGTGACTCTGAAATGTAAGCAGTCAATTCTTCTTGCCATTGAGAAAAGCCACAAGAAAAAGCCACCACAGAAACCCTATAGCATTGACAGACTCATTTTCAGCGTACTTGCTTAATTTATAGGAAGATCAAGAGTCACATCCCTGTTCTGAACCTGTGGGTCACAAATTGTAAGGGAGGGCTCGCAGTTAGAGACCGGGGCTCTCGGCGTCCCTATAGCTGCCTGCAGAAGAAAATACAGAGCTGCTGCTTTGAAAGCACACCTCAAAGAGGAAAAGGAAAAACATGCAAGAGTGAAAAGAAGCTGTGCTGATAAAGCGGTAAAAAAGGTGGCAAGAAGTAACTCAAGTCAGAAAGAAATCTGTAGTTTGGGATCGCATTTAAACAGAAAGACTGTGTGGTTTCATGAGCGGTGGAGGGAAAAATGGGGCAGGCAGCTGAAAATCCAGTTGTCTTTGGGAGGGCTCCCAAGCGCTATGCCGGCCGGTGATGCTGCTCTGGCTTGGCATCATCTCAGAGCGACTTCGGCAGCTGCTCTGCATAGGCCAACGTCCCCCCTGCCACAATCGTGCTGGGGGGTGACGAAGAGCTAAAGCAGGGTACGGGGCTCTGCACAGGTCTGGTTCACCTGCACAGCATAAATTCTCACGCATGAATTGTTTCTTTAATATACTGAGTACAGTTTCAGTCAACAGGAAAAAGAAGGCAACTAAGAGAGCAAGGGAACCATAAAATCTGAATGACGCCCCAGGAAAGCAAAGCAAGCCACACTCATAGTTTTCAAACATTCTCTCAGTCTGGAAGGGTCTTATTTTTTTCTTAACCTACTCCGTAAGATCAGACTTTGCAATTCTGGAAACAGGAGAATTGCTATCACAGACCATTGTATTAATTTGACCATCCTCCATGAATAACTTTTAAGTAATATACTATGACTCTTAGTTTATAATGCTTCTTTTTAATCTGACCTATTTCCATCTAAATCCCTGGAAACTTTTCATGTGTTAAGCTTTACATATGGCTTATCCCATTGTCCATGTTTTTATTTATTTTTAGCTTGTTTTTATGAAAGAAAGTGCTATGAGTGAGCGTATGAATAGATGAGGTAAATTTCCAAAGAAGTCAGACATTGCAGTATGGTCAATTCCTTTTCAAGTCGTGTCTCCTTGGTGTTGAGGTATAGAGGTCAGAGTCATTATTAAACAGAAGCACATATGTAAATGAATCTGTGTATCATATGTTAAGCAGTAAAGAATGACATTATATAATATATTATACAGAGATCTTGTTTGAAGTTCTGATTTAAACTTATGTAAACGTATTTAAACTTGCCCGTGGGCATGATTTTCATGTTATAACTTGAAAAAATGAGGATCTAAGTACTGCATATCTTTTAACAAGAACATTTATTGCAGAAATAGAATGTTCCTCAGAACAGTCATGCTGCTTACTTCTTATTAAATATACATATTAAGGAATATGTTTTAATCCTTTTATCTGTGAGTTTCAGAAAGCTGTTCTGAGTTATCTGGCAGTATTCTTCACTTTTAAGTTCTGTGAAGAACAAGCATTCAATAGCTTTTGACATAAACCACCATGCGGCATGTGTTGTCAAACTGAGCTTTCTGGAGAAATTATTTTCTGAAACTAACAGGTTGAATGTTGTGGATTGTTATAATGATGCTCACTGCTGTCAAAAAATACAATAATAAAATTCTAAATTTAGCATTTCAATTAGAAGTGACTGCCAAAAAATCCTCATGATCTAGCCCAACATGTCTTGTTTTCAGCATGATTTTGCTTCATTCTTATTTTGGGGTTTCTCCAGTGAGGAGTTCTGCCATTCCAAACTGATGAGAGGCAGTGGGTGAAATTCAAAACTCAATTTAAAATTAATAAAATATTGATGAATCCTAGTCTTATAAAACATTAGCATAAAGTATAATCAGAACTGATGAGTGATGTGATATTTGATATTAAAAAAATGTTCAAAACTCCCATTGTCTTTCATATCCATTAAAAAAGATCTTTCCTTTCTTTTCCCCTTCAGGTTACCCCTTCTATGTCCCAAATGGTTTATGATCATAAGTTTTTCAAATGTTATCTCAGAACAGTTTAGAATAAAGGTCATTCTATCATTCAAAATGCTTTGCAAATAAGCTCTTTCTAGAATTTGCCATTTTTCAGGTGAATGAATTGATTTTTAGACAAACCCTTCTTTTGAAAAAATGGTAATAACCTGGCACATTTCATGGTGTGCTCCAACAAAGGGTAATGTTTAGATGCGAGTGGGACTATTACTTTTTGCATCAGCTTTTAAAATTTCTGGTATAATAATACTATTAATAATTTTCTTTTTTATACCAGGAATCTCTTTTGCTGTGGTGCAACCTCTCAGAAGCATCACTTCCATGTTCTGTCCAGCACCCAAAAGAAAAATATAAAAACTTAGTCAGTACTGAATCAGTGTTAATAACGCAGATTTGAATACCAAATATGAACTATTGGTGCTTTAGAAGGGAGGTAGTGATGCTGTCATGCTGCTTATGAAACTAGGAACGTAAACAGTGAAAATGTCTACATCCTGTGCCAAGGTAGGAAAGTACAAACCTTGAATAATATATATTAACTTTCATTTTAGAAACAGAAGAGACAGCCAGATAAACAGTTTAGGTACAGTTTATCTGCAGGGTTTTTTTAATAGCTTTACTATTTCCCTCTATATGTTAGAGGTGGTTTGAGCTAGAAAGCCTAGAAGAATATGCATTAGGAAAAGAGTCTTGAACTGTACACAGAGAATAGCAATCAGTAATGTATTACATTAGTCCTTCTTTATTCCTTCATGACTTAGGCTTTGTTCACTTTTTTCCAAGGTTACTAAAGTGTTAACAATATGTACAAGATGATCATTAGTTTGACAGGATGACAAAGTTACTGTCTTTATGTAATATTCTGTCTCATTAAAAAAATAGATTTCTTTTCCAAAGTGAGATCAAGTAGGTAGGAAGCTGACACAAGATTGGAAGCTACAGTTGCTTGGAGAAGGGAGATACTCCTTCACTTTCAAATAATTCACCCAAATACATGCTTTCATTTCATACCTTAGAAACTAGTGTGCTGCTTTAAGGAAGGGGAAAAATGTTGGAGGACCCACAAGGAAATGTGTGAAATGAGTCACTAAAACATTGTTTTGATATAAGAGAAATATGAAAAATCCTTCTAATGTTCCCTCAACATAGGTGAAAAAAGAAATAGAAAACAATCAAGTACCTTTTGCATACTTCTTAGTTTTGAATGTTGGGTGTTGATTAATTTTCTTCATATATATTTAGGGTTATTTAATGAAAAAATGTGTCTGACAAGTTCATGGTGGTAATAACTAGTGTTGACTGATTATATATGGCACAGAACTGAATTAATATAACTTTTTAAAGAGTGCAGTAATTCGCCTAATATATAATCCTTGCCACCTCTTTACAATGAAGGGCCATGGCTAGATAAGAAAGACCATTCATTTTTAACAGTTGAGACAGACATATTGGTCCTATTAAAATCCATCTTCAGCATTGTTATAAAGTTATATCTTTAATGAGCGCCACTGTATAATAGATGTATAGATACCAGATTAAAATGGAGATGATACTTTTAAGATAAGATCTCTCTTTTATTATGAACCATATTTTTGATATAGCAGTGTACAGTCCCTTCAGATTTTTTGAAGATAAAAATAATCATATACAGAGATAGCTCTTGTAATTATAGAATTAGATGCCCAGAGGTATAAAGTGCAGATTTTTGATATCTTCTGTAACTCAGATTACTGATATTATTAGAAATGGGTATTGTAGATTAAGAAGTTATGGAAGAGTAGATATTGATTTAAAAGTTAACAGAAAAGACCTTGTAATGGATCAGAGTACAGAAGATTAAAGTTCTGTTAAAAGCATTCATTTCCTTCAAATAGTTTTCGTCTCAGCAGAAGTGTAAATGCTGACACTAAAAAATGTAAGGTTGCTCTATATCCCAGTTTTACAAAGCAGATATTAATGAATGTATTTGATGGCATACTTGAGGTCTTTTATGAAAATATGAAAAATGCTTAAGATAATGTGTGATTGCTGTGTACTCTTTGCAGCTAGCGTACAAATGAGAATGAGAAATTTCATTTCTGTAGGGGGTACTCTCAGGAGAACAAATTTAAAATCAATACTATAAATGAAGAAAATTTCCTGTCAATTAGTAAAAACAATTTTGTGGATAAAGCAATTGTCTGTATCAGTATCATGTCATCTGATGATCTTGGCATGTCAGAATATGTTTTATCTAATAAGAAGTAAGAAATTTAAATTATTTGAGTGAATGGATTTGATTTCTATAATCTTTATTCACTGTCTTGCTTTAGCTGTTGAGTATTATAGGAAGGGAAAGGACGGGGCAAACTCAGATAAAATTCTGTTAAAATGCAAATGACATGAATTTCTAGATAATGAAGTATGCATTAAGCTTAGAACACTAATGACTGTAGTAGTAAAAAGTATATGGCATATTTTATGTAGCTCTACCTCTTCTTTGTACTCACTTAGATGAAAGTATTGAGATAATTATAGAGGCTTTATATTCCTTTTGCCACAAAAAGAATTAAGGGCTTTAGAACCCCATTTTCTTAACTACATTCTTTGTTTTATTTTTCTGCTTATATAAAAAATGATTTCAGTTCAGCAAGTAACATTCTCAGATATCAGCAGCCACTTTTGGAAAGTGAGTTTGGGGAATCCTAAAAAATATTTTTTTTTACAGAGTTGAGTGCAAATATCTTAATCACTCCATTGGTTCTAAACACATAGCTTGACTCTATTTGACTCATGTTTCAAGTGATCACTGCTGTTACTTTTTTCAGAAAAAAAAAAAAAAAAAAAGGAGGCAACCACTAAGACACTACAAAGACATCATTTTCTCTCTGGCAGCTTTTCTGAGTTTTGCAATTTCTATGGTCTTTCAACTGGTTTTGATCCCTAGTTAAGCTGAAATCTCCTGTCCCTAACCACTTTCTCAGTAATGAGCTTGCTCTTTACAAAAGAGACTTTTTAAAATTCAGTCCATTAGTAAAGAGTTAACTAAGACAGAAATATTCTTTTCTAAGCTGGCTAAAATTTTTGAAAATGGAAGTATATAAAGATACTCTCAGAAATGTATATTTAGAAATCTGGAAAACTTTCTTCATACAGCACTTCTGACCTACCTCAAATGGACCACATTAAAAAAAAAAAAAAAAAAAAAATCAGCATAAACTTAATTGATTTGGACTGTGGAGCATCTATTAACAACAGAATTAAAACCTTGAATAGCAATTACCTGCAAGGGTATTTTGTCAAACTAAAACTAGAATAGCCAGCCCTGAGGAAGTGTTAAGGGTATGTGAGAGCAGGATCAGGGAAGAAACATTCTGACCATACTTGCTGTGGGGTCATCTAGTTTACCAAATACCATTTTTAAGAAGCAGTTTGGGAACTGGTTGTTGTTGGAACAGCCAATTCTTCCAAATTTTGTTGAATCACTTTTGGCAAAGTCCTATATATCTCTAGGCACTCATATTTTAAAAATTAAAATAACTTTTCAGCTTTTTGATTGGCTATGTCATAGTGTTTTCCACAAGTCACTAAAACTACCTTGAAATATTTTGTGACTACTTTCTCCTTTTTATTTGACATGATTTATAGCTGTAACAATTAGAACAATAAGAAGATACTCAACTATACCTGCATGCACCCTGCTTGGGATAATTCATAGATTGCTATTATCAATAACTTATAGTTGAGAAGCACTGTGCACTTTGGTGATAGAGCATGTTCTTCCCAAAATTGCACCAAATCAGAAAAATTACTGCAACATTGAATTTGATGTAACTAGCTCTTGGAAAATCTAGACTAAGAATAGCCATGGGACACCTGTCTACATTTAAAAAATAGACCTAAAATGTCATCTAACTTAGTCTTTGACTTTTTGAAATCAAACTCTCTTGAAGGTTGTTTGGTAAATGTTGTTACTATTTTTTAGTTATATAACTGATTTTAGAATGTGGATGCTTTTATTTTTATGAAAATTAAAGTATTGATTATCTAAATCAATCTGTCTTTACAAAAGAAAAAAAAAAAACAAACCACCATGAATTTTGAAATGTTCAGGTTTTGTTCCAGCTTGGAATGAAGACTAATTTTAGAGTAGACAAAATCTTCCATTTGAAGTACAGTTTTTGTCCCCTGCCCTATTTTTATTTCTAGTGCATTGAATAGGAATGCAGTTAGTAACATAAAAAAACCAAAACCCACCACCACCAACAAAAACCCCGAACAAAAATCAAGGAGATTCAAAAAGTAAATTATATAAAATAAATTTGAGTTAAAATGTAGGACACTGAGGTAAAAGAAGGTGTTTCTCTCCTCAGACCTTTTCCTCTAGTTTTAAGGAGGAAAGTAACTCTTGTAGACTCCCAGCAGCAATTCATATTCTACTGAGTTGCTCCCACTTGCTGGAAACATGCTATTTTTTAAAGAAGAGTGAGGGAATCAGGAGGCAAAAAATAGAACTGAGGGCATTAACTTGTTTAGCAGATAGGAATGGTACTTTGTTAATAAGCTGGAGAAGTGCTTGGCCTTCACTTTGAAAATAATGTCTTATTTAATTAACTTGATGCTCAGGATCCAAAGGGAGTAACTGTGAAGTAAAAATTCCAAATAATTAAAGAATTTTAAAGTTATTACATGTGGCCAATTGGTAACCACAAACTTAAAAATATTTAAATAAATATTAAGACAACAAATATGGTTGTAAACACATGTTAATATGTCTTTGCAGAGAACTGAACCCATATATCAAAAGGTATATTTTTTTCTAGTAACCTGCTTCCTTATCTAAGTCATTCCATGCTGTAACTTAAAGCACAGTGATGCAGAACTGGTCTGCCACATCTGTTAAATTGATCTTTTATTAACGAATTAATGATTTGTTGAGTCAAATATTCCAACTCTTGCTAACTAAAAATGATTTTGCTTGCCTTTTCACTAAATGCTTGTCCTATTCAGGGTTTAATGTTGATAAGTTCTATATAGAAGATATTTAGACTTAAAAGCAGATCTAAATAATTGCATTTAAGATTCTATTGTTTTATTTAAAAGGTCATTAGAAAGTAGAAATTAAATAATTAATTCCTGACAAGTGACAACTGACTCCTTATTTTAAAAGATTTACTCTGTTTTGTATCAAATAAACAGAGAAAGTAAAATCAAGGAATTAAACTTATTTTGCAATGTTAGGCAGCAACCTTTGATTAAATCTCTTTTTTTCCCATATACATTTCAGCACAGTTGTTTAATAAAAAAACCCAAACCATAAAACTTTAAAAGAGTGGGAGTATTGTCTTTTTATGTTATCCCAGCATCATCTCTGAAGCAAAGCCCATTGATACAGCTACATATTTGTGACTTTGCATTTTAAAGATAAGAGTCCCCAGGTGAAGTATGAAAATGACAGGCAAAGAATAAAACTTGCAAGAGAACTGGTTAATGGCTATGCAAACAGAAAATACTTGTCACCTTGGGCTTTACTGTGTCCTATTGCAGAAGTCCAGGGAAGTCTGCATAAGAGGTTAGGTCTTTGAAACAAGATAACCATCCAGCACCTACTGTGAGCATCTGGCCTTTTCTAGATAGGGGGCATGACTGGAGTTCCTCAGAAATTTGTCTCAGCTACTTATAAACAGAAAAATTTTCCATCCCCTAATAGGCTATATTATTATGTGCTGTGAGTATGTACTGAGCTACTGGGGAGACTGAAGGAGATTTTGAAAGTTATTTGGTAGAAACTGGAAAGATAAATTGAGTTTCAGACAAAAATGGGGTTGAGAAATTCAGAGAAAAACTCTGAAGTATGAGTTCCTGAGAAAACTGGGGCAGGGAATCTCAGTGAGTCGCTTTCTCCATCTGTCAGGTTGCTCCTACCTGAAATTTATGTATCTAACTGAATAGCAACCTCTCATATTTAATTGCGCTGATTTGTTTCTGGAAACAGGAGAATCAGAAACCATTTAGCCAAGGAGTGCTTAGGGCAGATGTTTATGATGTCAACAGGGATAGGAAAATATTAATTAGAAAATACTAATCAAGACTAAATCTAGTAAGAGGTGTTTAATCCTCTGACTACTGTTATCACAGCTTGCTTTATTAATCTTTGCACCAGAAGTACTGAAGGCTTAAACGTGAAGGGTGAAATACGGAACTGCAAGGAGAACCAGGGGAAAAAGGAAGGCATTCACTTCATAACCTTTCAGATCAGTGATTCCCTAAACCACATAGCACAAAGAGGAGCTGACTGAATTTCTGCAAAATATTCTCAAGTTATGGCATGCTGGGATTACAGCTGGTAAAATAATTCCTTTTATTTATTTTGTGATTTCTTTTAAATGTGCTTCTATTAATTTTTTATTTGCAGACCTTATGAACTAGTTAAATAGTCTGCCAATCTTTTTATAAAAATTATTCAATGTGTTGCAAAATTCAAATACAGCTTTCAAATGTGCTTTTTTTGTCTCTACTATTAATTCAATTTTCAAGGATCAGTTTTAATGTTGTGATGATGTATATGGTTCCCACAGTAGCCAGGAAAATATGAAGTAGTTCTGTGGATCTTAAACATCACTGTCCTGCTATTCTTACTATCACATTCAGGTATTGAAGGAGTGTAAAGGGGAATAGAAGATAATTTGGGGCTACCTCAGGAGAAGAGCAGGTTTACAATTTCTGGCGGTAGTAAGTCAAGATGCTGTCACTAGCATCTACCTTCAATGAACAGAGAGCAGTAGCTGAGCTTGTGGAAGCTAGTGATTTTTTGGTTGCATTTTATCTTTCCCTCTGAGTTTTTCTCTCTGGCATTGAACACTTCCTCCTAGTGACCTGGAAAAAAGACCATTCCAGGACAGAGACTATAAAAGACCAGAGATCGCTTGGGGAAGGTGACATGGAGTTTCTTCAGCATTCAAGAAATTTAAACAGGACAGAATAGCATCTCTGCTCCAGGTTCTATTGCCAAATTAGAAAGTAAATGTGATTTTCTTCTCTGAATTAATATCAGAATATGGATGCCTCCAAAATTTATGTGTGTCTGAATATGGGCTTGTAATCTTGTCAACTTCTGCTTTTCTCCTCTCACAGTCACTGAAACCACACAATATCCTTCTTAACCGAGGGAGTTATACGATAATAGGGAAATCTGTCCTTTCAATTCTTCTTACAGGGTTATAGCAATCTTTGAATTCAAATGCTTCAGAATCCTTGATTTGGAGAGAAATTACAGGTCTATAAATAGGACTTCACAGCAATTAAGCAGCTAATATGAGCTTTATGTTCTCAATGGTCAGGTTTTCTTATGTGCATATATATAAATTGATATGCAAATAGCTTACATCATTTGTCTGTGTACAAAAACATACAGAAAGTATAGTTTCTGAGGCAAGATATATAAACTTGACTTTAAAGCATCTTTGTCTTTTATATGTCCAGATGCATTAAGTCACTTCAGTTTTATCTGATATAGCATTACTATAGTTTGATTTTTAAAGATTCATAACAGAAAGCATGTTCACATGTGTAAATACCTCACAGGAACCATGCAGAAATGCAAAAGCTCCTGTCTAGCCCAATGATCATCATTGTGCTTACTGAATGAGATTCATGACTTTCTTTCATGACATTAAAACTTACTTAAATCTAACTCTATGCATGAACAGTCAGGACTAGAAAATAATTTTGTTCTAAGTTTCTTCCTGTTCTCTTGAAAATAGGTTCAAGGAAAAATAACTTTTTCAAAAGTGGTGTGGAGTCTTGATCAAATTATTTTGGTGGGGTGAATGAATGAGTCAAAGCAAAAATTGAGACTGGTGATAAAATTCTCAGTTGACAACTGATGATCTCCATTGTCACTGGGGAGGTTTTTTTCCCCCTTTCTGTTCTGTGAATTATCTATATTTCCGCTGACTCATAGCAAAAGTAAAATGTACATTTTGATGTAAAGGGGAAGAATGCATATTGATGTAAAATATGAGATTTAAAATATTTCATATCTTTTAATATCAAAAGCATTCTTTCTGTTGCAAACAGAGATGAACTGAACCATTGACATTTGGATTTGGGTGACGTTTAGACTTCTGATTTTAGCTCTGACCCATAACTGAAAGCACAAGAAGGTTTTCTATTGAGAAATTTGAATTCAATCTCCACCTCAAATTCTGAGTGTTTGGATTTAGTGTTCTGGATCTGTGCTTGTTCTAGTTCTAAATGTTATAATATGTTAATAACTATCACATCAGTAAATCTGATAAGCAGATGCCATCACATCTTAGTCACTCTGGATGAAACTGTAGAAAAGAAAAGGCACATCTATAATCTTGATTTGATTGCATTTCATGTAATTCACCTGGTTTTAACTCTTGTCATTGTTTACTTTCTTGTAGATATGGTTTTTATTACTGAAAAAAACCCCATTAGAGTAAATAGTCCCAGCTATGGTTATATCTGAAACTGAGTTGTAGTTTTATTGGAGTTATGGACATGAATGATACTGAAACTGGATTTTCTACTTGAAATATAAATTAATTACAATACTCTGGCTAATCTTACCACTACACCTATTTCTATATGCAAATGTCAAGGATATACCAGAATTTCTGCGAAACAGCAGTCACTTTCTGACTAAATGAAAGCACAAAGAACTGCAGAACTTGAAGCCATCAAAAGGATCTTGTTCTATATGTTAGTGTTTTAAACTGGAACTGGGGCTAGAATATCCTGCTTAGTGTGTGTATTGAATAAAGTGAGATTGTTGTATTATTTCATGTAAGTCAATTAGAAGGATCTTTCTACAGTTAAGGATTCTGAGTGTTCACCTGTGTGTTGAGGGAAATCTTCTAAGTGGGGGTTGCCAAGACCCTTTGCAAAGAAGTGAACCAAGCTGGAAGGCAAAGCTAAATGTGATGTCAATGGTTTCTAGGCAGCTGATCTGATGACTGCCCCTGTGCTGCTCTTGATTCGTCCAGTCCTGAAACGAGGGTATACATTTCCTGTATACTCAAACTTGCTGTGTGGCTCTCCAGCAAGTCCTGTTTTGGACTTATCTGCAGCACCTGATAGACGGTTTTGTCTGTAGAAGAATATTGTCACGGTTTGGCTCTGTGACTTAGCTCTTACTCTAGCAGCTATGATTTTCTACTTTTTTTTTTCTGGTTGGTATTAAAATGTCCTGCATTTCCTACACCTCAGAAAGTAGCTTTCCTTCTTTCACCTAGCTGTCTTCCTGTGAAGTAACATCTCTTCTCTGTGATTCTTCTTGACAGTGTTAACCATTTTTAGTGAGACAACAGGGTACAAGGCAAATTTATTCCTGCTGGTGTATCTTTTTTAAGGGTTTCCCCTCAGCCATGAAAATACAATGGCTATCAGTGATCTGTCATACTTTTTTATTCTGTTCAGCCTGAATTTGGGAACACTTTCTGCTGCACAGCGGAGGTTGGCTGTACACCCCCAGTAACACAGTTGTGCCACAGACCATGCAAGGCACCATATTAATCCTTGTGCGCGTCAACAGCCTGTACCTAATGCTCCCTGGTCGTGCTGGATTCATAGGCCATGCCCTGCAAGGAGCCATTTTGTCCTACACTCCATCCTGTCAGTGGCCTAGTTGCTGGTTGTACGCTAATTCTGAACTAGTGTCTAAAGTCCATTTTTGACACCCTCCCACACCGAGAACTTACTCTACCCCAAAACTTCCAGGCTAAAACCCCCATACTTGGATGTAGGTCAGCACTGTGCCTGTGGGACCACTGACTTTTTAAGTGTGACTTTGAGTGGATGCAGGATGTGTGCATATATTAAAGTTACTACTTAAGTGAGTGTCGTGGCCCTAAGGGTGGCTGCTAATGGTTGCCAGGCCCTGCCATCCCCCCCCCGGGGAGCCCCTGGTGCTCCTGGCACCTTGACAGTAAGCAAAAAGGGAGCATGTTCTTGAGAGTTTTTGCTGATCAGGATCCTTATCTATTTCTTCTTTGGAAATAAATAGAACGAAATGTTTTATCTCAAAGAGAAAGCATTATTTCATCACAGGGATAATAAAATCATGCATTTGGTGTGTTAAACTCTTAGACTGAAAAGTTCATACAGTGGGCAATGCAAACATTTTAGCATGACATACCTTAGAAAATATTTGTAAGTATGGGCTGAATTCACACCACAGGCTTTGAGATAGTTGTGAGTTCAAACTGATATATCAAGTGACTGAAGTGCTTCTGATAACGTTGAAAGGATATGAATGTGTCCAAAGTTTATTAGGTGCATACGTGACCATGAATGAAAATACAAATTGGACAGCTGAGCTGGTTTCAGATGGTGCTTTTTTTCTGATGATGAGATCTTCAGTATTTCTTCTGTTTCATGTTCACTCCAAGTCAAAGAAGTTGTGAATATAAGACACTGTTGGGGGATTTGATTTACTGGATTATTTATTTTTGGCAATAGGGTATTAAATATTGTTCTTTTTTTTTTTTTCCTTTCCTTTTTTTCCCTTGCAGAGTAAGCATCCCCTATAGTTAATTTTAGCTGTTTAAGAGGGAAGAATGTTGTAAAGAGATAGGTTATAGCAATGTCTTGTTTTTATCTAATAGTATTTTAGTCTAGAAAGCTTACAGCTTGCTTGATTTCCCTGCTGCCTTTCTCCTTTTTTTTCTGCCATTGTCATTGCACATGACATAGATGCTTTATGAACATGCTCTCTACCAATTGACCCATTATTGTACTCTTACAGAGCTCTTCATACAATCATTGGTGTACATGAATGCAGTATTTTTGGAATAGTTAAATAATCAAGTGGCGATTGTTTAGATTCAGAGAAGAGTTCACTCAGTTTGCTGGCAAATAGCCATCTCTATATCAGGTCCTGGTCCTGTTCAGTAAGTCTCTGTTGGAAACAGCAGCTGCATTTTTTTCTCCGTAGTGTTTAACTCCATAGGTATGAGAGTACATTGGACTTGACAACTAGCAGAAGAATGAGAAGATTCACAAGTTGGACACCACTGATTAACTGATCCATCTTCAGCGGTTGTGATGCAAGAGCTGTGATAAGTCTGTCAACGTGGAACAATTTCACAAGGAAGAAACAAATTATTCCACATTACAAGGCTATTCAAATGCTAATTTTTCTAATAATAAGTCTGACAGTGAAGTTGGTACCCATGAAGATTTGCAGTTTTTTATTTTTCTTAAGGCTAGAATGGCACTTCAGATTTTTCACTTAAAATATGTCTTTGAAAAAAAATCCTGTACAAAAGTTTTTATATAATAACTGTCATAGATGTATCTACAAGCAAACAGAAAAACCCTAAAGTTTTCTAGAATTCAAAGCTATTTCACCTGCTTATATGGTTGCTTATGTATTTGTCCAAGGATAACAACAGATAAGTTTAATGTCTTGGCCATCAGTTATGAAACAAATAATCATTTCCATGTATTTTAATGTGTATGTGGAAGTAGACAGGGATGGGGAAAGGTAGTCTTTTTAATGAAGACCAGAAATGAAAAAGTTTTGGTATTAAAATTATTGTCAGGGGGAATGAAAGATTTGGAAAGAAAATGGAAATTTCTACTTAGTATTTATACAATATAGGTGTCAAGATAGACTGTATGGTTTAAGCAATTCAGTCTTTTTATGAATGATAATTGCTTGTTATTTTTATGTGGTGGGAAGGATACGTTTAAGATACTGCACTGGAATGTCAGTTCTCCTCTGCTTTTGCCATAGACTTTCTACATTATATCCATAGCTATTTGCGGTATGGCTTCCAAAGCATTGTCTACCTACCTCTGGGGTTTTGTGAGGACAAATGCATTAGTGTCTGAGTCATCAAGATGCTCTGATGGTAAGACACAAAGTAACTGCGGAGATAAAATCAACATGCTTTTGCTTCTTTCTTGTACACGGAACTTGCCTTTGTTTCCTACTAAATTAATCTGGTATTAATCAGTCCTATCTTTACCTCTGTACATTGATCTATGGCTTTCCTCTTCCTCTGCACAATCTCCTTATAGGACTCCACAACGCCAGCAAGTCAGGTAAAATATTCCTCCCTGTACTCTGTTTGAATAATTTATAAAATGCTGGTAAGTCCAATGCTGTGTCAGGCTCTACATCACGTCAAAAGATTACACATGCACAGCATGCATGCAACCAGACAAGAGAAGAGCAAACTGTTTTCGTGAGACTTGGGTGCATTTTGAGGGAAGATCACTATGAAAGTCAGTGCTTATGTATTTCCACCTTTCTTTCATGATAATTTGTTGCATAAATTTAGTCTGAGAAAACAACAGTACCAACACCACTGTCTTTTCTTTATTGCAGGTTTTTGTTCTTAGTGGCATGCGAAAATGTTCTTGATTTAAGGGGACTGCTTATGGATTGAGTGGGATTACTCTTCTTCATTTATGACAATGGTAAGAAAATAATAGAGCCTGATGACCCTGTTCCAAAGAGAAGTGCAGGTCATCATCTAACAGTGAATCTAAAGGAAAAAAAAACCAAAAACCCACCAACTTTTGCTGGCTAGTATTTATGTAACTATTCCATGAAATGGAAAGGCAAAGCACCTTGGAAAGTATCAGGGAAATGTTTGAATTGCCAGCAGCATGGCTGAGAAAGGAAAAAAGCCAGACATGAAAAACCTGTCAAGCGCAAGTTGAAAGGAGCTTGGACTTGTTAGCGAAGATATAGTTTCCTCTTGCTAGGTTCCAGAGGATTTTAGATATTCTTTTTAAAAAAGGGGTTTATATCAGAGATGCCAGATTCTTTCATTTTCTCTGCAGAAAAGCAACCCGTGGTGCCCTGAATTTTGGGTAGCTGCTTGTTTTAGAAGACAGTCATAGATACTTCTGAAGCACACTGATTTACTTCATGAGCACTAACTTCAAATATTTGCTTTCAATTTTATCATTCTGCCCTTGTATGTGTCTTCTGGGTGATTAATATGGTTAATTGCTTAAAAAAAAGTTTTAAATAATTCCATTTCTAGTGATAGAACAGAATAATACCCATTTACGTGCTTTTTTCTGGCTATTCTACACTCTAGCACAGTCAGTTCTGTAGGATTAGACATATTCTTCTAAACCTGTGCACCATGATACCTGAGGTTCAGAAAGGGTTACATGTTTTAGAAAAAACAGAATTAAATATTGACAACTTAGTTCCTATACAGCAAGAATTAAGAGGAACAATTGCTGCTATAATTTTTCTTAGCCAGGATAATATTACCTTGTTGGCAGTGGTTCAGTTTCTTCAGAGTGCAGATACACTTCTTTGGGCTGAGCTGATGCTGACTTGGGGTTTTGAAAAACAGATGAGAAAAATAAGGTAATATTCTCAGATGTTTGAAGATCCACTCCTTAATGAAAATATAACAGTTTAGTCTACATCAATCCTGATACCACAGTTACACATTCTGCCAGTTCTGTTGCAAATCTACAAAACATATCTGTTTCCAAATATGCATGCTACATACCCAGTTATGGCTGATGAAGTGAATAGAGTATATCCTTCTGACAGAAATTTTATGTGGGCATTTACCCTGGGAGCTCTTAGCATAAAACATAACCTAAATATTAATAAGGACAAATGTTCAGAATCCAGAACAGGTGTTAAGGAATGCACCTTGCGGATAAAGCCAGTAGTAGTTGCTAAGCTAAATCCTCTTAAACATCTCTGAAATGTTACCTCTTAGCTGTTATGTTTGACTGCTCAAAAAGATGCCAAGAATTTAGCGGCAAGTTTCTGTGACCACTGTCGAGTTTCCTTGAAAAGAGCAAGCAAATGACGTCGGACTACCGCTAGATTATACTGGAAAATAATGCTGAGTTTTATAATATTAACAGTGAAAAAAATAATGGAAATTAATAGTAACAGCAGTTCTTTGGTTCAGTGTCAGGGTGCTGCAAGGGCTGGCTGGTCTCTGCAGGCTGGGAGCCACGAGGGATCCCTGGGCTGGCAGAGCAGGGGCCCTGTCAGACAGGACCTGTCCCATTGCCCCCAGCAAGGTCATTTATTCGACTATTGAACTGGTGGTTTGAAACTGCTAATTTCGGCATAGTTTTGAAATACTTCTGTGCCAGTCTTTGAACTAACAATCAATCTCATTGAAGAAGGCCTTTATTGTACTTAAACTCTGGACCTAAGTACTCTGAGGAGGATTTTCTAGTCACAGAAATGATGACCTTCTTCGGGGTTGAAATAAAAGCGCTGAGTTTTTCAATTCAATTTATGTTAATCGCTGGTAAAAAAATTAAACTATTTCTTTTCTTCCTTTGCTTACTTCCAGGAAAACAAGAAAATCTTTCCCTATTGACAAATGTAGCTTCTCATAAGCACTGATTTATTTATGAGATGATTACAACTGGGAGTGCCAGCAATCAATCCTGTCTATGTCAACAGAGGGTAAGTTGTCACAACAAACTCTCTGTCTTTCAAGCTCTCTGGAATCTGGAAAAGTGCACTGCAAAGTCTGAGTGAAGAAGAGAGGAGAGGAGAGGAGAGGAGAGGAGAGGAGAGGAGAGGAGA
>JAOBAS010000028.1:5909358-5920035 GCA_025311575.1 Elanoides forficatus | reverse complement strand
GGGGGAAGAAATAGAAAAGATCTATCTTCACCCTGAAGCAATCATATTCAGTAGAACAACTACAGTGCAGCTGCCTAAACTTGTACGGTAAAGATCATATTTTGCCAAGAAAATCTCAGCAAATATATCTTAATTATGGTGTAAGATACCTAAAACTATGTATACATGTAACTTTACAAAAGCAAGTTCAATAAATGTTTAAATGGATCCAAATGATGACTGAAGTAAATCACAAGAAGGCTGGTAAAACATCAACAAAAAGTGTGTGCTTATCGCAGAGAGAGAGAAATGCAACTGCAGAATAAGCACTCTCTATTTAATTCCACAATATACTTAGAAAGAAAGAATTATTAATGCTTGATTCTGCTGTCCGTATTCATAATAAGTAGTGTGTGAGTCCACAAAGTTTCTTACTTCAACTGATAGGATTGGTTTTAGTGGAAACATGTGGCAATTTGGTGGTATCTGGTGACAGATATTAATATCAGATTCAAAAAGATTTGACCTATTTAGATATTCAGCCCATGGACATTTGTCTGAATATATTACATACTGTCCCCAAAATTCATTTTCTGTACATTGGTGTTGCTCTGTACCTTGGGTACACTGGCCCAAAATCCAGACCATCATTTCCTTATTGAATAATTTTAATGCAACACTCTGCTTCTGACAGCAAGGGATAGGCTGAAGGAGGGAAATCCACCAAATATATTTCAGTGTTCCTCCCTCTCTTTCTAATATACTGCTATGCATATGCTGAGTCAAGCACACACTTTTTTCATCTCTTAACTCAGTGAAGATAAACTGTACATCAGTTAAGGAAGAAAAAAAAAAAACAAACCCAAAAAGTGCTGAAATGCTGGACTTGCTTTTACTTTAAGTAGAACAAATTACTTCCCTGGTTGCCATAAATACTGAAAAGGTTTTTTAAACTAGAGCAGGTTTTGTATTACAGGCCCTAGTTGTTTCTTCTTGCAAGCTTTGATCATCTGTGGCAATGTAATTTCTGGGTCATAAATGTGCCTTGCTAACCAAGATGCTGCAGGAAATTGTGGTCTCTGTGAAAGAGAGAAGAGATAGTCAGCTGCAACATGTAAATGTATGGGCTGAGTATTATTTCATTACAGGAAAATGATGTTAAGAACAGAGAACAAAATAAGTAAGATTTAGTAGTTGGGGTTTTTTCTCCGTAATGGAAAATAATGCAAAACAAAAGCCAGTCAAGCTCCCTACTCTTTAAAAATAGTTGGGCAACTGAAAGCTAATTTCCCTAGGAAATTATAACAAAAACTCATATAAAAAAATATTTACTACAAGTTTTTGAAAGATTTCTTCACCTTTGTAAGGCTGGTACCAAATCCAGCAGTGGCCAGATATAGGAGCAGAACCAAGAAGTTTCCAATAGGAAGACATGTCATTGAAAGAAGGACTCAAGTAGGACCACTGAATCAAAATTTCTGATAAATCAAAACAGCCACAAGAGATGGTTATGTTTACCATGTTTTTTTAACAAAATAATTTTAAAGATGGTAAGTAAACATCAGCAAATAGATTAGTAAATGCCAGTTGGTATTGCTTCTCTGTGAAGCGATCTACCTAACCGTAGGCTATTTGTTAAGTATTAATTAAACTAAAAACTCACTGTAAGTTTAAAGCCCTAATAAGAACTGAATTAGTTTATTTATTGCATTTACTACCTGCAGGTAGGCAAATTAATTGCATGTCATCAAAGTTTATTTCATGCTGCTATGTTGTGCTTTAACAAGCACACTGCTGAATATTAAATATATAATGATATTGCCATCTACCTCATTTAGCAAATTGTTTCTCTCAGCTCCATTGCTGTTAAGTACATACCAGCATGTCCGAGAAAGAATTCAAATCCATATCTGTTTATTTTGCCATATCCAATGCAGTATGTGATTCATACTGGAACACAGAGCCTTAAGAAAGAGGAAGGTCCATCAGCATGGAGTGACAGCCAGGAGGAGACTGTAGCCCCATTTCCCACTTTCCTGGAGGACCAGCACCGGTACTTGTGTCTCTGCCTCACCACTTCCACGTCTCTTCAACTCTCCAAGGCATGTGCCGCTGAGGAGCAGAAGACCTGAACTGCTGCTTTGAGAGTGCAAGGAGGAGATTTCGGTGAAAAGGAAGGTTACGCTAAACCCCTTCAACCAAATTTCATGCACATGAAAGAAGGAGCAGAAATGCACATGCAGATATTTATTTGCAGCACAGCCTATCAGCGGGGAGACAGGAAAGAAGAACACGCTAATGGTTCCAATGGGTGCTTTCCAGACGCAGCTGCCAGCTGCAATGCCATGTTTTCCAGCACAGAGTCGTCAGAATTAAAGGTGTAGCTGCTATCTCTCCCCTATTCTCTATTTCTTAAAGGAAATTTAATTCAAGTTTAGTTCAGGTAGGTACAATTCCCCCTTACTGAATATTTACTTCTTGCCTGAGATCTGTGATGCTTCATGTTTCGGATGTCAGTATTTACAGTGGTGGTGTGGAAATGCCAGTGGATCATGTGCCAAAGGAGAGCAGAGGGAGCAGCTGAAACACTGGATCACTTCGCAGACCTTAGTAAGCAGTGGGTGCACCTCCAGTAGCATTATGGTTAGAACTGGCAGAGGTAAAAATCCCAGTTACCCCTGTGAACCGTACTTTGGGCAGAATCATGAACCAGACTTTAAGAGCATGGCCTCGATTCCCTTCAGGTGAAACTAAACAGGCAGCTGAGCCCCAGGAATGCATCTAGTGCACTCCCTCTTCTATGGGGCATTTTGTCCACAGGTCTAGGCTGGTCTGAAGTAGGTTTTCATCATTTCAAAGCACGTGCGGTGTCAATGTCAAGTCCTCAATGCCAGCTGTTCAGGTCACAGATGCACATTGATTGCTCCATATTACTTCATAATGTAGACACAGTAAGAGTCCCCTTATGGACACATCCTCCCCCGGGGGGGGCCCTAAGATGTCAGGTTTCCATATAATTGTTATGATTTACTAGCAATGATGAATTCTTTTTGATTTGTATCTGGTTTAGATTAAAAAATGTCCCAAAATAATAGCTCACACTCAGCTGTGTTTGAAGAAAAGAAAAAGCCCTTCTCAAACCATTTTTTCAGTTCAGATTTAGTCCAACTAATCTTGTAGCTTTTGCAATTAAAATATACCTCATCCAACCTAGTCAGCCAATGCTGCAATAGAGAAAAGTATTGCCTTTGGTCAAAGTGAGTTATTCTTATCTTCAGACAATGGATCTTTCTTGTAGAAGGTACTGCATGATTAAGCAGTTTAAGTTCAAAATAATGTTTTAGGTTCAGCCATTAGTATAGGAAGAAAAGCTCGAAATGGGTTTTTGTTTGAGTTCCAGCTGACTTCCCGATTCAGTGTAGGGGCTCTTCTGCCAAAAGCCCCAAAGAGAGAGAGGAAAGCAGTGGAGTGTCTTTGGCTTATGTAAGGAGAAAATGTTCTCCACAAAACCATAACAAACCCCCCCAAACAACTCACCCTGCCCATTCGTTTCAAGTTTTAGGTCCCTCCTTCAGGTAGGCTATGGTTTCAGCAGCTTTCGTGACTCAGTCAGCCTGTCACTTCTAAAGAGCTGCTCAGCAGTTGAGGAAGCCTGTTATCTTCACGTAATCCTGATGAGTCACACCCTGACACCCTGTGAACCCGATACGCAAAATTCTGCAGTCCTGCATCCTAAGAGTCCATGCAAATCCTCTGTCAATTTTGATCTACAAGAACTTGCAAACTGAGAGTTCTACTTTGAATTTGGAATACAATCGTACGCTCACAGGCAAAAAACCCCTCTAAACAAGAGTGTGCTTTCTGTTTCATGTGTAAGATGTGCAAAGCTGTGAATTGTGGATGGGTTTGATGATAATATATAAAGAGGCTCACATTTGATTCTGTGCTCTTTCGAAAGGTCAGTGAGTCATGAAAAATTCGGCACTGAACAGGAGTCATAACTAGATTTTCAACAACACATTGGAGCCCTAGCGAATGGGGCTGAGGTTTTGTACTGAAGTTTTGTTAGAAGTGGTTTGAAGCTAAGAGAAAGAGTTGCTTGATTTTTACTGCTTTTAACAAAAATGTTGAAAGCAGTGTAGCTGTACTCTGAGAAGGAATTGTGAGTCAAGTCAAGGCATCTTGTGGGAGTCTCTGTTTTGAAACCAGAGCCTGAAGCTCATGGCACTGCTAGCCTCACTAATGACAACAGGTAGGAAACAGTGAGAATATGTTTAATATTTCACTGTAAAGGAAGGAAAAAAACCTGAAAAAGAAATCTCTTATGACTGGGTGAACTGCTACCCCAGTCCCTAGGAAGAAAAGGTTCATATGTCTAACTGTGTATAAAAGCAGTGCTAGGAAACAGGAGGGACTTAAACTTGTTGGCCGTCTTTAGCCTATCCTGCAATACAGAAGTCTCAGTAGTCAAGCTATAGCATAAATCAGCATTGAGATAGCTGACGTGAAACTATTACTTACATTAAACAACATCTGGTGTGTTTGTATTTCTAGACAGGCTTTTGCATGAACTAGAACATGAGGCCAGATTTGTCACGCAGGCACAAATTAAAGTCTGACTTCTGCCCTAGGACTCCTGATAACACCTCAGCCTAAGCCTCTGGCGGGACAAGGTGCAAGATGAGAGTCAGGCTTGAAAGTTGAAAAGGGTGTGGGTAGCCACTGCTTCTGAGGGGGCTAGTATTGGATATAGGAACACTTGCGTTTCACAGCTTACTCAAACATGATCTTTAACAACTTGAGGGCTCTGCGCTGGGGCAATCTGGTGGATAAGAGCTTGTGCTATTTTCGGTTGGGAGGTGGTGACAGGGATCAGTGTTTTACAGCTAAGTCTGGTGTGTGCCACCCCCAGGGGAGGAACATGCCTGACTTGAGCTTATTTTTGCAGAGCAACAGTAGCCCACAAGCTTATTAAGCCAAGGTAAAGGCTCAGGCTAAGAACAGACATGTAGGCAAAACCAGACATGGGTGAAACCATACGTACTTGGAGCAAGATGGCTCTACGAAAAGTCTTTTGGGAAATATTAAGAATATCTGAAATAATTAGAATTTAGACATGAATACAATGAAATCTAAATGTGTAACTGAAGCTTATATAGATGTGTGTGATTTAATGTTAAGCTAACTACATCAAGGAATTTTAATCGTAATTTGTGGCAGTAGGGGATTCCAAGTAATATGTAAAATCTGTCCAATGTCCTGGATAAACCTATGCTATACTCTAATACTCCCTTGGCTAAATTGTTAACAGGACCCAAGATACCTATACTAAATTTAGTTGAGGCAAATCACTTTTTTCTTTTTTTTAATGCTGACATAACCAAAGTGGGTTTGTTTTGTTTTGTTTTGTTTCTTTTCTGTTATTTCATTCAATTAGTTATAATTGATGATAGTTTGGTTTTTCTAAAGTTTCTTAGTTATTGGATATTATTTTGTAATAGGGCAAAGTTGTTTTTTTCCCTCTTTCTTTTAAAAAGTAAATCTCCACATTGCATTTTCTTCAGTTCAGTCAGAGTTATATTAATGGACAATTGGTTACCTTACCTATAGTGAAACATGCAGTTATTCAGATCCTGGATCAAGTCTGAATACATGAAGGATTAAAAAAGCAGAGAGCAGAGTAATATAGATTACATGACAATACTAAAATGTCATTTTAAGTCAAAAGTCATGCTCAGGACAGAATTAGTTTTCACTGTGATATTCAAGAAATATATTTTATCTTTAGCATGGAGTGACTGCTTTTAAATATATAGTGCTAATCAAATTAAATGTCATGTAAGATCAGGAATTATTTAATCAGTGTAAATTATAAAGGGAATAATTATTATAGTCTATATCTCCATGGTCATTTGCAGGCTAGCAGTATTTGCCTTATTTTTTGAAGTGTCAACCAGAACATTTTAACACCAGGATTATAGTAATGATAGAGTGGCATATTTTGCTCATTTAGATTATGTAAGAACTACCAGGACTATTTGGACATTTCGGTGACCAAATGCACTGATTCCTAAAATTGACAGTGCTCTCAGTCTAGAGTAATGGCACCTGCTTTCCCTGTCATCATTCGTTCTCCTTTTCCTCACTTTCCTTGAAAGCACGTAAGTAGATATGCAAGGAAAATATAACCATGATTTGCATTTAGGCTGCCTTACTTTTCCTCTCTGTATTCCCCTTTTTGCTGTGAAACCACACAAAAGATGGACCTATAAATAAAGCAGCTAATGATGTCTGATTTGGCATTCATTTTTTTAGGCCATAAGTTAATATGTCATGCTTGTTTGAACTTCTAGGATGATTTTAATTGAATGAAGTTTGAGTTTCTTTTCCAAATTGGTGGAAACCTGACATCATAATGCCATTGGCATAGTACATGGGGTTTGCAAACTAAACGATTCTCTGATTTAGAGGCAAGAGGGCAGTACAATGATTTCTGCAAGAATGCCTGGGATAGACCTTCACCCCAGACGTGGAATAGCTCAGATCTGAAAACTGTCAAGACATGGTTCTGAGCACGCCTGTTTCACTACTGAGGCCATTGTAAAGGCTGGTTTTGAATTGGAAAACTGTGGAAGGAATGTTGAGAGCTGGTGCAAATTCAGTTTCATTTCTCTTGTAATAGGTGGCAGGTGTCTTTTTAAAATTTGTGTATTAAAAAAACTATGTAAATGTACTGCTGAAATGCAGCCATCCTGCTTTTGGTCATCAGTTTTTCAAACTCTCTACATTAAGAGCATTTTATGAAATACCATTATGGTGCTTAAGATTGGTGTTAACCTTACTGCTTGTAACTTTCTATATTTACAGATGCATTGAAAACAGAAGCATTTCTACCAATTAACTTTAGTGTACTGCAAAAATAAGCAATATAACACTTGATTTATGTCAGCTGGTGTGTTGACTTGGGTTTATTCTTTGCTGCTGATTCAGTTTAGCTTGTTTAGTCTATTATTGAAACATGTTTTTTGGTAGACTTTGCTACCATTTAATCATTAAAAGCAATTTAAGTATTAATCTTAATAATTTAGTAGACAGGTTGCATTATTTGTTCATTTCCTTTAATTCATGTTGTCTTAGCAGATCAACAGCTGTGTTACTTCTTAATGAGGGTTACTGTGTGATTGCAGGAGAGAAAAATTGCCTCCCTCAGTCTGCTGGAAAAGCAAGTACATTCTTATTCTGGCAGAAACCTTCAGCACGCTGTCTCTTCTCTCCCTCCCTCTCTCCCCCCTCTCTTATCTCTGTCTTTTTTGTAGTTGCTAAATTGTACAATAAAAAACTTTGTATATGAACAATAAACTGCATTGCCTAAGATCATTTTATTGGTCTATGTTTATTCACCACAGAGAAATTAACAAGGAATTAAGAGTGAACATCAGTATATATCTTTGTTTCCATTTCAATGGAAGATTGCAATGTACTACAGTTGACTGAAATGCTTTTCAAGTACTTATTCCAGCTAATTAAGTTACAATGGTTAGTCATATTTGGCTAAATGAAATCACCATATTGTTTCTTATCCCATATGGAATAGGTATTAGATTTTTTTAATATAAGTTTGAAATTGGATATTTACCAAAACTCCAAAATTAACCTTTCACAAACATTCCGGATGTTTTGAACTAAAAAATTGACCCAAAAAAGGCACAATTAGATTGTCAAGGGAATTCTTTTAAAATGTTATAATTGGAAAATCATGATTTCAAGCATTTGTCAATCTCTAACTGAAATTGGAAAGCCATACTAGTATTTTAGATTTACTTGAAAGAAACTTGATAGTGTTTGTACAAAGTCAAACAAACAAACAAACAAATCTGTGATTCCATTTTTATTTCAGTTTGTGGAAAAAAATGTGAAAAATCCCCCTTACCTTGCTGAGAGACATTTAGCGGGCTTGAGACCCACTCTTAAAGACAGCACTTCTGCACCTGAACTATGTTTTCCGTCTTCTTTTATGCTCATTAAACTGTGTCGAATGGTCTCTAATAAATGTGACCTCCAGAATACGGTAATCAATGAGGTATCAGGACTCCATCCAAGAGGTTTCTCTGCTGTTATACTTTTACACAAAACAAAGCACAGTAGTGCATTTGAACCCATGATCACTGTATGACTGATAGCACTAGGAGTAGTTTGTTTAAATTTAAAAAGACAAATCCAGACCATAGAGTTCAATATGAAAACCTGCTCACACTCATGCATTCTACTCATTTATTGTAACAGCAGAAAACTGGTGCTAATAATTCTCATTCTTCCCATACTTTAGTTAGAATATGTGTATCATGCCTTAATAGAAGATGCTTTCATACCTAGGGGAAAAATCCCAAACATGGTTTCTTTGTTTAAAATGATAGCAGTTATAATTCCAATTTACTGGAGAATAGCAGCTTTCTCATCTATATTTAGTCATTCACTGTTGGTTTACAGTAAAACAACAAACACATCAGTGAACAAGGAGTTGCTATGACAAAGTTACTGCCATAACTAAGAGAAACAAGAGAACCTTCCCTCAAATTAAACTATTTTCCAGTGAAATGATATATTGCAGTAACAAAATCAATGTTTGAAAGCCTTTTTCTTTTAAATGACAAGTTTCCAAAGTTTAAGTTAAAAGAATGACTATGTTTAAAGCTGCCACAAAATAATTCTTCAGAAAAGCAGCTTGTAATGAGAAATATCTAAGACTGTAGAGATCTGGATTCAGTTTCAGTGTGTTGGTAGTTGCCCTACCTCATTACATACTCTTTGTATCTGTTGAAAACATGTTCCTTTGCTGCTTCATCTTCAGTTGCCTTTCTGTAAATTATGACAAACTTTGGTTTTTTTTTGTTTTTTGGGGGTTTTTTTTGTTTGTTGTTTTTGGTGTTTTTTTTTTCCTTTTTTTTTTCTTAATAATGGATTTTAAGCTCTAAGCTTTAAGAGCATGGTTCTTTGACTTCATGTCAGTGACAATTTGCATGTCTGGTATTTTTATATATCTGTGAAGAAAGCAAATACAACTACAGCTATCAAAAGAAGTTCAAAACATTTTGGTGTAACAAAGCATGTTTGTGTTTCTAAAACCAATGGAATGAGCTGAACAGCTGCACGTGTTAGAGCATTCATAAACCAGAGATCTTAGGTGCAGTTTTATACCTGTTTATGTTTAAAACTATCATAAAAATATCCACAACAGTCCTCCATCACAGTGTTTATGATATGTTTTTCTGCTCCTTGTGATGTTCTCTGTATAAAGTTGCTCAGCTCACTATCAGTTTGAATAAGACACTTAGGCTTATGGGGGCACATTTACAGCTTGTGCCAGTTATTTTAAAAAATCATTACTGATTTTTTTTACCACTCACCATCTTTCTTCTCTCAGCAACAATGAGAAAGTCCCCTCACAGATATAATTTTCAAAAAACAGTAGTTTTGAGCTGCCAGCTTCTCATCTTCACTGATATGTAATACAAGAGAGAAAATTTGTTGAAGTATTTGTCAGTCTACAGTCATGTGTTTGATAAAACTAAAACCTTTTTGAAGACAAGTATATTTTGTTAATATGCTTCTACTTTTTTTATGCTGTGCATGGCATTATAGCCTATCCAGCCATAAAGGCTAGAAACCCTCTGGACAAAGATCAGTAATTCTTTGCTATGTTTTCTAAGTTATATTTTCTACATTGCTGGAATCCTGTTTCTTTACCAATCTAAACATGACTGAAATGTGTGAAAGATGGGTATGTTTGTCTAAGAGGCCTTTTAGACTTCAAAATCCTAAAATCGTCAGCTCTCAACAGCTGGGTTATAAATAATTTTTTTCTGTGGTAAAAATGACAGTTCCTAAATGGTATGTGACTTTACTGTTGTAAAGTGACATAAATTCATACGGTGAAAATAAACAGATAAAAATATTTTCCCTTACAATAAAATTATAAAAATGGGCAAATTAATAATGACAAATTCCAAGGAAAAGTGTGTCTTTGCATTGATGTCAAGTCTACCTCCAGGAAAATTCTATCATGTCTCCAACATTAATTGTGGACTTCTGATATGCAACACCTTCATATCAAAGGAAGACCCCGTGATTATGTGTTTTGTGAATGTTTTTAATGTCTTTAGTCAGAAATAATAATAATAAAAACCACTGCCCCAGTCATTATCTATTCTAATTTTGTGTAACACTACTTAAACCAATTGAAATTGTGAGAGAAGGTATCAATGCCTGTGAGACAGGTGACAGTTTCTCTTCCCATTGAACTCTGACTCCAAGACCTGTATGACTTGGTCTGAGATGTTGACATCATGCTAAGAATTCTGTCATGACTAATAATTCTTGACTCTCAGCAAGAAAAATACATTTGAGTCTTCACAAAAGGTGAACTCTTATATCATTCCCGGAGTACTGATGCCTCCAAGTTAAGATAAAGGAACAATAGTTTGGCAGAGAACTGACCAGCTGTGGATTAGCATGGCACATTAAAAACCCAACCAACCAGACATAGAAACAGGTTAAAATTAGGACATACGTGAAGACTGTATGTATTAGGTCAACCACAAAGCTAAACACTCTCTCCACGGGGCCGCAGGTCCTGCCAGGAGCCTGCTCCAGCGCGGGCTTCCCACGGGGTCCCAGCCTCCTTCGGGCATCCCCCTGCTC
>JAOBAS010000028.1:5853130-5909300 GCA_025311575.1 Elanoides forficatus | reverse complement strand
CCCCCGTGGAGCTCCCTGGGCTGCAGGGGGACAGCCTGCCTCACCAGGGTCTTCATCACCAGGGGCTGCAGGGGAATGTCTGCTCCGGCGCCTGGAGCATCTCCTGCCCTCCTTCTGCACTCACCTGGGGGGCTGCAGGGCTCCTTCTCTCACATGTTCTCACTCCTCTCTCTGGGTGCAGTTTCTGTGCCACAGCAACTTTTTACCCTTTTAAAATATATTATCCCAGAGGAGCTACCACCATCGCTGATGGGCTCAGCCTTGGCCAGCGGCAGGTCCGTCTTGGAGCCGGCTGGCATTGGCTCTGTCGGACATGGGGGAAGCTTCTACCAGCTTCTCACAGAAGCCGCCCTTGTAGCCCCCCCGCTACCAAAACCTTGCCATGCAAACCCAATAGAATTATGAAAATATATTAAGGAAAACATTATCGTATGTCTGTCAGAGTGCTGAAAACGAGGACCAGACTCAGAGACCAGAGCATTTCTGTTCCTAAGGAGTGATAGATTACCTTTTTCCACATTAATTTTGTCTCTGGAGGCAAAATCAATGCTATTTTAAACAGAAACACAATATGGACTATTACAATTTGACTTGTTTGGGGATTCGAAGGGACTGAACCATTGTTTTTGATTTCTGAGGCCTGGGTATTTGCTGAGGTACTAACTATGTTTATGAGTAACTGGGACAGTTATTTTCTGAGCCTGTTAGTGCAATATACACAAATTTCTAAGAGCAAATAAGATATTGAAACCCTTTTGTGTGACTGGGTTATTGGAATCATAGATTAAAATGGATCTGTAGCTCATCTGATTATTTTTAAGCTTTTTAGTTCAAATCATACTTGAATTATCAGAAATAACTCCATAGCCAGGTGATGACAGAAATCCCCTTTGTTAACACTAACAAAGGATTTCTATTTGATGGGCACTGTAGCACAGCAGTTTTTGCACTGCAGCCTCTAAAGACAGAGTTCCCAACAATTGTACAGGTATTCCAGGAGACTTTTTGAGGATATTCCAGGTATTTCTGGAGATCTTTTGATGTATAGTCTGGGTTATACAGCATGAAGCAAGGATGACTGAAATGCTCCCATTGCAGATATTTGTTTTAGCTTTTTAGTTGCTTCCTCCTTGGAAACTGGATGAGGTTGAAGAGTGTGGGGGGAAGTGAACAAGTACTTCTGCCTTCTAACGTGGGTCCTCTGAATCTTCCTTGGGAGCATGTGTTTCCACTGACAACTTAAAAAAATCAGGTCATAACCTTCATACTCTGAATCATATTCTAAGGTGACTGCGTAATGAATACCTCCTCTCCACTGAAAATAAATAGGCCACCTTAGTCTTTGCCTTTTCTCTCAAATAAAAATATTCATCATTTTCCTCTTCTCATGCTCCTCCCTGTGACTAGTGTATGAAAAAGGGGGGCTATCGATTCAGAATGCAAGCCTCACCCATGACAGAGATTTTAACCCATGATACTGATCTTGTATAGTGCAAATTAAGTGAAATTGATTGTGTTTTTATAGCACATAGAGTCCTTAATTTTGTACTTTAAAGAAGATAGATTTCTAATTAATTAACTGGTATATATTTGATTTGCAATAGCTCAGCAGTGGGCACTTTGTTTCTCCTTTTACGGTTAAAAAACCAGATGGATTTTCAGAGGTGCAGCATGCTTGCAGCTCCTACTGAAACTGTAAGTCATTTTCATAATATGCTGGCATAGAAGCATATGTTATTAAGATCACAGAATGGATTTTGTTGTTCAGAAATAACTTCTGTTGCCAAAGAGGGAAGAATTTGGAAGAGGGAAATGAAACTGTTATTGCTTTGTGGCTTATTGCATGGTATCTCTTCCTAGCACAATAGCAGTTCATAAAGAATGAGGTGCAGAATTGTAGGGAGATGGTTTGTTTTTCTAGCTTTCCTGAGATTTATAATTTATATAGATTTATTTATCTTTTCTAGGCTAAATCATAAAAATGGAGTGAAATGTACCGCACATGAACATTATTTTCTCATTCTCCCTCAACAGGAGGGATTCTACCTTACTCCTAAAAGCTGCCAGTCCAAATTGTCCTCAGAAGCTTGCATTGTTAGAAATTCAGATACCTTCCTGAATATTGCTTCAAGAGAGCTAAGCACTTCACAGACGTTCCTCTCTGACTTGAAAACAGAGGTGTGCCCTTGATCTCTTTTCAATAACAATGCCAAAATCTGGGAGTCCTCAATTCAGCACAAAAGACCCCTGTGGGCAGTAGGTGTACAGCTAATAGAAAGAGCTGAGCTTTACTGTACACCCTGCTGCCAACATCTTCTCTGTGCCTGCTCTTCCTTCTCCCACCTCACTCTCTTCACTTTGCATCGAAGGTACTTGGGCAACCATCTGGAAGTGTACTCCCTGCTGGTTCCCCTGAGCCTAAATGATGAGGACAGTCACTCTTCAACTGGACAATTTCTCCAGCTTTTTGGTGCTGTAATCAACGGCTTTGTTGCACTTTGTTTCCTACCTGCAAGACTTGTGAAAACAGGTACATATAAGACTGCAAAGCACCCAGATGCTCTGGGGGATGTAGCTTGTCCACATGGGGTTGAAGAAAACACCATGTAGAGGAAGCCTCAGAACAACACTTACAAAGAGGAGAAGACACAATAGAGGACACTGCTTCCACAGTAGTTCTCCAGCCTCCTCTCTTATCAGAACAAATTCTGAGATCCAAGCAGGTTTGTCTCATTTGTTGTCATTAAAGACAGTATCATAATTATTCTTTACATATTGATTACTTCTTTTTTTTTTTACACTTTCCTTTTCTCTCCCCACATAGCTTTCTGACTTTCAAAATGTTTTCTGCTTGATATTCAAGTCTCCCTTCCTTTCTTCTATTATCCCAGCTGTTATTTTTTTATCAATTTTGTTTTAACTTCAGTGGAAATAAACACAGAAGGAAGTAAATTCTCTGAGACAATCACCATCCTTTCTACTTGTGTAAAAAGCCTGGCACTTATTATGTTTTATGTAACCTAGTAAGATTGATTTACTGGAAGTGAAAGTGAAGGGTAGGGTGAATTGTATTAAGGAAGCAATGGCAATCTTCCTTCCCCCACTATTACTGCATTGCATGACAAAAGTAAAATGATGCGGTTACACAGCTCTTCTTTCCCCCATTCCTTGCACTTCCTGCACCCACTGAAAATGGAGCTGACATTGCAAACAGTATTGTGAATTCTTATTATACCTATTTTTGCCACCAGGACTACCTTCAGATATGAAATATTAATATATATTTAAAAATGCAATGGACTCATATTCAAGGAATCCTCAATTTTTTTTATTTTTTTTTTAGATGTGACTCCCTCCTCTGCTCCAAATACTTTCATGGAAGAATAAAAATACATCATGTTTCTGTAAAAATATTTAGCTGAGGAATTGTGGATGAGCAGTACCAAAATGACTTCTGAAGCTACCCATTATTAATCATCAAGCTTACATCAAAAAAGCAAAACAGAATCTGAGTATTGGAAATACTCATTCTGCGTGTAATTAACAACACTGATTCATGCTCAGCTGTAAGAGATCATGAAGATTTCTGTTTTTCAAGGCTAACCCAATAATAGCCCCTTCCTGTGAGATAAAATTTCTTAACACTAATGTTAGTGTCATTCAAAAGAGTTGAACTTCTGGAGCCTTCACCAGTATTTTGAAATATTCATGCAAATCTTGTCAAAGTCAATAGGTGTTTTTCTATTTGCTTCAATGATGTGGAACCTGGGCCTTGCTTTTCTTATAAGACAGATCTTCAGGTGCTAGATAAAGCCTGGGAATTTCATGGGCTTATAACTGACTTTATGAGACTAATATAATAGACTGAACAGTTGTTTTAATATACTGGATTCTGCATTGTCTTACTCTGTATTGCTTTCTTAATGTAGAATAAAATGTACATCTATATATAAATGTGCTAAATAGCATCGTATAGTGTTAAGAATAACTTGAAAGTGTGTATTGTTGCTGGAATTAAGCCACCTCAGTAATAACCCCCTGTTGTTTTAACACTCCACATGATCACACATTGTTTCTATTTCTGACTTATTTTCCATAGTCATCCTTCAACATCTTTAAAAAATAGATTTGTATGATATCTTTTGGGGGGCTGCTGTTACACTTAATTACAATGAAAGCTGTGTAAGCAGTCTCCTGTACAAATGCCCCAACGGCTAGCAAAGTCCAGCTCTCCCTAAGAGCTCCGCGATGTGGATCACACTGCATTATATGGCCACCCATTGTAACAGATGAAAAATCACAGCCCCTTTCATACTTGCTGTCGTCTTCCAGCCAATATAATTTAAGCAGTATGCAGTAAACTTTAGTGACAAGAACTGATACATATTTTGGCCCCTTAATTTTGAAACAGTAAATAGAGAAAGATGTTATAGTGTAACCTACAGAGACTTCCACAACTTCAAGAAACATGGTAAAGCCGTGTATAGGGAAGAAATGTGTTTAGTCATCTTGGCCTCCAAGAAGACGGGAAGGCAGAACCACCAGGCTGAATAAATACTTCTCTTTATTCCTGTTCTCTGATGTTTTCTCAGTCTTGAGGGACTTTGCAGATGCTATGCAACAAATGTCTCTCCTCCTACTCTATGTAGGTTGCTCATGAGAAAATGAGGTTGTTTCTATTTCTAGAAGTCTGTCTGTGAAATGTTTCCTTTCTTGAGACAGGACATTGCCAAGGATCTTTTGCTATCTGTCTGTATTATAATTGAGGATGATGGATGATACATGGTCTTCAAAAAATGTTCTTTAACAACCTCAGTGATGGATATTTTTATTGGTTTTATGTGGTAAGGTTTTGGTGGCGAGAAGGCTTCAGCGGTGGCTTCTGTAAGAAAGAGCTGCCCCCATGTGGGACAGAGCTAGTTCCAGACAGCTCCAAAACAGACCTGCTGCTGGCCAAAGTCGAGCCCATCAGCAAAGCCGGGGGTGCCTCTCTAATAACATATTTAAGAAAGGGTAAAAACCTTTGTGTAGCGGTTGTGAGAGAGGAGTGAGAGAAACAGCCCTGCAGACCCCCAGGTCAGTGAAGAAGGAAGAGGGAAGAGGTGCCCCGTGTGCCGGAGCAGAGATTCCCCTGCAGCCCATGGAGAAGACCATGGTGAAGCAGGCTGTCCCTCTGCAGCCCAGGGAGGTCCCCACACTTCAGCAGGTAGATGTGCCCTGAAGAAAGCTGCAGCCCGTGGAAAGCCCATGCTGGAGCAGGCTCCTGGCAGGAACCATAGCCCATGGAGAGGAACCTGTGCAGGAGCAGGTTTTTTAACAGGAGTTGTTACCCATGGAGGACCTACGCTGGAGCAGTCTGTTCCTGACGGACTGCAGCCTGTGGAAAGGACCCACGCTGGAGCAGTTCATGAAGGACTGTATCACGTGGGAGGGACCCCATGCTGGAGCAGAGGGAAAGTGTGAGGAGGAAGGAGCGGCAGAGATGAAATGTTATGAACTGACTGTCACCCCCATTCCCTCCTGCCCGGTCCTGCTCAGGAAAGGAGGAGGTAAAAGAGTCAGGACTGATGTGGAGCCTGGGAAGGAAAGGGGAGTGAGAAGAAGGCATTTTTAGTCTTGATTTTATTTCTAATGAACCTTTTCTATTTTTAATTTGCAATAAATTAAAATACTCTTCTCCAACTTGAGTCTGTTTTGCCCATGACGATAATTAGTGAGTGATCTCCCTGTCCTTCTCTCAATCCACGAGCTTTTTTCACCTTTTTTTCTCCCCCTGTCCTGCTCAGGAGTGGGAGTGATAGCTTGGTGGACACCTGGCAGCCAGCAGGTTAACCCACCACAATATTCCATAATCTTCCTAGGCAGTCCAGTTTAAGATTATGATGGAGTCTGGCTGTGCCATTTTAATTCACACTCCATGTATAGGTATGATTACATCTTATTGCTTCATTCAGTGAATTAATTCAATACTTCTTTCATCTTCCTTATTCACTGTGCAGTCCTACGTGTTTGTTTATCATCACCAAAATACATTCCTTAGCAATCATAATATACTCCAACTCAAACAGTAGAGTGAATCATGAACTTCATTGGTGACGATTATCAGACTAGGTGGCTGAATTATCCCCATTTTGCAGAGAAGACAGCAAGGCACAAAGGATGTCAGCCTCTGCAAGTGTTATCTAATTTGAGTGGTCAGCTTCAAAATCTTGGCTTGATTTTTCAGAAGACTCTTTTTTTTTTTTAGCAATGCATCAACCTCCAAGTTACACATAAATGTGTTTATTTAACAAGTCATAAGTAAATTTCAAAAAAAGTTTAAATTTTTTTGTAAGACCTTTCACTTTTGAAGGAAAATAGAACTGGAATGCAGCAATATATTTAGTTCCAGGGTCCATTAATATTACTATTATTGCCTACATATTTGTCTAAATAATTAGTAGAAATGTGTGTCTGACCCAGACATCTCCAGAATTACTTTGGAGAGAGCTGGTGTATTTGCTTTAATTTAACTGATACTATTTACATTGGAACACTATCAAAATTGCTTTTTTCCCCCAAATCCTTTATCGTATAAGGCATTTCAGTCACATACAATCTTTTTGGTATTCATTTTGGGCAATCACTACAGCATTTAGCTAATTTTATTCTTCATGTCTGAATCCATGCCAAATTGCTCATTAGGCTGCCACCATTAAAATTTCTTGGGCAAATGTGTCAGTTTTGATGCTGTGTCAGATGCCATCATTCACTCATGTTCCAGGATGTGTGCAAATCTCTATGCCTTTTATTCACCTAAGACAATATGTTTCTGATGAGAAATATTGGCAAAATTTTTAGCATTCTACAAATCAAATTTTGCCAACAGCAATTGCTGTGTCTTTTGGTACTTGCGTAGCTATTTCCAAAAGCTTTCTAATTGTCTTATTGATTCTTTTGAGTATACCTTGAATTTCATTCATTTAACTCAACTATCAGCAAGAAAAAAAACCAACTTTGGGATACAGACTAAGGTATTCATTTAATCTTCTTGGAAGAGCACTGTTAAATTAATTTTATTGATGTATAGACTGAACTTTACCAATTAAGACTATGATGTTTACAGACAGCTTTCTTTTCTTCTGGCATGCCTGCTTTCGGGAAGATATTCAGAAAATGCTGAGATTGCAAGAGTAAATTCTAATTATTGTGAACTTCTCTATCAATATGAAAAAGAACTCTGCACAACATGGAAGTAATAAACCATTACCCTAACAGTCCAAATCAGTTCTGTGCGGATAAAATTTCTTTTATTTAGATAACTTGGGATATCTCTGTCTGAAAGTTTACTAGTACTAGTTGGTATATTTTCTTTGAGTGAGGTTTTCACAAGGACTCCACATGGTCATAATTTTCCTTGTACTACATTAATGTCACTAACTTCATTAGGAGGAAATCTGGGTACCAAGAAGCTGAGGAAAAAACTTTCCTTTTCCTTCCTTCCTTTCTTTCTCCCTTTCTTTCTTTCTTCCTTTCTCCCTTTCTTTCTTCCTTCCTTCCTTTCTTCCTTTTTCCTTCTTTCTTTCCAACTTTCTTTTCTTTCTTGCCTTCTTGCCTCCCTCCCTCTCTTTCTTTCTTTTTCTTTCATTATACAACCTTATTTTTTTGAACATATGTAATAAAATGCTGTTCTGCAGCATCTATCATTTAGCAACATCAGAGGAATTAAATACAAATCCAAGAAGTTACAAAATAACTAACATCAAAAGGTAAACCAGGTTTAGATTTATGATGTGTTTTAGTGACCATTTCAGCCTAAAGACAGAAATCAGTGCTTTTGTCAGTATACGTGGCAAAGACAAGTGTGTGCTCCTTTAACTTAGAATGGCCAGCTGTTCTTAAACAGCAGCACAGAATTTGAGTGCACAGATAGAACTAAAGATAAATATACGCAGAGGATCCCAAATTGAGCAATGCTTTCATAAGTCATAAAAGCAATTTTAAAAGCAGCTTGGCATTTGATCAAATTCCACTTTAGGTCTTAGAAGATGGAACTGAAATGCTGAGACCACTCGGTGAGTTAAAAACCTGGTAAGAATAGCTTTGCAGTTTGAATCCTATACTACTTTTTTTCCTCAGAACACACAAAAATAAGTCCTATGGCTCTGACATACAGGCTGTGCACCACAGTGCTTTGGCTGAGCTTGCCAAATAATTTGTGATGATTACCCTTCTGAATGTCTCTGGTGGTTTTGTTTTTCTTTGTTTTGTATTTTGTATAGGAATTGATTACGGCTTCAGTTACTTAGATGTGGGTTTCAGCCTGCCACGGAAAAAGGGTGAATACATACCATTATTGCCATAGGAGCATCCCTGGAAAGAGAAGCGTGACTGTGAATCCCAGCTGTGGGTGCTGGTCCTGGTTTTGGCTGTTTAGATTCCCCACATCCTAGTCTTGCTGAAGTGGCACATGTAATGAGGTATATCAAAACTTATCCTGCATATTCTCCGTCCTTTGTATAAGAAGAGCAGTCACCGTTGCTTGCTAATGGTTACCCCATTCATATCCACTGGAGGTGTAACCTCTGTGGGACGTTAAAGTTTTCCGGCAGTTCAGAGTCCTGAGTTTGTGGAGTTTGGAGGGTAGAGTCCTGTTACACGTATTTCCACACTTATGCTTTGAATCAAGGATACTAGTTCAGATCCAGCCTCTTATTTACAGGCATGTACTCTGGACTCTTTGGGTTATAGAGCCATGCCTTAAAGGGGGCCACAGGAGAATTTCAGTGCATCGCTATACAGTCTAAAGGGAAAGATCCTCCTCTGTCCCTGTTTCCACATGGAAAGGTAGTTGGGTTTACAGTGTGGAACGGGAGCTTCTCAGTAAAATTTAAATAATTTTCTTGATTAGGTACACAAATTCGCTCAGCCTCGGAGACAATACAGATATATTTTCAATAAAACTATGTTGGATTTCACCCCTGATGATTTGGTCCCTATTGCACGCATGTATAAATATTTCAAAACAACAAAGTAGGAAGCTGACGAGCATGAATATTGCTGAAAGTTACTGCACTGCAGTATTTTTCCTTCTACTCAATTAATAATGCATTTCCTTAACATTGTTGAGAAAAAGAATAATTTTTTCATCCATATGCTCAGTATTAACAAAATTCCATTCTGGAACTGAACTTTATTTTTTGTATTTGGCGTAGAGGAAAAAGAAATTATGCTTATACACATAAAATGAATATTTTCTTGATGAATAAATTTAAGATGTTTACAGTAAATACCTGTTTCAATGAACACTGTTATAATTTATTTTATTGCTAAATCAAGATATCCCCAAACTAATACAATTTAAATATCCTTAACACTGCTCATTTTTTGCATTTACTGTAATAGCATATGAATGACTTCATATGCCATGGAAAAGAACAGATTTTTCAGTATACTTGCAAGATAATAATTCACTATTGTCCAATGCCTGTATCATTACAGTAGTATGACAAAATGTTAAATCAATTTCTATGTTTCCAGCTGGCAAATATGTAAAATACCCCTACTCATCTGACTTCCCTGTTATGACTGTGTCCAGAGAGACAGGTCACTTTTTTTTTTAAAAAAGTGTCTGAATGTGTGTTTCATTATATGCTAAATACTTCAGGAAATATCTTCTAGTTCCTAAGGCTGTTTCTCTGTTTATAAAAACAATAGGTCAAGGGGTGTTCTATGACCGTGACACCAAGTGGCACATCAAAGTTTGTGTCCATATGCCTACAGTTCTTATTTTGTCTTTTAAATGGGGTGGTTACACCTAAACCTGACCTTTGGGAACATGCTATTCCTGGCATACACTATAACCTGAGCTGTGTCTGCTCCCATCCAGGTTTTATGTATTATATGGATATGGTCTACATGATATTATACAGATGATATCCGAAATACTAATAAAGATATAAACCAATAAATCTTCATTCCACAGATTTTCATTAACAAATGGTATACAAACCCCCACTTTTCTGGATTCCAAATGACGGGAGAAAAAAACACTTTTCTGGATGCTAAATGACAAAAAAGCACTTTTGATTTGCCTGATGACCCAGAATTGAACTTGGAATAAAAGTGAAAATGCTGGAGAAAGAATAGGTTCAAATTAAGTGCATGTAGCTTTCCATCAAAAATATATTGCTATTGACCTGGTGAACCCAATCTCTCTCCAACTGCTGGACCCATAGAAGATGAAGATGGGGCATGCACATTGTTGGGGGGGCATAAATTGCATTCTTTGTTCTCTCTAGCAGAGGAGGAAAACAATGACTTCATCTCTCACTGCAGTAACTGCAGCTCTGCTCACTGACTAATGTTTATAATCTCAGAATTCTGTTTATATTTGAAATGGCTTTCCCTCTTGCCAAGTTTGGTTGAAGCTGGCCAATAAATTAAACAGAGTAGGTAGCAGGGATAGGGTGATAGGTAGATGGATGAATAAACAATGCAAATGCATAAGCTTCGTTTCCGCAGAAAACCAGAGTAAAAGGATCTCTGCAGATACTTGTTTAAGGGGCATACTAGCCAAGAGTTTTAGTAGGAGGATGAGTTCATGTTAGAGAGTATCTGTGTCTGCGGAACAAAATACTTGACAGAGGCCATTAAATTTCTTTCTGTGAGATGTTATTCTGGACTAGTATCACCCAGGGGACACACGAAACAGGTACAAAAAAATGAGAAAAGCCCCAGTGCTGGAACAAATGACAAGGCATGTGGGAAGAGCACAAAGGCTCCCACCTGAACTTACACTGATTTTACTAATGCCTGCTTTAGAATAGTAGAACAACAGGATTAAATGTTCAAAGCTTGAATTTTCAGAGAGAGAAGTCACTAGCAGTTCCTACTAATGTCAGATGAAATTGTGTATTAGGGAAATCAGGCTCTATGTACGTCCTTTACTCTTTTTATTTGTTAGAATCACAAATTCTTATTTCCAAAATAAATTCTATGCAAATAGATCCCAAGAATTTCTCCAAAATTTACCAGCTATTCTACATATGCGACACATATAATAATTCTCACAACCTGACACCTCCAAAGATGTGTATGGATATTAAATCAAAACATTCATTTGAGATTGGAAAATACTTTTTGTGTCATCTTATTAATGTGAAGGATATCCGACAGGTTGACAGAAGTTCAGCACTACCATTTACTTACTGGTACTTAAATTTAACTCCTCATTGGACAAATGAGTTGTAAAAGGAGACTGAGCTGCCTTTCTGTTTCAAAGAGATTGGACAATTAGGATAAAGTGCCTTATTTAAAAGCCTAGCTTCATGCATACAGGGCTTAAAACTCTACTTGGTGTAGCTTGTCCAGGGACACAGACAAGGTCTGAGCAGTACATCTGTGGTTAGTAGTCTCCCACTGCACAGTTACAAAATGATAGTGTAGACCACTGAATGTCTAGCTCCTCATGACGTGCAATTATAGTTGATAAACCGTGACACTTCCAGAGCAAGAAGTAGAGAACTGCACACCCAGATGAGGTTGAGGGATGATAGAAAGAAACCATGTAAATTGACCTTGGACCAGGACACTAGAGTTCACATCTATCCTGTCAGAATAACTATATCACTAGTCAGATAAGCCAATAATTCTATGTCTTGTCTTGGATAGCCTCAAACACCTGGCATGGGTACTACTGCATTAGCAGCTCAGTGGGAATGCTGCTATCTGCTGAATTTCGACTTGAGTGTTCCCTGAAGGGCTCTCATCTGAACACTGAGTCAGCCTGATGCCACATATCTTTTGAGATCGGAACTCACAGCTTGAGGTGACAAAGGTACAAGCTTAATAGTCATGGTTAGGATGTTCTTTCCATTTTAAGTGCTTAATTTCTGCTGCTTATAACTTTCCAAGCCATTAACTCCTGGAAGGAAATTTCTCAGCCTTGTGCTCAATCCAGAGGTGAAGTGTTTAAAAAGTTTGATAAAAATCCATTTAGTTGTTACTGAGGTATCTGAACATAAGGCTAAAGGGGAGTGAGGAAGCACTTCCTATTACACAGGCTATGTATTCCAGATACTTTCTTTGTTTCTGGAAATTATCGATGTAATTAATTTTCATGCTGACACAGTTCAAGCTGTCACAAAGCTGCCATTTCTCTATCAGGTAATATTCACCCCATACACATTTTGGCTTATCATAAGAGGCACATTTTTTGTTGTCGTATAGTCCCTTTGTGTTTATTTATAAGGCTCAGTGGTAAGAACAGAGAATATCTACTTTGGTAGAGGAGATGAAAATAGGTTTAGAGACCACAAAGGTACTCTGAAAAAAAGAAGACTGGGAAGAGATTTTAGTCCTTCCTTTAGATAAATGGTAAAATCTATTTTTGCACTAAGTTTTGGCACTTTCATGCATACTATCAGCAGGAGAACACAAACCCAATGTATTCTGGAGACTCAAACTCAATCTCCAAAAATTTCAGGACTTTCCTTAAACTGTTCTGAAATTAAAATGAATATGTAAAATCTTATTTTTACTTCAAAATTTCTGAAGGCAAGTTCTTCATCCCAAACTGGACACAGCAGACCAAATCCAGATTTGAAAACATTAATTGTTTCCCGGGCTGCTTGAAGAGGTGAATACTTCTCATGCACTACTTCTCTATTTGATACCCTCTCTCACGTAATTCACTGTATACTCTGCATTCCATCCTGCCCGTTTTTCTTCATCTCCTTGCTCTGCACATGGCTCTCATGCTCCTGTCAGAGGAGTTTTTCTATCCACCTCACTGCGCTGTTAAACTGACAATTGTTTTGCTTGTGGGCATGGCGATGGTACCTTTAAAACACCCGGGAAGTCATGGCACCTTTTTTATTAGCAGCTGCACTTCCACATGAAGATACTTGAAATGGTAGTTAACCAGTTAGCTTCAATTCTATTAATATTAACAGGAAAACCATTTTGGATAAAGGAAAATTCTCACACACCTAGCTTTTAACCAGATTTCCATGTAGTAGGCACCTAAGACTCATTAGAAATGCAATACAAAATCATTATATTTGACAACGCTGCAGGTGTATTCCAGGATCTGAAGAATGGAGCTATTTAAAAGCTACTGTAGCTTAGGTTTTGGTCATTGCAAAGCAAAGACACTTCTGTTTGGCTTCTAACTATTTCTTGCACTGACAACACAAGACTATGGACTTTAAAACCCAGTCAGTTATAAGGTACAAATTAACTGGACCTTCTGTATCTCTTCAAAGCCCACAGTTTTATACAAAAAAATGTATATAGAGGAATCACAGCATCCTACTGCTTAGCAAGGTACTTTGAAAAGTACAGGCTGCATCTAAAAGTTTTCTGGGAAGGAGAAGCTCACAGTGTTATTACAGATGTATATGATGGAGAAGCTCTTTGTCAGGCTACCATGCTCCGGAGTAGCAGGTCGATGGGAAGAAAAGGTGTAAGGAGTCAAAGAGGTAACTTCTACTAAGTTCTGGGAGGGTGACGAATAAAGAAGCAAATTGGAGACCCAGAGGAATATGAATATCCTTCCTGGATCACGTGTGTACACCACATTTCTCCATTACAACTAGACTTCTTGATGTGCAATGAAGGGAGAAAACAAGTCATAGAAGATGCTAAAGAATTGGTGCAGAGGGCGTTCCCAGCAACTCCCAAGAGAACACAGGGTTGGAGTCATTAGCTAAGGAAAAAAAGCTGTTAAAAGTCCTGGGTTTAGTGGTAGTGTGCATGGGAGGAACCCTTGTTAATTATGCTCCCCATGAGGTAGAAATGAAAGATCTGATATCCTCACCTCACACATGCAGGAAAATTTTCTTTTGAAATACATCCAGACTTATGTGTGGATCAACTTTCCCCCAGATTTAAAAATTAGAAAACAGATCCCAGAAACCCACTGGCTGCAAAATCAGAAAATGTTTTCACGTTGTGAGATTTCAAAACTTACATAGGATTACTATAACTTAGTTTCTTATCCTGCTGCATACAGAAAAGAGAAAATTATACTTACTATGACTCATAATCTTTCTGTAAATTGAGCAGCACACTGAATGAAAATTTCAAGGATTTTTTTCTGAACTACAGGATTTTTTATCCCTTCAAGGGTGGAATCAGTCTTGAGATCCACCCTCAACCACAATTAGTGTACAGACTGAGAGCTGCAAATGAGTGGTTTGGACCGCTTAAAGAATCACTATCAAAGGTATTAGCAAAAGTGATTTAATAGGAATTTATAAAAGTTCAATGGCAAGGTTCACTCTATTACTTAATACATGGATGAAGCGTACAAAGGAAAATCAAGTTAGAATCAAACTAGAATGATTCCTACAGAGACCGAAGATGCAAAAGGGTAAGGGGGAAACATAAAAAGGAAAATTGAGTTAGAATTGATTTTTCATGATTTGTACAGAGATCGGAGATGCAGAAAGGTGCGGGAGACCCTCCTGTTGAGTCATTCGGTTCAGAGAAGACCCCCTTGCTTTCTAAACTCCTGATGGAGCTTAGATGCAGCTGAATCTACTCCTAGACCCAGACATAGTCAATGGTTTATGTCTAAAGGGATTTTATGTGCGTAGCAGCAGTCTGAGGTTCATTCACAGTTTGAGGTAAATCACAAGATTTAGTAGAATTTGATTATTGATTAATTTAACATTTACAAAGTGATTCAATAGAATTTACTACGCTCACAACAGTGACTTCATTTTAGATTCGAAAGGGCAATATTTATACTGTATTTGCTGTCAGATAACTGGGTCAATTCACACACGTGCACACAGACGTATTTACATATATGTTTATATATATATAAACAAAGGTATATGTGTTCAAAATTCCCCTTGAGTTCAGTGAAATACTCACATCAAATGTCTTAACATTTCTCGACAGGCAAAGGGTTGAACCTCAAGGAGTGAAGGGTTTCACTTTGCCCAGGTCCTGTTGTCAGCTTTCAGCAGTGGTCCTCCAATTTTCGCAAACTGGAGGGTCCGCGAGCTCTGAGAAGCATCCCACTCAGAGGGAGATGCTGGTCGCAGCCTGCTGCTGTCCGGGAGAGCTCAAAGGTCCCTCACTCGGGACCGCTGCTTATACGTTTGCAAGATGAGTGACTTTGGTCAGTGTAGTTGCATTCTGGCCATAGTTCATGTCAGGCAACCACGAAGTGAGCCGTGACCTGAGCAGCAGGAGTTTCAGGTACAGTTCCAGGCAACAGGAGTTTCAGATGTGATTAGGGGGTGCCTAATTGCCCTGACTCACTGTACCATAGCCAGGATAAGAAAGTACTGCGTAGTCTCACTCAACTCACTGCACAAGAACTTTCTTTGAAGAATATTCTTTCCTATTGTTAAACTCACGTTTATGATTTCTTTTCTATTCTTATTCCTTTGTAACCTAAACATATTATTAAACATAAAAGAAACAAAGCATGCGACTTTCCAGTGTTTTTGAAAAAAATTAAAGTTTACACAAGACATTTGTGAAACAATGATTTATTCAAGAAGGAAAGCAGAAAAATTTTTTCACTATTCTGTTCTCTCACAAGTCTTTAATTTACACAGACAAAAAGATGATTGAATGTTATGCTATTACCACTGATGCACATGATTATCCCCATGTGTCTTTAAAATCCAAGGGAAATCTGTAAAATGCTGTACTCAGTCTAACAATGATAAGTTCAGAATCAACATGCTGTGAAATGTGGGTTGCAAGCTTCAGGTCCTTTCTGCCGAAGGGGGGATATTACCATAAATATCATGACAGGGCCATAGATAACATTTTTAGAATCTGATGATAAGTTCCACAGCAATTTGAATCTGACTCTGTATTTAAAGCTTTTCTTTAAAATTTGCCTTCTCTTTCTTTATTATTATTTTTTATTTTATATGGTTGGATGCCCTATATGGGGCCTGAAGACTAGATACTTCCTTCTAAAGGAATGCAATTTGAAGTTGATTATCCCTGATGTCTCACCTCATGATCCTCCAGATGGGGTTGCAAGCGGAACAAATGGTTCTGGTAGATCACAACCCATGGCCTGCTCCTCTCTTCCTCAAGTCTTGTGATTCCCACTCAGCATGTGAGAGAAGATATAGTTATCACATGAGTGACTGCTGCCACCATACTATATGGTGGGACCATATACGTCATTTGAGTCCCTTGCCTTGCCTTGCCTTTTCACTTGCCTTTATTTCCCTTCTTTTCCTTTATTACTATTATTTCTAACTTAGCATCCCTGGACATGTATAAAGGGTCACCCTTTTTGTAACTGGACAGCGAAGTCAAGAGGAGCCTATAGTTACAAAGGTTCACTCTACAAAGTGAGTAGTTAGAGCAGGTCTATGTTTTTGAAGAGAATTATGATGTCCTATGCCCATAGGATCTGCATGATTAGCGGTCTTAAATCAGATTATCCTGATCTTATACAGGTGACTCTTAGAATAAGTAGTGATTATGGTGGCTTAAGGATTGAGTAGAAAAATAATTTTACTTATATTTCCAATTCTTATATCAGTTGCTATTTCCACATGTAGACAGTACTGTTTGTTGGAGAAAGAACTGATGAAATAAGCCCAGAATGAACATTTTAGAATCTGAAAGACATTCATGGTGAATAGTCATAGTGAGACACTTCTCTGGGCTAACCACTGATTTTGAAATGTTGTTGGCTGTTAAGTGCCCTGTTCCTGAGGTTTAGGGAGAAGGGTTAAAATTTTCGGGCTCTAGGTAACATTTAGGAAAGAGTTAAGTTTCCTTCTGAAGGCACACTCCTGGTGTTTGGGAAATGCTATAACTGATTTTTTTCTGATGGAAATATTTTTAGCTTTGAATTGTGGTACATACCATGTAAGAGATTTATTTAGCTTTTTGAAGGTGGCAGGACACAGTTGCACACCAGAAAGGTGTTAAAATATAATAGTATTGAAAATGGGAAAATAAAAAGGCTTTTTTGAATAGTGTCAAACTCTTTTAAAAACAGCTTGCGCTTCATCAAAGTCTCTGTTTCCCCTTGACACTTTTTGAAGTATCATTTCTTGCTGTTAATTGCCAGTGAAAACATGCTGGCAGTGTGAAGCTTTGGAAATTGTGGAGCATCTCTCTTTGTGTGTTAATTGCTGCTTACAGATACTATCATATATACTGCACATAGGTTTGTCTGTGTGCGCCACAGGGAATTTTCAATACGGCATTAAAAATCAGCTTGTTCTTCGGTTTGTATTTTTGATCAAAATTACAAAGTTCTCTTGCTTTGCTTACAGAGATGCATAGAAGTAGTCCCCAATGCGTAATCTGTGTGAGACCAAAACTCTTACAAACACAGAACTCTTGGGTGTCTGTAGTAATGATAATAGTCATTAAAGTTTATACTTGTGTCTAAAGGGTATTTCTATATGCTGCTTGAAGTAGTTAACTAATTTGCCTTGCTGTACAATTTGCTTTGGTTTATACAAAAGTATTTTTTGAAAGATAGCTACCTCAAGGTTACTGAGAAATTGCTGTTAAATGAGAGAATTTTATTTTCTTCCTTGGTCTTTCTGTGCAATTAATAAATCGTGACACAAAATGGAGTTAAAACTCTAATAGAAAGCTTAAGAAATGACTGCAATAACAGGCTAATATTAATTAAAAGTAAAGTAATTGTTCTCAGCCACTAGGCATATTCTAAATATTATCTTCTGGTTTAAGGCAACAAAAATTTTCAAGTTCCAGTTACTTTTCCAGCTGTTCTCCTAAAAAAAAAAAAAAAAAAAAAAATTGTTTCATCTTCTTCAGTTGGTTTGCTGCACCATTGGCATATATGTTACCACTTCTGGATTTTACTGGTGGGAATTTTGTATTTTTAGGAGGGTGGCTAGAGCCTATATGATGCAATATTCTCTGGGAGTTTTTTGTTGGTTCTTTGGTGGGTTACGTACCTTCCTGGCCACTTCCCAATGGTCTTGAACATATCAGTTTCCTTAGGTTTCAGTTTCCTTTTGTAAACTAAGTGACAGTCTGTATTTTAGAGGCTGGTTGACATTCCTGTCATCAGATCCTGGAAATTACTTTTCTAGTAATGGTGAACAACAGTCTCTTCTGCTATGTAGCAATTATAATTGTTTTGACCACAGAAAAATGGATATAACATGCTGCCAAACTGGATGATAGACGTTTTTCTCATCCACTTGGCAACTACTCTTCCTTTGTGGAAATGCTATGCAAAATGCTGGGCAATGAAGAGTAAAGCCCACTAGGTTTCACCTAATTCATATTTAGTTTGGGAGGGAGATGGTTAGCTAGAACACGAGTAAGTTCTAATCAAGATTCTTCTAAGATTAAAGTGTTCATGAATTAGAATGACTTGCAATTAACTGCATTAATTGACAGCTGAATTTCTAAAAGTACCAAAATACAGACAACATCCATCTAGTATTTATCTAAAAACCACCTTTTCTATAGAACCTGCTTAGCCTGATTGGCTGAGTGAGATGAAATGATGTCATTTAGAGCACACTGCACACCCCTGTGTTTAAATGTATCTTTACTTTTTGGTAAGACAAAAGCAGGAGTCAAATTGTAGCAGACTCTTGCATTGAAACACAGGGTTGAGAAAGAAGATGAAAAATTATTTTCCTTCTGCAAGATGTCATCTCTCTGAGTCACAGTGCCGGTTTTCAGGAGCTGAATTTAAGGCAAACTGTTCTATGACACTTCCCTTCTCCTTCTTCCTTTTCTCTTGCGTCCTTATTCTCACCCCAGTCCTGTAGTGGAAAATCAACTTATTCTGTTCTACTAGATTACAGACTTCCCCATGTACAAGATGCATCCTCAGTAGTAAAGTAAGTTTTCAAATTGAATATGAGGTTCCCATTTGTCACATTAATAGGTGCCTTTCTAAAGTAATTAAATAAACAAATTCAAATAAGTGGTATGCATGAATATTTAATAGGCACAAAGTTATGTTTCATTTCAACTTAAAGCTAATTAAATGGCTTGTAGTTAGCGTTCTTAGGATGACATAACTCTGGAGGAAAAACTATATTAATCATTCAGCAGTTACTTCTGTTATAAACTGATTCATTTGTTTTCTATCTTTGTGCAATTGGTAAAAGCATCTAGAAACTACAATCTTTATTAAAAACATTCAGAGCTTAAATATCCTAACACAGTCTTGTAGAAAGAGAAATTTTGTTCTCTTTTTAATAAAAATAAAGCTTTTAGCTAGACAAAGGTAAAATAATTAATTCACTCAAAATAAAAGATGGATCAAAATCTTGTGGTACTAGCTGAAAAAATAAATCTGTGCAACTTTGTATGGCTGTTTCGAGCCACCCATAATTACTTCTTTATATGCAGGTGGAGCATGACTAATCAGCTTCTGGGATTTCAGTTTTGTTTTAGGATTTCGTATAATTTTAGGATTTCAATCAGTGCAGTGTCTAGGCAAGATCGTGGGATCCAGCGCTCAGCCTATTTTTCAATGAGAAATCTCTTATTGACTTCACCAGTATATATCTATATCCATTAATATTTCATGTTTATAACATTTATCATAAGAGTAATAGTACATTACACTGGCAGAAATACTGAGCTCTGATCCTGAAGGGTCTTATGTGGTGTAGGTTCCTGATGCCTGGACAGAATCCATTAATCAAATGAGTGTTAAAACTAATAATTCTTGATATAAAATTGCTTTCTTAGAGACAGAGACTTTATATAGAGAGACTGTAAACAGAATCCCTATGACTTCAACAAGCAGAGTTAGAGTATGTGGAAGCATTGGTAAATAGCAGATGAAAATCCCTTGTTGAATAGTTGAAACAGTTGAAATCCTGTGTTTAAAATTTCATAGTCAAATGTTGTGACAAACACAGAAGCATTTAAGAAGCAGCTTGGAATCTTAAATACCATGCACTTTCTATATTTAAAAAAAAAACTCCACTATTTTGTGAGAAGTGATAAAGGGACCATTTTTAACATGGTGTACTCTCCATGCACAGTATGAAAGACAGCTTTCAGCTGTTTATAGTGACAACACTAATCCAGACAGTCCATTTTTTTGTTTGTTTTGTTTATATATATTTTCTATAAACTCCTTTTTGCAATGTACTTCTCACAGTATGTGTTGTACTTACAAGCATCCAGCATAACAGTAAGAACAGTAACTCGCCCAAATCCCTGAGAAGGGAGGATGGTGTTCTCAGGTTGGATTTCTGTGCTATAATGAGGGTTAACAAACCAAGTGATTTTGCACACCTATACTTCAATTTTATAACTGAGCCCTGTTCATGACAATATCAAACACAAATTGGTCCCCAAGCAGCAGAGGTAACGAAGCTTTGTTTCCTACAGACTTATTTTTAAGTACTAACGTTCGCTCTCTGCACGACGCCGTTGTCATTAGACTGGTCTTTACTCCTCACCCTCTGTATGAAACATACCTTCCTGTGGCCCCTAAACATGCCGCGGTAAACACCGGTCCCTTCCACATATCCAGCAATTTCAGTGCCATACCCCAGCTGCTTCCCTACTCCTTATCCTTCTTTGCATGGCTAGTCAAGTAAGTGTCACTCCTTGCCGTCCTTGATGTAAAGCTACTTTCCAATTTCCTGGCCTGGTAAATATATCCCGGTTGCCTAGGTACTGGCAGTCAGATGAATGAGAATTACAGATGAAGTCACGATTTAGCTGTTCCCACGTAGAAGCATTGCAAAGATGCCTCTCTTTTACTCTGGTGTCAATTTTCATTCAGCTTCTAGAGGGATAATCTTTTGAAGACTTTGACTGCTTTGTTTCCTGCTATTGTGATTAGGTGCTGGGTTCAAAATACAGTAGGATAAAACTGGCAGACAAACAGCCATTCTGTATGAATATGTAAGTTACTTTTCCTTAGTAAAACAACCTAGAGAGTAAATCTAATGATTAACATCTCCTGAACCTCAGATCTTCCACTTAAAATTTGCTAAACTGACCTGCACTCACTCCAACCCACATACACCTGCCTTTTTGTAACTTCTTTTTCTTTCTTTGAGTCACAGTTAAACAACTATAGCATGTACAATTTCAAAGCCAAAGCAACTCTGTTTTCTCTTTAAAGATAAAGAAAGACCAACTCAGGCATAATTATTGACTCAAAACTCTTTGTTCTCTTCAATTTCTTTTATTTGATTTCAGTAACATACTATTGATTTCCTTTAACATCTTTGCACATGAAATCTGCTCTACTATGAAAGGCTAGTATATCATTTATGTTCTGTTTTTAATAGAAACTAGGCCTGTGTGACTTTCTGTACTAGGAAGATATTTTTTCTTTGTTAAAAGGGCCTGCTGTAGTAAGATCTACCGGAATCTAGAAAAAAGCTGGTATATATTGTTTGTGCATCATTGGTGCATATTAATATTGTTGTTATACTGAAAATTTGTTTCTAAAATTGGTGTCAATACACCTTTAAACCTTCAAAAACCTTATGAATATACTTTTTCTCCACTCTTTTAAAATTGTTAGTTGAAGCAGATTTACTGTATCACCCAAAGGAGTCAGATTTGAGCTATTTTGAATGGAGACACATGATGACACATGAAACCTTAATTGCTGCTTCCTCCTTTTTATTCCAAGTTGATTTTTTCTTCTGCTCTGAACCGGAGGAGAAAGGTGGTGGGACAGACACTGCTGTTCACAAGGTTATCTCATGAGCCCATAGAGTTCTAGAGGTCAAAACAGCATCTTGATCTGCACGTAGATAGCTACAGAATAACAGTAAGTAGAAGGACATCTAATAACCAACTGAGATGCCACATTCCACTTTTCCACAGTTTTTTTTTTAATTTCCACATGCTGCTCCATATAGAATAAACTATGCAGAAAGTTAACAAGGACATTGGTGAGCTCTACAGACTCATTCTGAAGACTGTTAGAATTTTATGAATACATTTCAACAAGTAAAACCTAACTTTGTTGCTACTTCTTTATTTAGACACGATCAGTATTGGTAAATATGCACAATATAGAATCATAGAATGGTTTGCGTTGGAAGGGACCTTAAAGATCATCTAGTTCCAACACCTTCCACTAGACCAGGTTGCTCAAAGCCCCATCCAACCTGGCCTTGAACACTTCCAGGGATGGGGCACCTACCACCTCACTGGGCAACCTCTTCCAGTGTTTTACCACCCTGATCATAAAAAATTTCTTTCTCCTATCTAGCCTGAATCTACCCTTTTTTAGTTTAAAGCCATTATGCTTTGTCCTATCACAACAAGTCCTACTAAAAAAGTCTTTCTCCAACTATTTCTGGCGTGTGCTAACTTCCCAACCACACTCAGGAATTTCTTGCAAGGGTGCTAATCGGAACAGACCACAGTCATACCATGGACCATTTTGATAACTTAAAACCATAGAAAGAATTGATTTCCTTTACTTGGGAACAGTACTTGGGATTGTTTAATTTCCTAGTATAGATACAGCCTATACCAATGTCCAATCAGACTTTTCAACTGCTGACCTCAACAACCAATTGTCAATAAATCTGCAAAAAGAACAGATTTTCCACCATGTCCTCTACTTACCCTCATACAGTTCTCTGACTTCATAATTTTTTTTGTCTGGAGAGAGCTTTGGTCAGCTAACCTTCATAAAGCACACTATATAAATGAACCTCGCTAGAAAAGTAAAAGAAAGACTTCTCATAAAGCATAGAGAAAATATGATGGTCCTTTTATCCCTTTATGGAGAGTTTTAACACTGTCAGAAACAAGGGGCCAAGGCACACTTCTCAACTGGGGATGTGAGTTCATAGATCAGTATGGGTTTATAAGTTTTAAATGTCACTGTTGCTCCGATCCACTATTTTCAGTAAGGTTTTCACCAGACAACCCCCTGAATGGAGTTTGGAGTAAAGGTTTGTAAACCGTCTGTGATATCAAACTATTTCAATGCAGCATTTTCAGTCTAGTTTCTTGAAGAAATGAGATGTATGCAGCCATACTGTCTCTCCATCTGTGTATTTGTAAATGTCTCCTAATAACTTTAGAACTCGTTGCTCATTTCAATTAAATTTGGCTGAGAGTAGAGTTGTCAAGGGCATTGTATTACTATTAATCCAGTAAAAATTTGTAACTGAGTAGAGAGACATTAGTGAAGGAAAAGCAGTTGTAACTCTGTCCTGTATTTCTTCCAGAATGAAGCCAACAGCTACCTAATCAATATACTTGCGGCTCTGAAATAAACCCAACCAATTTTTTCCATTAAATGTAAGGAGAAAGGGGAGGGAACCTTGTGCAAGGGAGAAAAGAGAGGGCTTTAGGGACATGAGAGGGAATGGGGCTACCGGGGAAATGAATGATTAGGAAATATAGAACACTACCTCACAAAAATTTGAATTTCATGATCTCTGCTTTTCGGGCAACAACGTCTCCTTACTAGCCATGTCATAATAATAGCATCAGCATATCAGAAAATGGCAATGACAAGAGAGAGGTGCTAATACAGAGTTCATTGTTTAAGTGCCTTTGAATATAAGGGTGAGAAAGATTTCAAGCAGCTGACATAGCAGGGGCTGCTGACAGGCAGTGTAGGTGCCAAAGACAGAACAGAGGGATTTGGCTGAGGCAGATTTTTAAATGACAAGCAGAGGGGTCCATCACTGAAACATAATATCTGGAGAGTGGCATCTATGAGAAGTAGTTGTTTTTTGCTGATTTCCACGGAGGTCCAAACTCAGCAAAAAATCTGGGAGCTGCCACCTCACCCATTGAAGAAGTACAGAAATTAAGATACTTGGACGCCTTTTCCTCTAACAGGCAGCATCGTCAGGCTGCCACTGCATTCAATCTCCAATCTGAGAATGAAAAAACACAGCCTGACACAGCAACCTTGAAAGATTGCTGACCCTGTGTTGTAGCTTTTACTTTGGGTGTGATCCAAACCAGAATTTGCTTTTTCTCTTGTTTGAGTGGTTCTAATGTTTCAGGAAGAACCATTCCATTCTGAACTTGCTGTAAGAGAATTGAAAGTCTGGAGGGAAAAAGATAAACTTGTGAAATGTGCATTTTTTTCAGATCATTGTTTTAATGAAAACTATTGAAACTGAATCTAAACCAGACTTAGACCTTGATTCACTCTGATACCTAATCTACTACTTGGTGCCATTCATTTTGCGTAGCTGTATTCAAGGAACTTAAATAACTGTCTGGCACCTTAGCTTTGAAGCCTTGTGGTAAGGCAAGTGAATAATAATTTTGAATAGACTACTACTGCATATATGAGAGCTAAAGCAGATAGATAAATGGATAGATACACACACAGAGGGAGAGTTAGCTATCACCAAAATAGCTAGTGAAGAGGGAACGCTGTGAAAGACTATGTCTCCCCTCAAAGAGCAGGCTTTATGGAAGGATATGTGTTGTTTCTGCTCCCTTTCCTTTAATACCTAAGAATAGAAATTAATAGCAGAGATTTTATAGTGGTGGGCATGTGCCAAAGTAATCACCATTTTTATTTTTACAAGTGTAGATAAAATAAAAAATACTGTACTTATGTGGAAGATGCTCTCTGTGCAAATAGGCATATAAGTAATACATAAACATGCATTGGCATATATAGTAAATGTAGGCAGAATTTCCTTCCTCTGATCTGCATTGCAGATATCCTATCTACATTGGGAAACTGTGTTGGATATTCTGTAGTCATTTTGAGTACAGAGCAACGTGACAAAATTTGCATTGGAGTTCTACAATTTATATGATGAGAGTACTTTTTCTTAGGTATCTAGAGTGACAGTTGTTTGTTTGTATAGGTACCCTGGGTTTTTATGCAGCTTTCTTGTTCTCATTATTTATTTACTCATTCATTTATTCACTCATTCCTTAATTGTAACATTTATAGGATATGGTGTTTTGTTAGTTGAAACTTTCAGGATTTGGTCATCAAAATAAACCTCATTGATTCCGCTTCATGTAAAAAAAAAAAGAGAGAGGATTTTTGCCATGTACTTCAATGATGGTTTAGTCTATATCTGAAAGAGTTTGCAGGATCATGACCTTATATTCTAATGCATCTTTTACCCTATTAACACTTTTCAAAGCTTAGTGAAAAATTACAGAAATGAGATTTTATGTGTGTATGTGTGATGTCGCTAATAGGGCATTATAATTTCATATAGAATTTAAATACATTCTTGAGGATTAAAAATCTTCTTTATCTACATAGCAACATTTCAAATATCTAAAGGAATGATTACACATTAGCATGTTCATGAACAAACAAGGATATCTTAATGTCAGTTGATTTCAGGGAAAGTTAATGGATTAGTTAAACAGAAAGTATTTCAGTGGGATATTGGTGGCACCCTTGTGTATAGCTAAAGTTAATGATGCCTTTGACTTTGTACCAATTATAACAAATCTTATTGCAGGCAGAAGATTTGACGCTTTTAATATTTTGACATCTTCAAGAATCCCCAGGCAAATAATCCTTTTTCCTTCAAGGCAAACTGCAATGCAATCCAGAGCAATGAAAAATGAAGGTCTCAATTTTCAGAGTGCTTTATGATATTGGTTTGAATCCTTATTGTTTTAAAGTCACTTTGGAATTCCTGCAAGTTACAACTTTTAGTACAGAATGAATGCAGGAGTATGCATATTCCTTGCCTCATAAGAACTTTCTTTTAATTTGTTTTGTTGTTTTTTAGTTCTTAAATGAAAATATGTTCTGTGAATCTATTATAAGAACTACTCTTTCGTCATGGACCTGAGGCTTATCATTTACATGTGCATCAATAAATGTATTGCAATTACATCAACCATTGCCTGCCTGAAAATTGAAAACAGATTTTTTGCTCTACTGAAATGTTTTGCATTATGTTAGGGTTTTTTTTTAAAATGTAAATTTCTTGACTGTGTACTCTGCCATTTCCTTGCATTTTGATTTAATATTATGACATGAACCTGTCAATTTCTTTTGCCCATACTTTATAGGTTGTTTGCTACAAGAAGTTGCTCAACATAAATTTATTTGTGTAGAAGCTAGCATTAAAAATTGACATAGCTCTTCTCCACATGATGTTGTAAAAACTTATTTTATATGCCATCCTTAATATACAGAATCACAAGCATTTTTTATGAAGAAAAAAGTAAAATAGAATTTTAATAGAGGATATAGTGAAGATAAAATTGTCTCCATAACAAGGGAAGATCATTCCAAAGACATGAAACATTACTAAAAGGTGGAGATATGAAATTGCAAATAATAATTGAGAAAGTCCAAAGTTTCATATCTTAAAATGAAAATCATTTTTCCTACCTGTACAGGAGAGCATGACATATAGGATAAAGTTAGAAAGAAATATGAATAATACATGGGTATATCCTATATGCTATTGTCTTTTGTTTGGGGGGATTTGCCTTGAAATCTCTTCTTCTATACATTGAAAGTAGTCTAAAGAAGAACATATTAAAGAGAAAATATTATCTTGCTCTCCTGAGCTGGTTAAAACTGTTAAAGCCTGTCTGCATGAAAGAGGAAGAAATTAGGACCAAGTTGGCAAAATCCAGAATTGTTTTGGCTTTACCAGAAAGATTTGCCTTTGTCATCACTCACTTTCTGTATGTTCTTTGAATAAAGCTTAGGAGTTACATAGGAAGAATGAAAAATAACTTTTTCATAAAAAGGATTTTATCATGATCCTTCTGTAAACTGGTGTGTAAGTTATAGAGCACCACTAAATGTAAGGAGTATATATAGATTATAAAGAACTACTAGACAGAAACGAAATTCAAACTTTGCACTCCTTCACTTGATTTATGCTGATAATTGGAGTTTTCTTTATAAACTTCGTTAAAGTTACTCTGCCTTTAATGAATTTTTCATTTTTCAGATTGGGAAACAAAGGCAAAAAAAATTAGAATGGGAATATTAAAGTAATAATGTAATGACAAAAATTACTTTCAAGACAGAATATGGGAAAACACGAGAAGTTTGGATTTTTCATTTGTTGAAGACTTGATGATGATCATGAACTGTGGCTAGCAGGTTGAGGGAGGTGATTCTCCACCTCTGCTCCACTCTCATGAGATCCCACCTTGAGTACTCTGTTCAGCTCTGGGACCCCAGCATAAGAAAGACATAGACCTACTCTAGTGGGTCCAGAGGAAGGCCACGAAGATGATCGGAGGGCTGGAGCACCTCTCCTATGAAGACAGGCTGAGAGAGTTGGGGTTGTTCAGCCTGGAGACGAGAAGGCTCTGGGGAGACCTTCCAGCAGCCTGCCAGTACCTAAAGGGGGCCTATGGGAAACAGGGAGTGTAGCAATAGGACAAGGGGTAACAGTTTTAAACTGAAAGAGGGTAGATTTAGATTTGATATTAGAAATGCTTTCCTGTGAGGTGAAACACTGGAAGAGTTTGCCCAGAGAGGTTGTGGCTGCCCCATCCCTGGCAGTGTTCAAGGCCAGGCTGGATGGGGCTGTGAGCAACCTGATCTACTGGAAGGTGTCCCTGACCGTGGCTGGGGCGTGGCACAAGATGATCTTTAAGGTCATTTGCAACCCAAACCATTCTCTGATTCTCTGATTCTATGATTTAATGAAGATTTACAAAGCATTGTGGGTTTTTAAGAATGCCTTTCAGTATTTTCATTTTAGTCTTCAATGGAAACAATGACAATGATGTTTGACTGATTGTATGATGGATCCAGGGTTTTCTAGAATCAACAGTTAAAAATTATAACTAGCTAATGTCTGTTCAGGGTCTGATTACGTTTTGTGCTTCCTCTTCATTCAGTTTCATTTCATTGGTTCTTTTGCTGTATAAATCAGAAAGAATTCCTCCTTCACAGTTTTTTATTTTACAGTTCTCTTCAAAACACTTTTGTACTGCACTGCACTTTTCCCAAATATAAGGTTACTGTTCTTTGCTAGTTGTGAGTGTTCCCTGAAGACTACAGATAGCACCTGAGGTGGTAAAACAGAATTCATCTGACAAGGGAAACATCATTCAGCAGACAATGTAGGTTATGATGTTCTGAACATTTAGAAGGAACAACAAAAACAAAAGGCAATAGTTCCCGTTCCTGTACAAGTCAGTTGTCCTCATATTCAGATGCAGTAGCAGCTGTCTTCCACTCCTGAGCTGCAGGCAAAGTGCATTTTTCTAAGTCATCCTGCATTTGTGCTCTGTCCTGTATCTAACCTAGTCAGATTTGATTGGCATCAACCTTATTTGAGAAAAACCTACACTTAGTTTAGAATTGCTGCAGGCTGGGCCAGGCCAACTAGAGACTGTCCCAGAGCCTTAACTTCTGAAAAAAGCACAAGTCAAAACTGGAGCTTCCAACTATTATTCTAAAAATGTTCATGGACCTCTTTGTTGTTGGCAAGGAAGTGCTGGACGTTAGCTTGTGGCAGCGGGCAAGGAGGTTTATTCTTTGAACGACCGTGGAAAACTTAACCACAATTAAAAAGGGATTAAACTATATATACTGGTATTTCTTTGGTAAAGCAATCATCGGTGATAGCTGCTTTTGCTATCCTTTGGCTTCCAGCTCAGTGGTAGCAGGAATAGCACAGCACAAGAACATGTGGCATAAAAGAACAGTGGGAAAGATTCAACAAAGGAAAACAGCAAGTAAACAATACCAAAGCTAAGCAAATAAATGAAAGGAGCTATAACGCTGGCTGAATAAGGCAAAGTGCTAAATAAAATATACAAGAAACCCGAAAACAAATCAAAAGCTTTTAAGAGACTCAGTTACCAGTTACCATGGGAGCATTTTCTAAAGTAGACGCTGCAACAGAAAAACGAGTTTCAGACTTATCTCTGGAACAAGTCCATAAACAGGGCCTTTTTTTAAGAGCCATAGCCAGACAAATCTTGTAGAGATCCTTCTACTAATTTCACCCATCTATTTCCTTCACTGTTTATATGCATTTTTCTACCACAATAAAAGCTGGTCATGAATATTTGACTCAGAATAGAACTACAAGTAAAACAAGAGAAGCACACCCGAGAACTGCCAATAGACTCAGCTAAGGATAACCAATAACCTGGTGATTGAGGCAGTTAATGTGAGATAAGGGTGACCCTACCCACATGGCTTCCTCTCACAGCAGTCAGTATGTATAATTCTCCAAAATGCACATTCTCTGCAATGCATGTACCACAGTCACTGCTGTGTATTTTCTGAAGAGACTATTTTTATCTTCACAAAGTGAGTAGGGATTATTTTTAAGGACTGTACCTTGTGACACCACTGAAATGTATACTTGACTCCTTCACTGCTTCTGTTGTCCTATGTTCCTAGCAGGACAAGCAGCCAAGGAATACTCTTAAGATTTCACTGCTCAGTTCTTAATATTGCTAATTCTAATGTTTTCTCTTTAGTTAGCTGTGAGACTACAGAGAAGATATCTCTTAATGCAGAGAATTTTCCAGTTAAACAATGACAACTAATTTTCAATTTCACTCGTTTTGTTCAGAGAAACTTTCTAAGTTCCTTTATTGATACAGCCAGATAAAGGACAAATAACGTTTGGATAATGACTACAAAATCGGAGGACCCTGTATCGAAGTGAAATGTATTTAATGTAAGCATATGTCAAAAATTAAGAAGTCTTACTTTACAATCTTCCAAATATTTGTTAGTGAACTAAATGATTCTTAGACAAAATGCAAGCAATGACGTGGAGACTTCTTCTGAAATTAATAATGCCATGACATTTTTCAGAAAAAAACCCCTAGGAGTAGAGTAGCTCTTGGAGAATGTTCCTTGACACAATGTAATGTTCATAGGTTTGATCAAATCCTATCGGGACTGTCACCATTATAATGTGTGATGGATAGACTTATGATACCTAAATGCAGGACAAGCAATGATAATTTTATCCACTAGTGTCCCAACTCTTGCCCTAGAGTCAAACACTGGGAAGTGTGAGGCAAGGCCAGTTTATTGAAGTTGTCTGTATTGGCCCCATCCTTTTGGACAGAGATCATATTATCTAGACTATAAATGATATCTTGTAACATTGAATTGCTTGAAAAATCTTAAAGCACCCCTATATGTGAAATTTTGCTGCCATCTGTTATAAAACATGCTTCAAGAGTCACAAGGGATATTTGAGAAATAATACATCCTTCTGAAGTGTCTTTTTCACCATAACCAAAGGACTATTGAACTGCTTATTTAGGATGTGGAATTTTCTTCTATTTATACAATACCTTTTATCCTGAAGGATATAGAAAACACAAAACCTACTGACAAAGGCTGAAGTATATACCAAGATTTCATCTATCAGTCAGTTCTTTAAAAATTCCTTCCTATTGCACTCAAACACTAGAGTTCTATAGAGGATATTAGAAATGCTGTAAGAAGAGTAGGGCAATTATTAGTAAGAAGTTTGTAACTGTGAAGGTAGAATGTAAGCAACATACTGAAGCTGAGTTTTCATAAGTTAGGAAAAATCTTTGCTTTTCAAGGAAGGAAACTGCATTAAAGCCATAAAGATTTTTTATTGAAGAATTAGTAGGGAATCACATGGAATTCAGCAGCAAATTGATAATGTTGCTGATTGGTTTTAGTTATTAAGGTTTAGCTTCATGCATTTCAATAGTCAAACTGCACTGTGTTTAAAAACAGTTTAGACAACCATGTTTATCTTAACATCAGAAAAGGTGAATTGGTCATCACCTTGAAGAACTATCTATATGCAGTTTTGATGGAGCTTGAAAACTTGGAAGAGCTGAGAAGGAAAGATTTGTGCTGGTTAACTTTAACATTTTTAGAATACTAACAGTGCTCTTCATTTCCAAAAAGGCCGTTTTTCAAATTTACCACTGTCTGAATAATATTAGTGCAGAGTGGCAACCTTAATTATGTTTTCTGTGCAACCTTTCTGTGACACTTCATTGTGCCTGAGATAGCTGAACTCATGGTTTCCGAGTGAACTTCGCCTCTGTCCATAGTGTCTCCCAAGTTTCTAAAGGCCGAGATACTGTTGAATCCCTAACAAAGGAGGAGTTCACATGATTTTGTCTTTCTCATACCACGCCCTAGGTTTCAAATCCTATATACAATATCCATAAACATCTCAACCAATTTGACTTAAGCTCAAACCATATCCTCCTCTGCAAACCCACGGCAACCTATGTTGAGGACATAATTCAACATATTTAAAACAAAATTATTTCAAAAAAACTAGGGCCATGAGCACTGGAATAAATGGAGCTTGGTTTCCTCTTGACTCATATTCATCATTATCCATCATTGTCGATGGGATTCAGTGTCCAAGAATTGATGTGTACCAAATAAATGTTCTCTGTGCTGGAGAGTCTTTCTTTTTCTCGACAAACTAATTTTCTTCTGCTCCTCTTCCAGAATGGATCACCTAGTAGCTAACAAGGAATGCCCTCATACTGTTGCCTCTCTATCAGGTAACATTCCAAGAGGGGGATCTTTCCTTTATTTACAGAAAATTTTCAAGGAATTTTTAGAAACTTTGTTATCTTTGAGGGCTATATTTCTAACAAATACAGTTGAAATCGACTGACTAGAAGTTTAACAGAGGCAGCAGGGGAATAACACATACACACACAGAGGCACATACACACTAGTGGAACTCTTTCTTCCACAGGAATTCAGTTTGACAATCCTTGTTTTCATTGTTAAAATAATGAAAAGGACTAAATTCTAGTCTACCTTACTAGTATCTTATATACAGAGAAACTCTAGATTCTGAGACATCAACCTTTTCTTCATCAGCATTTTTTCTTGTCGGAAATTGACTGCTTTTTATCTTTCACTGAAGAATCAAATAATTTAGAAACTGGATTTTTTTTTTTTTCTCATAATCCCAAGTCTCTAACATGCTGAAGACACACAGACACATGAAATTGCCTTTGCAGTACCATCTTTGCATCTTTTAAACTAAATGCCACTGTTACTTTTATTCATTTATCCTTTTAAATTTGATTATGATAATGCAAATATTATGAACTCAGTTACACAGGAAATGAAACTGAAATACCCTAGATTGTCCTAACAAGACATGGTTGAATACAGATTTAAAATCATTGCATATCATAATTCATCATCATCTTATTGTTTCTGCTTTGCTTGACTGTGGCAGTTTTCCAAGCTGGCTTGACATTAGCCTTGCTCATCATGTTATTTGCTATCGGCAACTTGAGCTGTCATGAAGGTGTAAAGAATGGTGATGTCCATATAAATTTTTTTAATAAACTCATCATTACAATTGCATTTAAGCTTCATTTATACAGGCACTGCGGCAAACATCTAAGCCTTGTTGATTAAAGAGCAACATGCTAGAGTTCAGGTAACTACTATCAATATATAAGGATAGCAATCTATAAAGGTTTTTACACATATAATATTGCACACTTGTGGATATAATTCCTGTTTGTCTGGCAGAAGTATTCTTTGTTTGGAGCTTGTAAATAAGATTTTGAAAAGAGGTAGCAGAGAGAGCTATTTGCAAATCCAGTAAGATTCATATGAATTCCAGGCATCGTATTCACTATGCAGTCCTAATGGCATTAGCACTGTTTATCATTTAGCTCAGTACGGAATGCATGCTTGTTTTTATTTTATGAGCTTACAATCATATAAATCTAAATTGTTACATTACATGTTTTCTTCTTTCCTTTTGTTTAGCTTTGTTCGTGTACATGGAGGGAGCTTTACAGCAGCCTGTAAAGCTTTGTTTTTCTAAGTTTCTTCCTCACATTCTAAGGCATTCTAAGGGGACTGCCTGGCTAGCAAAATCTGTAAGACCTGCTTGTTAACAAGGCATATGTAAAAATGCTGGTAAAGGGGATGATATATGTTTTACCTTGACAATACCACTTCTCAATTTGATAAAAGCAAGACAGTGCACTTCCAATTGTCTTAGGGCTGTGAATAACCACACAAAATAAGAAATATCACCTCTATTCTTAGGTTCATTTAAAAAAAATAATTTTTCTTTTATTAAAAATAAGAGTATCCGCAGATACACAAAGACAGTGTTTCAAAGCCCATTGTTATAGAAATCCTGTGTTGCATAAAGCTTTCTGCACTGTAAGACAATTGGTGAGTGCAATAAAATGTTCTCTATCAATCTGTGTCATAGCCCATTGCTTGTTGTATTGAGTATAGTGTATAAGCCAGCCAGAAGGCAATCTTTTTTCCCTTAGAAAGACAACAGCAGCGATACAGACTGTGTATTGCAGCTGTCAGAAGTTCAAATAAAATGTGGGTAGTAGATGTCACCTACCACCTTTTGGGAGAAGATAGCAAATCCTTTTTAGTTATCTTTGCTTTCTATGTCAATTTTCAAGATTTTAAAACTATTCAGGGACACATGTATGAGTCAGTTTTTTGCTTCACCATTGTACATTCCTGTTGTCATATATGTGTGATCCATATGCATAATTTTATTTATGATAATATATTTGTACCTGCAATCCTCATACTTATGTTTGTAGTTTAGACACATTTTTCTTACATTCTTATGGTTGTTGGCAAATGCAAAATCTTAAAAATGTCATATAATAGTGTCCAGAAATGCTGTATGCTATTTCCAGCTGTTTAAATAGACCTAGAAGATACCATGCTTCTCAACAGAATTACTTGAACTAACATAATTTTTCACTTAGGAGTCAGATATAGTGCATTCACTGCACCAGATCGGGAGGAATAAGGCAAGTTAATTCTGCAGTGGGTATTTAAAATTTTATGAGATAAACAAATATTTTTGCTAATAACAATAAAGGAAAAAGAGAAATTATTTGCATATAAGCCTCACATTAAAAAATGTGTAAAACAGTACATACAGTGATCGTTGTTACAAAGACCATTCAAGTTGTCAGTTTGTAGAATTTGATTTAGTAGGCTCAATCACACAGCTGGAGCATTACTGAGGTGAACTCTGACTGTGTGTATCTATAAAAATTTCATAAAAGTTCATAAAAGCCAAATTCCTGCTTATGAAAGAATCACACAGGAGTTAAATGGTAAATACATCTATAGGTAGAGAAACAGTTTTGATTACAGTTCAGAAAATTAAGCTATGATCTAATAAAATTAACTTTTTCACATCATGCTTTAGTAGAAGAAAAATAGAGTAACCTCAAAATGTGAAGACTCTAAAATGAATTTTTCAAATTACAATAATACTCATAATTTTGATTATGTAAGATAAAAGAGAAAAGGGTGAAAGAGGACAGATACATGCCCAGAAAATGGTTAAGAGGCTTTGCATTCTAGGTAAATTCTATGAAAGCACTCTTGGACATCCAGCTGCAGTATGTGATCTTCAAAAAGACAGGAAAGGATATTTACTCATAAGACAATTTTAGACAGAGGTACACTGTACCTCAACAGTTACACAGATCAGATGACTTGCTCATTGTCACTCAAAATGACTGTTGCACATGAAAAAAAGAACTCTGAAATCATATATCAACAGTCCCAAGTTCCCCCCCAAAGCTAAAGATGGATGACTTTTTCAGACTGGCAGAGATCAGTAAGGTTTTTGAATTGTATGAGTGACTTCACTGGAGTCTGTTTAGATAGCAACCTAGGGAAATGTCTGAGGATGACAGTAATTTCATCAAGGTCAGAGGAACACTTCTGAATTTGCTGAACTGGAGCCCTAAAAGACTTCATCCCAGCAATGTATTGTCAAGGTGATGCTTTTTGTAAGAACTTTTTTGCAGTGCTTCTAAGGAATTCCTTTATGTTTACCTGTTTACTTGTCATCTAGGGCCTGACACGGCACTTAGAACACATCATGCATAAACACTACAAAGGCTGGTTAAATACAATTCTTCGCTTTGCTCTGAGTGATAGAAATCCCAAGCAGATTGACTATACTTTTCAATTAACTTGAAAGCCATTCTGTTGACACCAGTCTGAGAGGCTTCTGTGCTCCTCAGGCAAGAAAGTATGAGCAAAGCATAACAACATTTTTCCCAGTAGCTGCTGATGAACTGCATGTCTTAGAGCTTCAACAGACACAGAAAAACCTTTTGCAAAGGCCAAAGCCTATTCTTCAGTTACAGGCTATGCTGACACAGATTGGAATAGGAAATAAACCTAAGAATGCAGCAACATTAAATCTATACTTACAGCCTGTCAAGAGGGCAACTATGTTTTATATACAAACATTTCTTTATATTTATGTGCATATGCTTTATGAAGCTGCATTCAATGGAAGTATTAAAGTACATGAATATTTTCTTTTTTAAAAATTACCCAAATTTTAATGCATTATTTTCAGTTATGAATCTATGATTAATGACAATTCGTGCAGTATGGAATCGTGGGAGATGCATGAATACATCTCAGTAAATGTATTTCCATAAGCATGGAATCAGTGGTATTTATTTCATAATTTAGCATGTTTGGCATCCAGGGTAGGATTCTTGTGTGTGACTCACTTTTTACTGGTTAGTACTTGCTCCAGTGGACTTTTCAAGGCTGAATGCAATTGTTTACAGGGAAAGAGTCATGGCTAAGAGAGATATGTTTACATTCTTGTTTATGAGGAATCATATTCCTACCGCAATTCAAGTGCGCCAAGAAGACATCCACCATTTACTGACAGTTCCTCCTTAGTGCATGGGCACTCAGACCCCAATTTAAGAAGGATTCAATAGACAGTATACTGTTAATGCCACAAGCCCAAAGCCAGAAATATCAAAGTTACAGAAGATGCAGCTCTAAGTAACAGTATGACACAGGCTCCAGTATCATTCCACCACCAATGGCGACTCCCTTTGTGAATGAAAGAAGCTGAAGCCCTCTCCCCTTACTTCAAAATGTCACATTGTAACTGAAAGAAGAGCTGTTAAAATGTAAAAAATTAGCCTTTTTTTTTTTTTTTTTTAAGTTTCTGCTATTAGGAACACATTTTAAATGACTAGTGGGAAGTTAAGTAGGCTTTGTTAGTTTCGTGCTGTGTAACCAGCTACGCAGGGAGAGGAACAAGAATGAAAGAGGTACTTATCTATGAAATACCTTTAATTCTAGTTTGCTTTAAACTTACTTTGTAACTAACATAATTATCTTTGAATATTTATTGATCACTTCTAGTTTTGGTCAATAGGATTACAATACAATTTACAAGTAAATAAACATTACAAAACATCTTGATTATGTCATCTTCAAATTTCTGCTCTAAGTGGAGGCTGAACTAGATACGGAGGAGACTTGCTGAGCAAAGCTACCAACACTGCTCCAGACTGTGTTGGCCTTCCTGGGCTGTTTTCCTCCCTAGATGAACAGGCTGCTTTTAGGACAACAAAACTTTCTTGGGTGCACTTGTGATGTGATAATGCAAATGTCAACATGTTCTTGCAGGAAGGGTTTTCAATCACAACCTGGGGCCATCCTTGCGAGGGCTTTCTAAGCAGCATGTTTCCCCACCTGCCCACCCCCTGCAACGCACTGCTGTCCACGTTAGCCGAAGAAGCGAAACATCCACCTGGAGCAGCCACAAACCACAGTCCAGGATATCTTCTTGAACTTGCACTCGTTTCATATCACCTTAATATGCTGAACCCTGAGCTGTGGCAGCTGAGGCACAGCTGTGCCACCCATCCTGCAGCCTGGGGTGCCATCGTGTAGCTGGGAGCTGGGAGCGACTGTCTCTTAGCCAGCGTGTGGCACCAGTACTGCAGGAGTATCAACCAGTACACTTAAATTCGTGATACCATGGTTTGGTTCACCTGAATTAATTGTGGCTTATTCAGATCAGCTCACATTTTTTTGGAAACAGTTCATTGAGCTCTAATTTTCTGATTTCAGCCTCTGTCCTAAAATTACATTCTTGGATCATTAAAGCCCAAGAAGCTCAACAAGCTCTCCAAATAATTGAACAAGATAAAATTCCCTTTGAGAAAGTAAGAACTACCTTTTTTCACTAATGAATTTTCTGCAGTAATAACAATAATGACAACAGGAATAAAATAGTCAAGAAAGTGGCTTTCTGAAGAAAAACCTTCACAGCTGCCAGTTACCTTTTTCTCCTTACCTTTTTCAAAGTAGTTTGAATTTTGCTAGAACAGCTTGTACAGAGCAGCATGACTTTGATTTTCATAAAGAGAATACTGCAGCCTTCAGAGCACCGGAAAGCTTCTGCACTTTAATCATTCTCCTTATATGGGGAAGCTTACTTTTTCCAAAGTTTGGAATCCAGCTCACTGAGAACAACATCAGGCCCGGCAAGGCAAAAAGCATATAAGTCTTCTGTGGAACTATTCACTCTGTCCACTTATACATCGGGTTACTTCTTTAGAATATCAAGTAAATAAAGATTTACCAGGAATAATAGGCCAACGTCTTCTGCTTTATAATGTAAGGGTTTATAGCACTTGAAGAAATTTCTAATTTTTACTGACATGAACTTATCAACCTCTGTATGAAAAGTGACAGGTCCCTGCCATTATTGAGAATATCCACACCTGTAAAGAAAAGGGGAAACACAATCACAGATTCTCTAGGAGACAATTAAAAACCACTCGTCAATACATGACACAGTACAGAATACGCTATCAACTTGTTGCTAGCTTACAGTTTGAGAAGACACCATAATAATGTGATATTCAAATACATAAGGGGGAAAGCTGTAGACAAAACATGTGTTATCACTGTTTGTTTTCACAACCAAGCAGACCTTCTTAATTCCCCAAGAATCTTCATGGAAAGAAAAGGTATTATATCCCTGTGAGTATTACACAAACATAACTCCTTGTGTACCTGCATATGCAGAAAACTTTCCTAAAATTCACAGGTGCCAAAACAATGCTGAAGAAAGTATTCCTAGTATCATCTTGGAAACAGATCATCAATTCAGAAATAAATTAGTCAGGTTGGTATAAGAAATAATTTATTACTCTTGAACAATCCGGCAAGAAAATGTTTGTCAGAAGCTAATTGAGAAAGTGAAGTTTCTCTGGTTTGTTTTTTCTGTAAGATAAATTGTTAAACAAAATATGAAGATTGTGTATATATAGATTTGTTCATTTATTCTTTGTAAACAGCTATGTGTTGAATACAAAATTTATTGAGAATAGTTTACAAAGATGTACCTGGGAGATGTAGAAAATACACTTCTTTTAAAAAAAACAACAATAAGAGTTACAGAAACCGATAATATATTTTCAACTAGAACTGGCAGTTTTTTTTCAGATGATGCATTTTATTATCCTTTCTGGATGCTTCAGGGAGCTAAGGAAGTATGCTTTTAGTGAAAAATGTATAGGAAAACAAAAAAACACATTTCCATAAAAGAAAGAAATGAAAAAAAAGCATGCTCTGCTCTGTGGAATTAATGTGTCTGTGTGTATTTTACTGTCATGTCTATTTGCTTCCCAGATATTATCAGAAATAACTTTTACCCTTAAAAGTAAAATCAATAATAAGCCATAAATAAAGCAGGGATAATTACTTGTAAATAGATTTTGCATTTGAACTTTTCCTTCTAGCTTCACTTTTTTCTCTTTCTTTTTTTTTAAGTCCCGCAAGGAACAAGAACATAAATTACATAGCATTTATTTTAACACTGTATGCAAAGTCTGCTACATGTTTCAGTCAGACAGTTGCAGAATACGGAACTGAATTCCAGCATTGCAAGCAAGATTTGGGAAAGGTGAGAAAAAACGAGTGGGACAGAGAGAGCCCTTCCACACACGCTCAGAATCCAGGCAATCACCAGCCCTTGATCTCTCACAGTTGCAGGTCTCATTTTAACTCTCTCAACATGCAGAGATCTTTGAAAATGGACCATTCCTTTCTGTCAGAAGATGTGCTGCATCCCCCCACCACGGAAGTGTCTGAATGTTTGGAGAGCTTCTCCAGAAATACACTGGCAGTAACTAGCTTCGGCATGAAAGCAGGATAGTATTTGCATTTTATAAAGAGAAATAGCAAAATAGCTTTGGTCTCCTGAAGTTTTATCTTTTTTTCCTCTTATGTGGCCATAGTGAAATAGAAAATTAAAGAGGAGCTTACTCATTTGAAGCATCCAGAATGCTGGTCTTCAAGAAGAATGCTGGAATCACAAGATCCAGGATAAGGTTGTAAGATCTGACAACACTGATTGTGGTACACAAAAGAAATAAGTGAGAACTTGTTATTTTTAGTGAAGAAATAATGGATTCTTTTTTAGCTTTGTTTCCATGGGAAGTATTATGGAAAAAACCTATAGCTTTATAGCTGCATGTCCTGAACAGCTTCAGCATCTTTCAAAAACCTCCAGGAAAAAAAAAAAAAAAAAAGCTTTTGATTGTACCTTAAAATATCTACAGGGAAGAGTGTCAAAAAATATTGCTCTAGTCCTCAAAACCATTTTCCCAAAAGTCAACAGCCAAAAAAGGTGTTCAAGATTCAAATCTTGAAAAAAAAACCCCCAAAACCAAGTTTTTATTTTAACACTGTTTACAGTTCAAAATTCAAATGTTGAACAAGAGCAGACACATCCTCTGATGATAATTTTTAGATATTCGAGTCAGTTTAGGTAATAGTGGTGGCCATGCTCATTTTCGCTGGCAGTAAGTCAAAACAGAGTCAGAAAGCACTTCCATGGCAGTAGTCTTTCCTCCCTCCTGAGCACAGGGTGTAGGCAGGGAAGGAAGATGCTTTTCTTAGCGGTTTCACTCCCGTTTGAGGAGACTGTACTGACTCTATTCTTTTCCTCAACTTTTTATTTAACAACAGTTTGGATAAATCTCTTTGTATGATATCTCTTGTACTTCAAAGGGACAGTCCAGTAGATTTGTGGGCAATTTGCTATGTAGGCAGAAAGGAAAAGGATACATATTAGGTAACTGATGTTAATGCTGGAAAACATTTGCTGTCTGGGCTGCATTCCATACAGTAAAAAGTAAGATTTGGAGGCAGTTTGTGGTACTTGACCTCAGATCTAGACCACAGTCTCCCTGCACTTATGTTTGTGCAGACATAGCCTGGTGAGTACAGTTGTGTCTGCCTCTGAGCTCCTCCCACTAACTTTTTTAACTGATGAAATGCTTGAGAAAAAAAGGTATCAAAGTTATGGTGTTTGGGTTTTTTTCTGAAAATAAGAAGTAAGCAGAGGAGAAAGACTTCATGTGTCCGGTTGATTGCAGAGCTGCTGCATGATCTCATTATTAGCCATAGAGAGTTCTACACAATGCGTGGATACATACTGCAACTGTAGAGGAACATTTTATATAAAGCATGCTGCGATTTCTGATTATTTTTGCTCGTAATTTCACATTGCTTTGAGGAAAATATGTTTAATTAGTTTTGGGACTTGGAAATGAGAGTGTATATCTGTATAGAAGAAGATTTTAACTGTTTTTTATTTCTGGAGTACACAGGTGTGAGTTACAGGTGAGGATTCAGGTTATATATAAGCTATGGTAACAAAGACAGATCTCCTTTATGCGTAGGTCTTCGAAATAGAGATATTCAGCCTCACCTAAATACCAGAAGCAGTCCAGTTGTAATAGCACAGAACTTGATGAAGGCACATTTATCTAGTAGCCTCATGCTGCATTACACCAAATAACTTCTGACTGCACTTAGGCAAGATGTGATGGAAAGTGAAAGCATTTTGCTGTCTCTCCTTGCACATTTTTCTCCTTGAAACTATGAGAATATCCAGTTTTGTTTTTGTTTTGCTTATTATTCTTCAAAGGTTGAAGGAAAACATAGTCTCTGTATTGGCAAGAGTTATCTGCAGTGCTCCATGTAAATAACTGATCTATAAAATGCATGGAAATCACACAGGAGGTGGTCAAGTTTGGGAAAGACAATGAGTTGCATAGCTCTCTATTTTTTAAGTTTACTTCCTCTTCCACAATAAAGTTTGAAATTGAATTGTGAGGCTGTTCAAACTGAAAAGGCAGTATGTCAGCAATATTTTGTCTCCAAAAATAATCACCAATTTAATTAGAAACTATTTGGTTTGTAGCCATTGAAAGAATAAACTTGCTGCCATTCAAACATGGGCTGTATGTTTTAGACAGCAGATGTAGTCTGAATATGGTTACGCTGGGCTTATAAAATATTTTGCTTCAAATTTTGTTGTGATTATGTTTTAAGGATGGTAATGACAACCCACGAGTTTTCTCAGTTCTACCCTTCTGATTCTTTCCTCCATCCTAATGTGGGGAGAGCGAGCGAGCAGCTGGATGGGGCTGAGCTGCTGGACAGGGCTAAACCGCAACAATGTACTAGAGCCATTTCCATAATTCCTATTCGTTAGTTAAATGAGACTGCCTTTCACTTCTTGCTCCACAATTCAGCTTCTAAACCTGTCAGAGGGCATGTAAAATTCACTAACTTTCCCCAGAAAAATTAGAATAACAGGATGGGTATCAACTGCTCTAGTGACTTCCTGGTGTCTGTGCTAAGTCAGCTTTGGCTTTGGATGGAAGAGGCAATACAGTGTCTGCGACAAAGAATTGAAAGTAAAGTGGCTTGCCTTAGAAGTTTCTGGACAGCATGCATTCTTCCACAAAGACCACAAGATCACAAAACCACACAGGCATTGTAACACAAGAAACCGCAACGGAGAATTGCAAAAGGAAGAGGCGGCAAATCTGAAAGACAAGCAGATATATACGGGATATACACATAAATAGAAAGGATATGCATCTTTTCAAAACTAGCAAAGTAAACGAGCACTTTCTGCTCCATTGAGCATACATCAAATTGTGCATCCATGGAGAAGAATAACTGGGAAAATATTGATGTTATCTCCTGTGTATGACACATCAGTAAGCTATCTTGTTCCTTCTACGAACAGTGTGCATTGCATTTTTTAGTCTTTTGAGATTTGTACTGAAATGTGAGTTTTTAAAACAGACTGTGAAGAAAAGCCTGGCTGGATAGGGCAATTTGGCACTAAGATAGATGCCTTCTTCTTTCTTCTTCTTTTTTTAAAAATTTTTTTATTTATTTATTTTTAATTTTTATTCAATTTTCTGTATGTGGGAAGAAAAGACCTCATTCATATCTTGTTCAAATTTTAACTTGAAAAGTTAAAAGCTAACAATTTTCCTCTCAGTAAAATTTTGTAATATTATTTTAGTGTCTATGTAAGTATGTCTTCTGGAATTGATATAAAAAGGAGATTTTGTATTTATGTATCTTTTGATTTTGGAATTTGTCCAAAGTGGATTTACCAAGGAAAAGCATGAGCTATTTACATTAAAGCCCAGTATTGACATGAGAACAAATAGAAATATATGAAAAAAAAATTAACTTAAGGGTCAGAATTTCCCCCATCTGTAGAACAACTAATGTTTGGAAGAGTTCTTCATTTGGAACAGTAGGTGCAAAACATCTGACTAGGCTAGAAATGAAGCTTGCTAAGCTTGTGAACAAAAGTACATTAGCCAAACGAGGAAGTAACTGGTGTCTGGGGTTGTCCACTTCTCACCATACGGCATTCGATAATGCAACGTAGTATAGAGATCTTGAATATTTCAAGTTCAGCAAATTGCCATTAAATCTAAAGCAGTTTCAATACAATTCTACTTAGAGTCCTCATGTTTCTGCTATAAAGTGTGTTCCCAGCTATAGGACTATAGCCCAACTTGCTTCAGAAATAATACCTTTTAGCAGAAAAAAGAGATTCAAACCCAAATAAATGGCCACAGGTTTTCAAGAGAGTAACTTGTCACCAAGTAAATGGATCTATGATGAATTTCAGACTTTCATGATTGATGAGGTAAGAGGATCACAAATCATACTTGTTGCCTGAGCATTGTTGCACATCAGCTGAGAATATTTTTAGTCTGTTCTTGGATGAGCTCTTAAGAGGTGGGCACAGCTATCCCAACATTGAAGGGACTGACACTTTAAAGTACAGTGACACATTATTGACCAATTACTTAGTGTTGTCATAATCAACAACAAAAAAAATTCTCTAAAGTTATTCCAGCATCTGCTAAAAATAAGCAAAGCAATGGTTGAAGGAGTTTGTTTGAGTACAGGTTTTTTGGTCCTTTTGCCATTCTTTGACGCTAGGTCAAGACCTTCCTTGTTTTGTTTTCCACAATGGTCTTCTGCCCTCACCAGTCACTTTCTCTGTTTCTAGATGATATGTAGAACTACTCCCTTCCATCCAAACAGAAGCCTTATCATGTCTGCCATGAACAGTCAACCCTCTCTTCGCATTTCCTCATTCATGCTTGTTGCAGTTTTCAATATGGTTTCGTCTAGTTTATATTATTGCTGAGTTAGGTTTAATGCAAATGCTGCATCCTCATTTACAAAGTAAATATCTTCTGAGTTCCTCGTGACTACCTTTCCAAGGCGTAGAACCCAATCTGAACATCAGTGCTACCCACTGGCTCTGCAAAACACATTGCAACTCAGGGTACACTGAAAAAAAGATACTGAGATTTCTCAGAGAGCAGTCAGAAACTGTAAACATCATACAAAACTGGATCTTCAATTTTCACATACACAGCAATTAGATGAGGAATGATTGCAGCAAAATTTACATCATTACACTTGTATGAAACCAACAGGTTAACCACCTTAAAGAAAAATCAAACAGTACAACATTTATACTGTCAACCGGAAACAAGACCAAGCCTGTAAATTTTCATCTTGTTTTTATTTAATATTCTGTTTTGCTAGACCTTCAGTTTCTATTGTCTTTGTTTCTGTTTCTGTCACCATGCTCAGTATAAGTTTGAATTTCATGTGTAAGCAGTAGCCTTGACTCAGTTGTACCCAAGGCTTTGCTGTACAGTAGAGAAACTCTAAAATGGCTGACTTTAAATGTGACATTTAAAATAATGATACAAGAAAAACAGTTGGTGAAGCTTTTCGGTATTATAGAAGGCTTTGTCAAATTAAAGAGTTAAGATTCATTAAAGAAATTTGAAGCAGACAAAGAGTTTGATGCCTTCAGACAAATCTTTAGAAGGGAAATCTAAGCATCTTTGAACTGCAGAACATCATAGCAAAATTCAGGCTCAATAAAGATCCCTGAGATTCTGCTCAGAAGCTTAGAAATACCAATGCTGGTTTTTATTTCTGATGTTTCCATCTGCTTTTTATGTTATTTTTGGCCATTTAAATTATTTGCATAATTACAATTATTGTGAAACAGCCTAATGCAGTGATTTGATGGTTATAAAATGTCATGGAGTTGGATTAATGATAGATTAGAAAAGTCAAATTTAGTATATTCTTCAAAGGCTGAATACACCTGAGTATTTCTCAGTGTCTTTGCTCCTTGTTATGGCAAATCAAATGAGGTTTTTCATACAGCAATCAGATCTCTTGACAATCAAGTTTTGTCGATGTTTTCAGCAAATTGAAAGAACTTTTATTTACTTCACATCAAATAAAAATTGGATTCAATTTCACTTTTCATGTGGTTGACACTAGCACAAATAGAAAATAATTCAGCAAATGGCTGAATTAAATAGTTGGCAAAATTAGATAAGGTTAATGATCTGTTTTAGCCTCACATTTAATGTGCCTGCTGAGACTACTTTTCACAGGAATTTATAGGGCGTTTCTTGTATATTCAGTAAGACATAAAACAAACTCATTAATAGCATACAAGAAAAACAAGCTTTATTTTTGAGTGTTAAATATAGCTACTTATAGCAGCAGCAAATGCAAAAGTATTTGAATGAAAAACAGTCAGACCTCAGGTTTGTTTGAATGATATATTATTACTCATTTGCGTAGATCATAGTTATGGGTTCTTGTTTGCATTTTAACAAATATGGATCCCACTAGAGCAATAAATGGTGACAAGTTTATTCACAAAGTGCAACTAAATTATGTTTATTATGGATTTTTTTATTTCTTCTTGGAAATATGGGTTATAAAGCTAAAATGCATATATTTTCAACAGCCAGTCTCAGTTTATGGTCATTTACATCGCAAGGTACACCTTTATATATTTTCATGGATTTCATAAACGTTTTATAGATCATTTCTTGAAGTAAACATGTTAAAATAATACACAGCACTTAACATAATTCACACTAATTTTTACAGACTTTCTTTTTCTTAGTTGTCTCCAATGACGTATTTATACTATGACCATTTAACTATTGTTAAAATAGCTTAAAGAAATTGTATAATGCAATAATAATAATGCAATAATAATGATGCATTTTAGCAATGAATTTTTCTTGCCCTTTTTTTGTGAATATGTCCAGGTTCTTAATTGCTGCTAGCAGGAATACAGGATTTTAAACAGTCTTCACCTACTTTACCATCCACCTGAAAAAAATTTAGACTTAAAATTTTCTACCTGACTCTAATATCATTAAATACATTTCAACTGACTTGACACTCTTAGAAATGGCTTGCCATAAAATCTTTATGGGTCACCAATCATTTATATAAAACCACTCTCCTTCAAATCCTAATTCCAGTATCTTTGTATTCAGTGCAGCCCTTTACAATAACCTCACAGTGCTATGGACCTTTTGGATCACACACATATACATGCATATACACACACATTCAGATATGCATACATCATATACATATACATGTACTTACATATGTATACATACATGTACATATATACATATGTCTACACACGCACATGTATATACACGCATATACTCATATATATGTATATATGCTGACCAAAGATCACTCGGGAAAGGGACATGATAAAAGAGAGCAACTTTCTGAGTATTTGTGATTGGGACTTTCAATGGGCACAAACTGAAGCACAGGAGGTTCCCTCTGAACATCAGTAAACACTTTTTTACTGTGAGGGTGACCGAAGGCTGGCACAGGTTGCCCAGAGAGGTTGTGGAGTCTCCATCTTTGAAGATATTCAAAAGCCGTCTGGACATGGTCCTGGGGAACTGCCTCTAGGTGGAACAGTGGTTGGACCAGATGACCTCCAGAGAGTCCCTTCCAATCTCAAACATTCCGTGATTCTGTGATAAAACCCCATTTGATAGCTAGTCTTAAAACAGTGCCTTCCTAACCTCTCGATTTCATAGTTCTCTAACTTATGCTTATGAGTTGTGGTGTAGTGCTGTCCTTCACAGAGTCTTCAGATAAAAAGGGACTGTGGACATTTTCTAGTGTCAGTCTCCTCCCACAGTGTTTCCATCACAAAGACCACTGGTCCTGTTAGGTGTCAGTACACCTGAACAGAAACAAAGATTCCAACTTGGCTGGTAAAGGCCTCAACAGTTTGGAAACTATTCAAAAATCCTTTTTCCTATGTCCTTTAGCTTTCTCTTACCTCACTTTAACTCTCCTAATCCACCTTAAAAGATAGAGTTCATTTAAGGAATGTTTTAAGAGCATGCATTAACTTCATCCAGAGTTTACATCCAGAACAAAACCCAGTCTAAAAAAATAACCCCCCCTACCTATAAACAGAGACAAACGTGGTAAACAAACACCTCTTAACTCTACGGAAATGCATATCAGGCAATCCAGCAAGATGAGAAGGTAGTACCTCTGGGAAACTTCTGTTTAGTGACCAAGCATGAATAGTAGGATAAATGATGAAATGATACATTCTGCAACATTTCAGTTGGCTAAAAACCATATTTATTGCCTGGTCTTTTTAAATAAAATTTGTTTTATGATGGTGCTTATGAATAATAAAACAAGTACTAAAGAAAACGGCCATAAAAGAACAAATGCTTGGAACTTTGCTATTCCTCTCAGGCAGGTTACATTTTACTTCAATTTACAGTGTTTGTAATGCTCAGCTATTACAAGCTCCATGTCAAAGGAGTATTTAAATAAACATGACCCAAATAGATAATATTTTTTTCTCTAAAGTTAAAATACGAACCAGGCCAATTCCTATCAGAAAATGAAACAGAAGAGATCTATACCTGTCCACAGAATTCTCAGCAAGTATTCATCAGTTTTAAATACTTGATCATATATTAACTCTTCTTACTACTGTTTTTCTTAACATACCTATGAAACATTATCTGTAGGCATTAACTATTCTGAGAAGTGTATTAACCGGATGTAGTATATTATCTGATGCTCTAACTGCAAAATTACTGTGTGCAGTTCATGTGAAAAACTTTGTTACTCATTCATCATCAATTTCCTATGAGGTAAACAGAGTGAATAATTGTATTTGTGATTCTTAATAGCACACTATTTCTTTGTGTTTATGGAAAATACCTGACTTGTGAATTTTGGAGCATTTGAACCAAACCTTTCTTTCAGTTGCAGGATGTTGTGTGAACCCCACATATATTAAAATGAAATGGCTTTAAACTCTCTGGAATGTGATCCTTCCACCAAACCTCACACTCATTCCCAGTTTTCTTACATTTTTATTTGAAATGATACAGTAAAACAGTATTTTCAACTTTTCAACATAAATACAACCTGTCAATTTGAAGGGAACACTATGCACCTATAAAGAATGCTAACTTTGGAGATTTCTAAAGATAACCGGATAGCACTTCAATCATCTAGAGTTTTTCCGTATTGTCTGTAATTCTGAAGGGAGTGTACATGTGAGCTCTGAGAGGTTTTCTGAATGTTGATGTCAGGTTGCCTAGAACACTGTGTTATCTTACTTCATAGAACACCCAATATAGATCCTATTACAGTTGCTAGAGGTATGTCACACTGCTTTTACTATAAATAAATAAAGTATTATCAGACAGAAATAATGAAGAAAAGTGAAAACAAATTCTTTTGTTAGTAAATATGAAGGAGAGAAGAATCTCTGCACCAAATTCAGGATCATGTCTGCGTACTCCTTTAGAGTCATGCATGTCTCATTACACTGGAGTCAGCGAGTGATGTCTGATGCATGATGAACATTGGTCCATGAATAGCCCAGTTAAGCAGACGCGATCACTTGTCATATAAATACAAGCAAATGTGAGGAGGATTTTAAAAATCTGACATCTAGGCATAAGTATTTTAACCTACTAGATCTATTACAGAAATCCAAGGACATAATAAAAAAATTAAACTAAAGGCATAATTTTCCACAATATTTTTCATAAATAGTAATAAATGAATAAGTAATATCATAGTATACCTTGTGAAATATTATTATTATATGAAGGTCATAATTAGCTTCAAGATTGAAAAAAATCACACAAGGATTGATTGTAACAACTAATTTTCCAATAATAATGTTCTGTATTTTCATAGCAATGGTGAAAATAAGTGTACTTTCCTGAGAACAGAGTTAATGAAAAGAGTTCCCTGTACTCAAGAGATTTCTGAGACATTTTTAGGGTTTACTAAGTACGGTACTGCAGCATTTTATATTTTATTTTACTAGTCATTGATGTCCAGTGCTTTAAGTGGTTATTTTACTCCAGAAACTAGAGGTCAAGAGTAAATAAACACCTCAGGTTTTGTATTTAATCAGTGCCAGCTGTTCAGCTCCTTACTGTTCAAACTGAGAAAACTGCACTGCCCTCTCAGCTGATGAAAATCTGAAGAACTCTCTTTACATCAATGGGGAAATACTAATCTACACCACTTTAAGAGATGGACGCCATTTACCATCCCTTTTTATATCTTCACGGTTCAACATTTACAGCAGAACTAAATGAGAGAAGAACCTCTGGAAGGCTTCCACTGAACATAAAAAGGAGATTTAAATCTTCACAAAGGAGATCTTGTGGAGTGATCATTGGAGGTGATTAAATAGTATTTAGTCTTGTACCTCCTTAGGAAGCATTTCCAAATCTAGTTCTTACAACTGGTAAAGCTTAAATTAATTTCTGAAAGGTATCTATAAATGTTTAACAAATCCCTGAAAAACAGTAGGTTTTCTCTTGTATATATTTGAATGTTGACAATAGTTACTCATGTTATTTGGTTTTCATTCTTTTCCTTAGTTTGCTGATCAAAATTACTTACAAAGGAAACCAAAAGTATAGAATATATATATTTTTCAGCTATAGAACAATTACATAGAAATGTGAAAATAAATATTTGACATGAAATTTTTCTCAGGGGAAAACGTGTGATTGTGCCAGTGTAGTGCCTACCATAATAAAAAAACCCTACAGACTGGTTCCTCTCCGAGAAAAGATAAAAATCAACACAAAGTGCAGCTATTGGTGAGTATATTAAGATCAAATGTAACAGGATCAAGGTAGAGCTCTCCTGTTCACCAAACATTTGCGAACATATAGCCTTACTATGCTGACACCACCTGCTAACTACATATTGCTCTGTGCTGCATGTCTCAAAGGAAGTTTGCTTTTTTTTCAAATACTTTATCTTGGAAATTGTACAAGGTCATAAATTTTTTCTTTGGTGAAGAACAAAATGAACCAGGGAGTGATTATAAAGAGACAGCTTGGTATTAACTGAAATCCTGTAACGGAACAAAATAATGGCTTATACAAACAGAACAATATGGTAAATAATTCCCGTATAGAGTCACATGTACTCAGTCTGTGTTGCAAGTGACAAATTAAAGTTCTTTGGCACGAGAAGCCTCTTTCACATTTTTTTGTGCAGTGAGATTATCTTTAGAAAGACAGGATCTATGAAGAGTGAATAGCCTTTCAAATGCTTCCCTGAGTCCTGACAGCTTTCAGTCCTGATATTTTTTCTCTGAGTTCTTTAACTGACTTGTCAGTTTCCTGGTTCTTGGCAGGTGGATGCTCATACACTCATCAGCGAGTCTTTGGCATCCCATTTCTCCCTGCCCCTGTCAATAATCACTCCTAAGCTTGGCAGATACTGCTGATTTCTCCTTTACTCCTTTACTGCTGATTTGCTCACTTTAAAATATCTGTTCTCATTTCTGTGTCTGGAACATGTTGCATTTTGTTTAGTGCTCTTCTCCATAGCAAAGGAATCCTCTCCTCTTCCCTCATGTCATTCCCTGTCTCTCCTCTACTGCCTTGCTCTAATGAGCTATTTAGTTTCCTGATGTGTGATGACTGTCACTATCAATGTTTCCAGTGCTTACCAGTATGCCGATTCCTGAAGACTCGCACATGATCATGAGAACTTACTTTTAAATATAAGTGGCTGGTTGGTTGCAGAAGAAGATGCGTACTGTCTGTATTTTCAAATGTCCTGGAAATATAAATGTACCTGAGTGGTTGTTGGCCTTAAAAATTTAGGATAGACACAATATTCTATAAACTAAAAATTGTAATGGTCTTTGAAACCCAGACTGTGTGTCTACACAATTTTCTGAATTTCAGAGATGTTTACACCTCTCAAGACATGTAATCAACACAGATTTTATTAAGGATTCCTGTCATTTTATAGCTTTTTAATTCTTTTATGCAGGCTGTTCTAAAAGTGAAACAATAATATTTTAAATGCTACGTTTATTAATTGAACTGGGGACTCATGTGATGTTCACAAAAATAGATTTTAGAATCACAAAACTCAGTGGGGAAAGTGGATGTTCTTCACCTTGAGAAAGAGATTGGGTATGGTTGTCTGCACTCATAGAGTGACTGTTCTGGGCCTTCTAATAAGGGTTCTTTTACAGGCAATTTAGAAACAAGTAAGTTTTCCATAAGCTATAATTATGAGTAAGAAGCAGTATTTCCTTACCATCAAGTCTGAGAGCTATTTTCTAAATTATCTTTCAACTTCAGCCAGGCTCAGTAGGTCAGAGTCCCCCACATGCAACCTGTTATTATTGGAAATCAGGAGCAACCAGCTCGTGCAGCAGTTGTTTCATGAAAAAAAGTCAAAGAAGAGGGCTGTAAATGGCAAAAATCAGGAAAAGAACTCACTAGATATTGGGTGTTGCCCAGTTAATCTATGTCACTGAATTTCTCTTTCTAATGAAATGCTGTTCATTAAACAAATTGACTTGTTTTTTAAGAGGGGAAAATGAATTCACTGAGCACCAGAAGTTTTAGATCAATTTTCCCATATTCCTGTGTGGTGTATGAAGTCAGTGTATTATTATGGACCCATAAAATTGAAAACTGGCCAACCTGTCATCAGATCCCTGAAGAAGAATTTAACAAGTAACTAGCTTACTAAGCTTCTTACTGATGGTTGTGCTTCCCTGTGATTTCTAATATTTATGTTTTGAGCTGATCTTATAATATGTCATTGTTCTTTGTACAAAATAGTTTCTTTTGTATTTGTTTTACATGAATGGTATGAATTCATGTATATGAACTTGAAGGAGAGGTTTTCAGCTGTGCATCTCTACAAAGTTTTCTTATCTATTATTTAGGTATATTTCAAAAGTACTGAAGACCCACTATTTCTATTTGAGTCAAGTACTTCTGTGAAACCTACACATTACTCAGAAACAGACTCTCATGTCACTCCCAAATCCAAGTGATAAAGGCAGCACTTATTAAAACATTTATGAAAAATCCACCTGTTGCTTTAGTATATCTGAATAACAAAGAACTGAGCTGTTTGCATTTTTTAATTTTAATTTGTGAAAATACTTGGATATCAAACTGGCTTGCTACTTATTTCACTGTGCAAGACACTGAAGTTTCCTTTTATTTGCGTAGGCTTTTCCAGGATAGGGAGCACTCAGATCCTAAATTTGGGAACATTGTTCTTCAATATCTGCTATCTAATTTTTTCTCTAATTATCAAGACATTATAGTATACATGTACAGATTCACTATGCGTAGAAAAAACTAATTTCAAAATAAGGCTGAGAGAATATTAAAAGTTTTCCTGCCTTTTTCAGACATTCAGTTGCCAAGCTTCAGCTTCCAACAGCTCACAATTGCACTGTGCTTCACAAAGATTTCACTGTGTTGCTTGTTACTGTAATTACACTACGTTCTTCTTTACATTAATTTTTATAGTAATTGTTTTCATTAATTTAGTATTTATATTAATTCCTCAGAAAGTGGCTTTTTTTTTAGAATGTGATGTAATGAAAGGATCTTCTTACACTGCAATTTTTCCACCAGAGTAGAGGACAGCTGTTACTTTGCATTAATGGACTAATCTTCCATTTCCCACCAGCAACCGCAACTTTAACAGCTTATTAACAAGGTGTATTTCTTTCAAAAAAACCCATAAGCAGTATGTACTGTTCTTATCTAGATGAACATAGAATCATAGAATCATAGAATCATTTATGCTGGAAAACCCCTTAAGATAATCGAATCCAACTGTTAACCTAACACTGCCAAGTCCACCACTAGCCATGTCCCTAAGCGCCTCATCTACACATCTGTTAAATCCCTCCAGGGATGGTGACTCCACCACTTCCCCGGGCAGCCTGTTCCAATGCCTGAAAACCCTTTCAGTAAAGAAATTTTTCCTAACATCCAATCTAAACCTCCCCTGCTGCAACTTGAGGCTGTTTACCTCTTGTCCTATCACTTGTTACTTAGGAGAAGAGACCGAACCCCACCTCACTACAATCCCCTTCCAGGTAGCTGTAGAGAGCGATAAGGTCTCCCCTCAGCCTCCTCTTCTCCAGACTGAACAACCCCAGATCCCTCAGCCGCTCCTCATAAGACTTGTGCTCCAGGCCCCTCATCAGCTTCATTGCTCTTCTTTTATCCTCAGTGTAATTCTATAGTCTTTGTAGTTTTAATCCAAGAAAAAACAGTTATTTCTTAAGGCATGCCAGACTGGTGCCATTATTGAAGACAGTAAAGTTTCATGGAGCTTTTTAGCACTGTGTGGTTTTAACCCCAGCCGTTAAGAAAGCATCACGCAGCCACTCGCTCACTACCCCTCCTAATCCAAAACACAGCACTATACCAGCTACTAAGAAGAAAATTAACTTTTTTCCAGCTGAAACCAGGACATGCATGTTCTTTTCCCTCAATGGGAAGACTGCTTCAGTAAAAAGAGAATTGTAATTATCAAAGAGATACACCCAGACACTGCATAAAATGTGCAGCTCCTCTAAAATATTGAGTGGTGGAGATTATGGTAACAGAAAAAACAAGGGAGCAGAAAAACAAGGTAACAGAAAAAACAAAGCTTCAAGGTGAGATGAACTTGCCTTCACTTTTCTGTAAGATACCAGAGCCTTTTCACCACTGAGTCCCTATTTAGTAAGGAAAGCCATAGTTCAGTCATTAAAAAGGGAGCTAGTAAAGACAACGTCCTCTAGAAAATGTGTTTTGTTTTCAAGGGTTTGGTCATGTCCCGGGGAGCAAATGCAGAGAGACCTATTTATTAACTTGGAAAAAATTTTTTCTGGGCTAGTTTGACCTCTGGGCTACCTGAATGTGTTTTTTTTCTGCCAGACAAGAAGGTTGGTAAAACAACAGCTTAAAAAAATTATTAAAAAACCCCATAGTATCTAGCCATAACCACTTAATGACAACAAAGATAATTTTGAGAAGAAAGATATAGTTACATTTTTACTTTCAGAGTCAGAAGACATAGAAGGAGAAGGTGATAAATAGATGGGATTTAATTAAAAAAACCCTAGATCCCTGGGCTCATAAAATAACGTGGGATCAATTTCAGGTAAAAATGTTCTTAATTGTTTACTGTTTTCTTACATCGTTAACTTTCTGGGCCCTTTTAATCTGAAATACATGTTTATGAAAAAATGGTTTTGCTGTGTGTTTCTCAGCATTGCTATGATGCCATTTCTGAAGGGAAAGTATAGCTTCCACACTTGCGTAAGCAGTACCAGAAGCATGTCTACTGTGGCTGCATCCATGAACGCTGCAAGCCAGACTTCATAATTCATGAAAAGGATGTCTTACATAGCGCTTATTTCTGGGAAATATTGACTCAGCTATGCAGACTGGTTAGGGGCAGGTGTGAGCTTCCTGCCTGTTTGAATGTGAATCAGTTGCAGCCAAGAAGCCATTAACTTTGTCTGACACTGTGCCTAAATTAACATAGTTTTCCTCTCAAAAAAAAAAAAAAGACATAAACAAATAGAGCATGCAGTCAAAAGTTGGCTCCAACTTTAATTACAAATGCTAGTACAGAAAAAAATAAAATACATCATTTCCTACTGTGTTTTGAAGAGAACCACTATTTTGACTCAAGCAGAGTCAATATATTTTAAAATATGACTTTAATCAAACTATTTAAGTCCACAGAAAACAGTTTCATCTATCTCTGTGTTCTTTCATTAGAAGCTAACAAAATGAACGGTCCTCACAGGAATCATTCTCTAAAATGCATTATCCTTTCTGCATTCTTTCCACAGCCCAGAATTTTTATTATGTGTTGAATGTCTGCTGGCATTTAATACTCATTATCTAAAAGCAATATCTTGAAGTATTTCAGAAATTATCCTAATGATGACCTTAGACTTTAATGGAAGACAATGAATGTTCTAGAAACTCTGTTGTGAAGGGCAAGCATATGAAAAATATGTAGAATTTCTAAAATGCATTGACAGATTGATTGATGAGATCTGATCAAATTGCTCAGGAGAACTGCAGAGAATACAGTGTCATTACCTGAAAATAAATCGACTGGAAATACCAAAGGAAATGCAAGCCAAGCCTGCAATATTAGTCTAGTCAATGCCCACATTTCTACTTTTATTGATTTTTAGAAATGATCATCTGTTCCAGCTTGGGCATGACTGTCAGCATGGGACTGAACCTGTTATCTGTGATAACCTTTTGCTGAGGAAAACAATGAACTGAAAAATATCTCAGTCACCTTTAATCACCATTTACTCTTCAGTTCCTACAGAGGCAGGCATTAAGCCACAACAAGAGGTAGTTCAAGAACCTCTTCAGCTGTGAGAAAAGCCTGCTTTTAAAGGTGAATTCCAAAACATTTTGTTTTCCAGGACTTTATGAGATGGCATGTTTCTTTTTTTTTTCCTTTTTTTTAAATTTGGCTAATCTAAACTGTAATATAATCAATGTAATAGAAAAAAGTTCTGCAAGTTTTTTTTTAAGCAGTCAAACTAGCTATTTACTTCTGGACCTCAAATATAGGGGTTGGAATGTTTTAACTCTTAAATAATTCATCAAATTTCATAGAAGACTTGATTTTGCAATGTTACACTAACGTGGTAGTGGTTTTTAAATCAAAATCTCTGCGGTTTTCTTTATTATTGCTATTATTTTTATGACATTATTTATATTAATCATACTGATTCTGCAGACATAAATTGACTTACTTCACTTTAATAAGCCTTAATCTTTGCCAGGGTTCAAAGACCAGGAGATCCATTCTGAAAACGGTGAAATTGTAGCAACCCCTTGACAACAGCCTTCCTCCTACACCATGCTGTTTTATCAGAAGTTCAGTGAAGCGGAGTCTGAACTGATATCTGCAAAGAAAAGATTGGTTTTAGATCAAGTTAGAGCCAAGCAACACTTGTATTTTTCTCTGTGTAGATTTTTCTTTTTGGTTTTGAGTTTACTCTGAATCCCACGTGGATACATTTAACTTCCTAAAATGTCCCTTCCTAGATGTTTTCTTTTGCTCTGGAGCCTAACAGCCTCACGTACTGAAAGCTTACTTAGCCATTTACTGCAAGTGAAACAGAACAAATAATTGAAGAAAAACATAATCTATATCCTAGGGAAGGACCCAGGAAAATGTATCTCTGGGAAGAGTTTAGAGGCAAAGGAGAGAAACTCAAGGGCTAAAGTGTTTACTGAGGAATAGGTCCAGCAGCCTGATGCCAAGGTGTCCCCATAATATTAATTTCATTTTTTTCCTCTTACTGAGGATTTTGGATAAGAAAGCACTCACAACGTAGCACAGCCTCTGGTTGTCAACACATGCGGTAGCCCTGGTAAAGTAGCCACTCTTAGAGCTCATGAAATGCAAGTAGACCAAGAGCCACAGGCTGGCTTCCCCTGATCTATACTGTTTATCAACCTAGGAAGGATACTGCTTTTTAAATGTGAGACCGTGGGTTGAAATTTTGCCACATTTACAAGCAATGTGTCTTTTTTGTTCAGTTGGCAAATTAATTATAGCTTTAAACATTGATCATGTTAATGCAGCACAGAGTAGAACTGTGTCCAGTATTCCTATAATAAAACCTTGTTTTAAGGTTTTCTATCTCAGGCGTTGAAATGCAATTTGGATGCAGCCTGACATATGTGAATTTCATTTTGGGAAGAATAGTTTACACTTGCTGTGACTAAGGTGTGATTGGTTTCTTTTTCTAATTATTTATAGGTCCATAAAATGTTTTTTCTTTGACAATTTTTCATCTGCAACCACAGACACACAGAAGAAACCGCTACATTCTATTTTGTAAGAAATATAACCCTTTCAATACAGAGTCCTACTTTGTGTTTTTCATAGGCACAAATACACCCCCCC
>JAOBAS010000028.1:5840823-5852326 GCA_025311575.1 Elanoides forficatus | reverse complement strand
CAAAACCTCAAATCTTATTTTTAATAATTGCAGTTGGGCTTCTGTTTGGTCAGTATTTTTACGATCCAACTTGCAATATGATTTTCACTGATAACAGGTGGTGTTTATATATGCACACTAAGCATTTTGCAAAGTGCATGATTTTTCACTGTAAAGTGGGATATGCTGACAAAAACAGAGCCCTCAAAGTTAGGTGCCTAGAAAGGCTGGAATTAAGTTTTTAAATTCTTAAAATGCCAAACTATGTCCTGCCTGTTAAACATGATCAGGCTTTGCATTTTCTTTTAAAACCAAAAACTCTTTTACATACCTGAGTATAGTACATTCAGACGAAATTTTGTGGCTGCATTGGTTTTGGCTGGGATAAACCGCAGGGTTAAACCACAACAGTGGTATACTGCCATTTCTATGGCTTTAAAAGGATTTCCAATATAAACATTTTTTCAGGCAAATTTCAGTGGCCGACATGCTTTTCTAAAGAGTGAAGGAGTTACCAGAGTAAATACTTGTACATGCTCAGATAATTTAGACATGTTAAACCTCAGTCTGGCTAATTAAATGGGCTTTTGTTCACTTAAATGCATACATTTTATTTAGACATTCAGCTTTTGAAATTTAGCTCCTACAAGCCAATCCTGAGAATAAACATCTAGAAAGCACAAAATGGCAAAGAAGGTGTAGACATTACCAAAAAAATCCCATCTTCATTTTATTTTTTCAGAAGATTTATTGATATTCCCGTGTGGACTTGGAAATAGCTAACATTATGTCTATATATATATACAGATAACTGCAAAGTACAAGTGCAAATATTTAGATATTCAGGAACACAGATGAGGATAGAATACGTGTAACTGTAGCATGTGTGTATGAAATGTTTAATATGGCTATCAAAGATAATTTTAAAATTAATAGTGAAAGTTACACTAGCAGACAGGAATTGGCAAATGTTTATCCTTCCTTTATGCTTTGCATTTCTTCTATCAGAAGAACTCCTCTGGCTAGCAAGCAGGGTCTATAACATGTATACACAGAACTCATCAAAATAGTAAGACAAAAGTTCAGCTGTCAAAGTAGAGCAGAACTGTTCTGGAACAGAAGCAGGTTCAGAAACAGCTGGTGCTTGTGTACCAGCTTGTGCTTCACAAGCACTCTTGTGATTCTCATCTTAAATTTCCTCAAAAAAAGGACAGAGCATCATAAGAGCTTACAGTTATAAAGCAAGCACTTGAAAAGAGTGTAAGAGATGGAGCAATCTGCAGTACACCTGAACAGCAGTATAAGCAGTTTGTTTCGCAAAAGCAATGGGTTAATGCAGCAACTCAATAGTGGAAATTTAAATACTTAGCTTGCTTACTGTTACCACTCCTTTACTTGGAAGAATTATTACATGGCAGAACTAACACGTGTCAGCAGAGCACTCTGTTTTGTTGTTCTAAGCTGACCAAGGGAATGCTCCCCGTGACTCTTCCTGTGAAGGAAAGAAGCCCTGTGCTCTCGCTCAAGCTCCACACTCACCTACCAGCAGCAAACGCAGCCGAGCTGTGCGAGGTTGTGCCCCAAACGTGACAGCTTTGCACAGTCTGCAGTGTACAGCTCCTCATTCTGGCCATCCTATCACTGACCGCTTGCATTTGGGGCAAAACTGAATAAACTTCTCACCTTACAATCTTAACCTTCAGGATAGAAGGAGAGGTTTTAAACACTTATCAAGAAATACAATAATATCAGGGAAGATATAAACTCAGTCTTTGCGAACTGCTGCTCGCCTCTTGGGATGAACAGAAGGGGCTCCCACTTACCTTGTCACCAAAATACAGACCTTTCTGCCACTAAGTGGCCTTCCTAGCTCTACTTAAGCAGCAAACTTTGCATAAAAACTTATTAAATCCTAAAGGATGAGGAAAAAAGCACCACCCACTGGCTAGATAGATTTGATGGGAACTTCTGTAAAAATGGTCTAGTAGGAGTTCGTAATGTGCTTCAAGGAGCAATTAAAGAACATCCTAACCTCAGGAAAAGCTGTCTTCCCCTGGATTACCATTAATTTTAAAGTTGACCCATGAGTATCTATTAAACATTTTCCTGACAGGCTCAGCTGTGCCCGGCGGTGGGGCTGCTGGAGCCGGCTGGAACCGGCTGGAGCCGGCTGGAACCGGCTGGAACCAGCTGGCTCCGGCCTGGGGCCACCCCTGCTCTCTCCTCACAGCGGCCCTGCAGCCCAGCCCCTGCTGCTGCCGCCGCCGACACCTCTAACTGGTACAATCCTGCATTCTCAAAATCGGTTATTTGTCAATATACTTATGTAGGAAGTTGGGCATTGTCAGAGCTTCCATAACAGGTATTTTTTGACCAAAACACGTGAGCACACCCACAAAGCTCAACCCGTAAGGCTGGCTGGCACCCATCTTGTCACCCTGCTGCGCCTCTTTCTGACCGCTAGAGTCAGTGGAAGTACTGAAATGTGAGGAAAGTTTTCTTTGCCCGCTGCTCTTAACCCACCCAGGAGAGTTGCCTATAACTTTTCCTTCTCTCCCACTCTTCCCTTGACCCTGTCCAAAGAGAAGTCTGTTGTGTGGGAAATTTCTAACCCACGTTTCCAGGCTCAGGAGGTTTGTGAGGAGGATTTAGGCTCTGAGGACGAATGTGATCATCTGGTCCCTTACTTTAATCTAGATTATGGCTGTTTAGTCATCACAAATGACTTCATATTTCTACATATGTTTTAAATGATGGGCTGTAAATCACAGCTCAAAATATTTTGGTCCTGTATAATTTATCATGCTTTGTATTTTTACTGAACTGGAAAGATAGTAACTCAAAAGATGAACTGGCTGTGCCTTTACTGATAGTGACAGTCACAGAAGAAAAATACAATTATGAAACAAAGAACAAGAAGGAAAATTAGCCTAATATTCATTATAATTATCACAATTAAACATAATTATAACAAGTATGCCAATCATATTTATGTTACACCAGGGTTTCTTATCTTATAGTTTATCATCTTTTGATGGTCTGTAAATCAGTATGATCAGGTTGATAGAACTACCCCAAGAAAAACAAAGAAATAAACAAACAAAAATACCCCAAACCACAAAAATCTCCAGTCCTCATTCCCCATACATGAAAAATGTATGTAAATAAAAATAAACTTTTAGAGATAAATCCAATCAGTCTGGCAATGAAAATGTGTATTGAACCTTTTAGCAGACAATCTTTGATTTTTTTTCTGCAAACAGCATGCGATTTATTGGATTTTATATAAGCTGAAAAACAATGGATAATACTATTTACTCAAGGCAAGCATGAGCTACTCCTTGAATGAAAACCAAGTTAAATTACAGCGCTGTTACTGACTTCTGTTACTCAGAAGGGTCCCCAAATAGTCTGATGCAAGAAGAAGATAATAATGTGATAGGATAACTTGAAATGTGATGTTCTATGGTTGTCTCATGTGATCAGAAAAGAAAAACAGAGGTTAATTTTCTTTTCTCTTTTTGGCAGTTTGCTTGATTAAAATGACTGGCATTTTCTCTCCTTATCACTTTCAAGATGAACCGCCTCTGCAAATTGAAATGATCAACAAGCATAAATCACATAAGAGGAAAACGCTGTGAACTTTCCAGTCTCCAGTGTTGTATCGATGTAACTACCCAGTCTGCAACTAATGCCGATGAAGGTTTTATTGCAAAAAGCAAAAGTACCATGGATGACATGCAATAAATACTTAAAGTAGACTCCCTGAGAAGTCTTTGATTATTCTTTCTAAGGAACATTGAACTACATGTACAGTTACTGGTACCTTTATATTTTTATGGAAGGCTGGAGTGAAGGGCTGACTGGAAAGGGGAATCGAACTCTTCCTGCACTTAATGAGACCTTCAAACTCTTGCTTTAGGATGGATAAAACTCACTCTCAAGAAGAGACTGTGAGCTTGTGCTGATCTATACTAGCAGCTGCAGATTTAGTGGTTGGTTACTCCAACTAGTGCTGCAGAAGTAAACAGATAAAGAACTGTACAACTCTCCGAGCTTCTTATTTATACTCATGGCATAACGTACATCTTCAGTCCTCTGCTAAAGTGTGTAATTAATGCCAGAAGTAGAACTTTCTAAGGATGGGAGACAGGAGGATTTTAACTGCTAACCACTCCACTTCTACCATTTCAGTGTTAGAATAAAATTAAAACTGGGGGATATTCTTACTCATACTTAGCAAAAGACATGTTCTGGAATGGTTCCCAAAGTTACTTGTGATGCTTCTCTTAGCATAGAACTGGACTCAGTCTATGTCCACACACCATGGCCCATATCTCCACCCTCACTTTTCTACTCCAGCTCTCAGGTTTAGAAAACTGTAATTACAGCCAGCCATTGATTCACAGAGCTGGTTTCTGTCCAGCAGCAAGGATTTACCTGGTATTAACACAAGATATTAGCCGTGGAAAATAAATCAGTACCAATGTAGCAATCTTGTAGGGGGGCCCTCTTAAGCTCATTTTTGTCCTTGACTCCTAATAACAAAGCTGGCCCAGAACCCAGAGTTTTGGCTTTTAAAGATTCATCCTGTTGTGGTTCACATTCAGGCCAGTTCTGAGACCCAGATGATTACAGATTACCAGTGATACCATGGCTTTCTTCCAGTAAAAAACTTGGTTCAGATTTGTAGATCGCAAAAATATTTGATGAGCTGCCCCAGACTTTTTCTTGTTCATCTCCCCACATTTGAAGAAGCATCAGTTTGCCATGATTCCATCAGATCCAGCAGCAGTTAGCTAACAAACCTCTTCTACTAGTAAACATCTCCACGTACTGGGACCTGATTCTATGCTACTGAAACATGTTGTTTTTCTTTTTAGAAAGCTTCTTAGGCTATGAGGAATGTTATGAAGTGGATGGAGGTCTCTGCTCCAGGGAAAGCACAGCTGACGTGATGCGTGTTCACAGTACTGCTAAGGAAGGTTCCCACAGGTGGAAGGGTCTTGAACGCACAACAGTGTTGCCTGCCATGGAAATTAATCCCCTAGATGAGTTGGGCCCTGCAGAGTGAGATTCAGAAATGCAGAACACCAAAGGCTGCACATCAAAACGAGTCTGAGCATTCGCATACCTTTTCTATGGCCAACAAAAGCATCTTCACCTGTGTTTCATCATTTTACACTAAGAGGCAACCAAAACTGTATGGGAGATTTTAAAATTTATTTACCTACTAAGTATGCTGTTTATATATTGTATTGCCTCTGTTATGATTATGCTGTTATGATTATGAGGCAGTAGAAGCTAATGAACATAAGAAAAATAAACTCTTTTTATTCACACATACTTTGCAATGACCAGGAACAATGAAATCTACAGAAAATGTCATATTGAATGAACAGGTGTTTCAAAATATAATGGTCTCTAAAAGAAAAAAATTAATAAGGTACCAGCAGTTCTTTATGGATGCAAATATTCATTTTTGATGCCATTAGCTGTTAGCCATCCCTTGATACAGAAAGCTTAATGGTGCAGAGAAGTTTACACAAGCCTTTTCAATAGGCTGTATTGGATCAATAACATAAATGTGGACACACATATGAAAACACACAGGTGTGGAAAGAAATTACTTCAGGTTAGAGTTGCCACAACAGAAAGCTAAGGATTCATCCAATCCTTAACCAGTGCATTGCAAAACATTTGCTTTTTTTTCTTTGTGGTTTATGCTGTGTAGTAGCTTCTGTTCTGTTAAAAAGATTGCTTCTTTGTGCTGTCCTGGTAGCTGACAGAGGTTACAGAGGTAACACAATGAAAAAGACTCCCTGGGGGTGCAGAGAGGTCTTTGTAATGTCTCCTGCAAACTGGAAAGTCTCCAAAAGGCTGCTGGCCCACATGGGAACCTGTGAGAAAGCAAGCCGTTTTGATGATGGAAACACAGAGAGAGAAGAATGACCCTCCCTCAATGGGTCACTTTTGTTCAGCTGTCTTTTATTCTGTGAAAGAGATTCTGCCAGCAGGATGTAAACAATTTAAAGCATAGAATAATTATTTATTCACTAATACACACAGTAGGTAGGTAGGATGACTATGTCACTATGCTGAACATTAGCATAGTTGGTCTGAACATCTCCCTGCTACATCCTGCACTCAGCTCTTCTGACCGGACTCCCAAGCTGTTTAATTTCCCTCCAAACCGCCAGCCTTCTCTCAGCCCTAGGTCCTGCTCCCGGTCTCGGATTTTCCTTTACTAAACACCCACTAGCTCCCCTAACTCTCCGTTAAGTCTGTCCTTTTCCGATGTTTTTTCCCATTTGACTCATCAGACACTTGCTGCTTCCTCCACCACCCCACACTCTACACTTCTTTGCTCCCACTGGTTAAAGGTTATTTCCTTACCCCTTTTGGTGACTACTGGGGCTGACTTCTGTGAGGGCAGGAAGGGAGACTGCAGATGGAAAAGCAACAACCATCTGATAGTGCCCTGCTCCTGACCAGGTCTTCTGCAGCTGGGGCTGTAGAGCTACCTGGGGAGACCCTAGTCAGGCTCTGAAAAGTATTCCCTGAGCTAAACCACGGGAGGTTTCTGAGAATATATAGCGTATTTGAGGCAGACAGGATGAGGGCTGCATTTGCTGTAAACACAGCTGCTGTGTACATTGCTGCTCCTGAAGAATGAAAATCTGCTCAATGTGATTAGATGTTATCATCTGCTGGAAAAGCGTATCTGTGATACGCTTCATGAACATGAGGGCAGCAATTCTCTTGCCCAAACACAGACATCTAGTGCCAATTTAGGTGCTCTAGGTTATCGGAAAGATCCTCCAAGGGCTGGCATATACAGCCAAGAGAAGACCCACGTCCTTGTGGAGAAGGAGCTGTTTGTTCAACACCCCTACAGACAATATCCATGAATATCTTCAGTGGCAGTATGTTTAGGCAATTGAGCTGGCGAAAATGCTCCCCAGTGATCCCTGACCTATGAACCACTGTTTGCACAGTTGAGAAGAGCTTGCTGCAGTCATTGAGAATAAATTGTACTTAATGAATTTTTACTTTTATTGCATTTTTTATCTATCTAGTGGTTTGCGTCTTGTAATAAATGTTATCCCAAATCTGTGTGTTGCTCAGTTGTGATTCAGGGGTTTCTATACAATTCAGGTTTCCAAGTGATTTTTCTGCTACGTTGATAAATTCCTTATAAATAAAAATATCTATTCATTTCTTTGCAAATCCTGAATAGGCTTTTTTTTTTAAAAAAAAAAAAACAAACCACAAACCAAAAACCAAACAGGTATCTCAAGGGACAAAAAAAGAACATTATACAGATAGACCAGTTACAAACCAAACTGAACTTTTTAAAGTGTAGTGCAATGAAATGTGACAGGAATAAGCATAGGAGAAATACAATATGGAAGTACATTGAAAATATGTACATGAAATACAATATGAAATACAATATGGAAAATACAAAAGGAATAAAATTACCCAATGAGACATTCAACAGAATCTTTCAGACAGCTTCACTGTTAGTATCATAAATAGCCTGTATTGTCCCTGTTATTGATTGCACAGGAATAAGTGTGTCGATTGCATAAAGTCATACTAGAGCTACAAATAGGAAGGAATTAGGGTTTTAAAGCTGTGGTTCCGTGTAAACTTCTCCTATAGTGTTAGCTTGAACAAGCCCTGTCCTGTGTCAGCACGACTACTGATATGATGGAACAGCTCAGGGAATTCATACAGTTGAAAAATATTGCTGGAAATAGAAGGTGTTATTTTGCAGCTTGTCTAGTTACTGTTTCTCCAGTATCATTCAGTACATGACTGCACAAAAAAAAAATGTTCCTACAAAAGAGTTTTAAGAGCAGTGGAAGACATGGGAGGAGGAATGAGCAGATACAAACAGGGGATCCTGAGCAGACCTGGGCAGTTTTGGCATCCAATGTGAAACTATAGAAAAAAGACTTATCAGACAAGAATAATTTGTCCTTGGCACATACCAATGCATGTATTTTTTTCTTTTCTTAATGGAGAAAAGGGAGAAAAAAACCAACCAAAAAAGCCTTTTCCTGTTTTCCCTTTAATGTGGTGGAGGTTACAAGCAGTCTGTTTTGCTAAAAATCTATAAAGTTTTACACCAATGATTTAAATATTTGCTCCTTTTGACCATATTGAATATGGGAATATAAATTGATGTACATTGATGATTGATCAGTGAAATAAACCATCCCCAAGATATTGTGAAATACATGTAAATAAGTAGGTACAACAGGAAATTTTGGTCACAGAAAGACGTGTTTGAAGAGGGGTTCTTCAGTAGCCCACTTTTCTTTTTTTTCCTCATTTGATTAAACCTTTGCATTTCTTTTTACTGTAGTAACTTTTTGTGCTACTCTTCTTCCATTGTTTCTCTGCAACTCAGTCATCTGTGTGTCTCCTTCATTCCCCTCACAGCTAACTTCCCACACGCTAACCCTTCTGTGCAGGAGTTAGTTCTGAGATAAAAATTGCTGACAAGATTATGAAAGAGGGAGGTCTGTTTTTTAAGGAATAAAAATGGAAAGCAATTGGAAAGCAACATACCTCAGCTCAGAGCAGAGCTTTCAGTTGTCATCATTTTTATATGACTCTGTTTGTCATATGTGTGATCTGATAAGCAGAAGGTAGAGGTGCAAATGTAGGCAGAGGAAAGCTACTCACTGCTTGGTAAGAGCACTCAAGTCTCCTTTTAAAAACATGACTTTTTAAAAGCAGTTTTTTCTGAAGCTGGAAAGTGAACTGCTCTGTTAACTTCCTCAGAGGGAGGGAAAATAAAGGACATATTGGTGGATCTTTACCTAATACTCTGGCCTCATGAATGAGGTTCTTAAGAGAACTGGATCTGCCTTTGCTATTGGAAAACTTTTGGCTGAATGTCCAACAAACCAGCAGCTTTAAGGAGTCATTGTACTGATATAAATTATTGGAACTATTTTTGAGATAGTGCTCCTGGGATACTCTCTCCAGGCAACGATTATGTGCAGAGTTAGCAGTTGTATCAAATTACAAGAACAGTCTGAACTATTAACATATTTTCAGATTTGCATACCATCCTACGTGATTGGGGAAACTGTAATTGTTATTGCTCTGCATGAATGGAATATGCAGGTAGCACAGGGCAACAGTAATGGGGAGATGACTGAACTCACACCTGATGGGAATAGCACCATCTTGATTCTTGGGAGCACTACTGTGTAGTTTGGGTAGCTAGTTGGTTAGTTAAGGTTTTCTGAACTTCTGAGTCTACATTTCCTCTTGTAGCAAATTGCTTCAGTTAAAAACCCCAGTATTTCAAAGAGAAAAATGTGTCTAAACTATTAAGCAATGTCTTTCAGTGAATGTAAAACTCTGGGAAAATGCTATGCTCTGGATGATCTTTCCAAATTCTGTCTTATTGTATCACTTTGACTCAAGGCAAACAGAAGTGTTACAGATACCAGAGGCAAAAATGCCTATGAATACTGATGCATACAAGTTTCTTAAATAAAATAAAATTACAAAACTTTCTGGATTCTCTTTGAAAATAATCTGATATTTTTTGTTGCCAAATATGTCTACCATTAAAACAATTTAATTTTTTTTCTGTATACAAATTTTATTTTTCCTATGTTATGGTATGCAAGATACCTTAAAGCAATGTGGCTGTACATTTCTCCTCTTTGAAGCTGTAAGGGAAAAAAAAAAGGGAGGGGGGCACCCTCATAGTGTGGATTGTAGATTGAAAGCTAAATGGCAGAACTTACACCAAAGCTTCACCTGGAAACTAGGAAACAACCTGAGTTAGACAAGGCTGAGACTTGCAGCACATCAGTGAAAGTGTGACTACACTTCCGTACTTTCATTCATTAATTTATCACTGATTTCATTCATTAAACAATAATCTCAGTTTGCCATCCAGACTGCCATTTGTGACCTATACTGCTCTTTTCTTAATTCTCTAGCAACATAGTAGGTTAGAGAAGAGGTCCATCTAGTCTGTTATCCTGTTTATGACACTTGTGAAGAATGAGCACCTTATGGAAGAGGGAGAAACAGGACAAACATCTAGTGATATTTCTACAGTATACTTTGCTGGCGTCTAGTGATTTGTGCCTGAGACTGTCTGAATCCTATCCACATCTTAGTGGGTTAATAATCCCTTCTCCCCACACTCCCTGTTTTTTGGTGTTTTGGTTTTGTTTGGTTCGTTTGACTCGTTTGTTTGTTTGATTGGTTTTGATTCACCTTTTGAATCCTCATGCAATTTTAACATGTATAATGTCCTTCTGCCTGACTGTGGCTACTCATTAGATGAAAGGAGCCTCATTTGTTACGAGCCTTCCCTCTCTCACTTCTTTGTTGTGTCTTTCCCTTGCAAGGATAATAAATATGTGCTTAAAAATACCATTGTATTTCCAAGACTTAACAGTTCTATGAAAGGATCACAGTGTGCTGTGGGGGTAGATAATTGAACGACTGCTCAGGTTCAAGTTGCTTTTCTGATTGTGCTTTATCCGATTCCACACAATTGCCATAGGCTTAGGCATAGGCAGTTAGATGTCATGGTGTGATTCTGTGCAGCACCTATCCAGGACACGGGGGATCATCTGCAACCCAGCATGCACAGAGATATTCAATCTGTATTAAAGTATTTTACCTGCTCTGGGGACTACCACAATACAGGAAGAATGAGATCAGCCTTCAGGCAAAATAAAGGGCTACTTTAAATCTTAGTAGTAGTCTTCGTGTTTCCTCCAGCCAAAAAAACTTTTTCACCAAGAATGATTCTGTCTTTTTCTTTCCCTACTAATATGCCAGCTAACAAGATGAAATGCATTGATATCTGTGTAACATTATTTAAAAAGTATTAAATGAAGCATGATTTTTGTTAGAATGTATATATGACTATATTTTCACAGCTAACTCTGTTTTCTGAGGTTTTTTTTCCCTTTCATGTTCTATTCCTGAAAGCTTACGAAGGCTTGGGATTTCAGAGAAGTCTAACTTACACAGCCAGCTTGTATTTAGAGGTAGTGATAAACGTGGTTTAAGCCCTTTAGGATCTGGTGGAGAGAGAGAGCACAAAAATCTTTTCTCAGATGTATTCAAAGAGATCATGAACGACCAGGTTAATTTGCAGAATATTAGATTTAGAAATTCAAAGGCACAATTTATCCCAAGATCTAGCTGCAAAAGAAGGTAAATGGGGTATAGGGAAATATTCAAGGATACATAGAAAAGTTGTTTTTCTATTTATTTGTTAACAAATGCCTAAGGTGAGATGCATGGAGAAAAATATGTTCATGAAGCTATATGGAACAATGTTTTTTTAAACACAGAATTCCCAGGGGATGAATACTAGGAGTATTTGAGGACAGAAAGTAATAGAAATAGGTTCGTTCAGCCAAGCAAAGCATGGATGGTTTATTACCAGCAAGCTAAAAGTATCATAGCTTGTATGTACTGCAAATGCATTTACTTGGGGGGGGGGGGATGTATACGGGTT
>JAOBAS010000028.1:5769061-5833907 GCA_025311575.1 Elanoides forficatus | reverse complement strand
TCTCCCCTTCCCCTCCTCAGGGAGCTGCGGAGAGCCATGAGTCGCCCCTCAGCCTCCTGTTCTCCAAACTAGACAAGAGCAAAGTCCTTAGCTGCTCCTCATAGGACATTCCTTCCAGCCCTGTCACCAGCTTGGTTGCCCTCCTCTGGGAGCATTCAAGGACCTTCACATCCTTCTGAAATTGTGGGGCCCAGAACTGCACATAGTACTTGGGGTGAGGCTGCACCAACACTGAATGCAGTGGCATAATCACCTCTTTTGACCAGTTGGTTATACTGTGTTTAATGCACCCCAGGATGCATTTTGCTGTTTCAGAACCACTGGCACTGTATCTTTCAACTGAGAAAGAGCCTGGCCTGTGTGCTCTAAGAAGTGTAGATAAAAGTTTAGGTTTGTGTGCTGTGGGTGTTATAATCTACACTTCTCTAATTCTTAGGGGCTGCATATCAGCACTAAAAAGAAGCTGAGCAGAATTATACCTTGTGGAGTTCAGATGCCAGGGCACCTATAAATAATTCATAACTGGGATCTTGTCTTAAAAGAATAATAGAATCCACTTCTTACCCTGAGTCTTTAAATTTTATTTCACAATTGCAACCAAATCACAGAGCATGCCTGTTGGCATCAGTGACAGCAGACGTATGCTTTCACTACGGAAGGCTCTGCTGGTGGTTCAGGTGGATGTAAGCAAATATTTTACAGTATTTGCACTTTTGCTCAATTGTTCACCAGTACTCAGCAATGTTCTTACCTCATGAAGGAAGTTGAGAAGAGCCAGTTTGCATGCCTTTTCCACAAAAAGTTCCCAGACATAATCCTGATGAGAGTAATATGCTCAGAAATATCTTTTCATAAGCGTTAAAAATAGAGGCACATTTGTCACATTGGGATACCTAATGCCTAGAGCAAGGACATGTTTTTAACATGGTCTTAAAGGGGCTTGCAGTTGTTAAATTTTGGTGTACATTGCAAGTTTTGATGCAGGCCCAGAAACAATGCAAAACTTATGGATCTATTGAAAAGAATAAATTGGCACTAGCAAACGAAATAAATGGATTTCTATTCTGCTGCCTGTGGCTTTGGAAGACATCTGTTAATTGTTGATATTATCCTTTGTGCTCCTCTTCTTGTCTTATCGCTGCGGGTTTTTTTAAACCTGTTTTTTCTAGACAACTTGAGTATCTCAGTTCTAGATTGCTTAGTTGGCTTCCAGTGCTATTCTTCTACCACTTGGTGTTAGAAGCGCAACCTTTACTTTTACATGTGTAAAATTCTGGTAAGCAGAACTTGCAAGACTTGTCTATACTGTGTCTTGAGTGTCAACTCAAGAGCAGAGGGTAGTAGATTTGTCCTCCGTGCAAACAGCACACTGGCAAATGCAGTCCAAGTGCAACTGAGGTGCCCACTGGTGCAAAGGGAATACCAGCTGTCTGAGCGTACCCTCCAGCTCAATCACTGCAGGCAGTTAAGATGTTGCCACGTACATTGAGCCAGATTACTCATCAGCATCCTGGAAGCATTTCTGAAGACTTAATTGTAGATCTTTTAGCAATGCCTAGGAGTTTAAGTCTTGCACTGAGACTCCATCATGCTATGTGATTAGAAATTAAATTAAGGGCTCTGTCTTGAGATTAGTTCCTCTAATAATAAACTTAAGCTAATTTTGTGGCTCCCACCTGGACATGTAGAGAAAGCTTTCACTTTCTTGCAACTTAACATTTAAAACTTGAGCAAGATTAATCCCTACCAGGCTGGCCACGTTCAAGTTTAAAATTAATTAAGAATTTAATTGTTACTTTTATGTCTATCTAAGTCATTACACAAATTAAAACAAACAAATAAGCAGACACTGTGTTTGTATTTCTTTCATGAAGTACTTGTGTTATTTTTGTTTGCTATGTTCTGTAATGACAAGAGATTCTTTTTGAATGAAATATTTTGCATTTCTGGAACTGGTATTTTGATAATTTGGTTCCCAATTCATGCCTGGGATCAACAGTGTGCAAGACACCATGAGGTCTCCTAGTGGAGAATAAGGCCGGGGATACATCACGTTCTCAGCCACTGACAAGGTGCAAACGGTGCCTAGAGACTTCTAGAGCGAGCCCCTTGCAAGATAACATTTTTGCCTTGATTAGAGAGGAGTCCAACCTGATTAGCAAGTCCCCCTTCTCCTGCTGTTTTCTGTTAGAGCAGCAGCAGGTAGCACAGGGTTTTCAATACCAGAAAGATTTGTCACTTTCCCTTCTGTGATAATAGCTTTCATTCTAACAAAAAGAAGCATTTCTAGCCTTCATGGTCTTATGAAAAGCTTGAAAAGCTGGATTCAAAAAGAATGCACTTTTGAGGACAAATGGTAAAGAACCCAACAGTTATCTTTAAAAGATTCCTATATAATTTGATGTGGTCAGGCTTCTTTCATAATTAATGAATGCATGCAATTAATTCATACAATCATAGAATATCTCAAGTTGGAAGGGACCTGTAAGGATCAAATTCCATCAGTATCATGACTAAAGGAAAACTAAAGACAGCTAAAATCTTGTCCTGCCTATGCTCCAGACCAACTGAAAAGCCAGCTGTGTTTAACACAGTCTTGTGCTAGGAACTAAGAAATATTTCATAAGCTTGGGCATACTACATACTGTGCTTGGCTATAGGCTTGACATAGTACTAACATGGTTCCATCAGTTTTGGACTATGAAAGGCAGTTTGAAAGCTATCAATAGTGTCCAGCCATGCTGTCTGTTGAATAAAGGAACCTGAGAAATGGAAGTTTTTAAAACTATGTGGAGCACAAAAGGAATGAGTTTGCATTTGTTCCCTGTACATTGTATAGATATATTCTAGATTCCAAGCTAACTCTCTTTTTCTTTTCTTTTTTAGGTACAGCAGATTGTAGTAGGTGAAAACCATTGCACCTTGTTATTCCATTTCTTTCATCTTTGGTTTTGCACACAAGCATATTACAAATATTTACACATATTACAAATGTTTAATGTTTATTTAAAATGTCAATAAATCTACTCAATACCAAGTAATAGTGTCTATAAAAGATGTTTTAACAACAAAATTAATGTTATTATAAAAATATAAAATTAAACCCAACAACATTGTAAATAAAATTATAACAGCAGGATGATAGTAAATGTACTACAAATATTATAGTAGAATCCCTGAGGATTTTTTTTTTATTCAGCCAGAATACTTTTGCTTCTAGGAATTTCAGGTTGTCAGTTAGTCTGGAGTTCAGTTTCTTTTCTTTTCTTTCCATTTTGATAAATGTGAACCTCACTTAGCTGTAAAAAAAGCTTTTCCTTCCATCTTTTTTTTTTGTTGTTGCATTTCTGGAAAAAAGTTTTCTGGAGAAGAGAATATGTTCAGTACTTCTATGTATTCCTAACAACTAGGCTAATGGTTGTAGCTACTAGTCTGAGACCAAGCATATATATCTAAGGCATCATGAAACAGAGCACTGTGACTTTGGCAATTCTATACACAAAGGTATAAACCAAGTGATTGCTACGTACTTATATGGAAAAATTATAGTCAGAGAAAAAAAAAAGTTGTTAAGGTATGAGTCATCTGACCTATTTTAGACTTTTCCTTTAGGATGAGATGAACTTGCCCTAGAAGAGTCTGTCTCTTTCCACTGGAAATAACAAAGCCTTAGATGATGAACTTGCATAGAAACCTTCACACTGAGAAATTGGCCATATCTAAATAAAGACACATTTAATCCTGTTGTAAAAAATCTGACTATTTTTGAGATTCTGGGCCTTATTGTCTCTGCACCTCTCTGTGATGTTAGTGTAAGTGCTGCTAAGAAAGATGGGGAAGTGTGTCCTTTAACAGGGATACATACAGAAATATTAAATACAAATTGGCCTGAACTTTAATCCTTTTTGCCTTAAAATATTATTTTAAAATTATCTATATAGCCTATCTCTATATTGAGATTTTTAAATATATACTGAAATATCTTTCGGTATGTATTTTTTATAAATATATACTGAACCTATGGAAGTATATAGTTGCTGAATTAGCAACTATACAGTTTTAGTTTAATAAGAGAAATCAGTTAATATGCTTTATCTTCTTGATGAAATGTGGAAGACAATGAGAGATATTTCGATCTTTTCTCTTATGGTTGTCAGTTCACAAGATTTCTTTTGTTATGATAATTGGATTGATGTATAATTGTCTGATATGTATAATTTATATTACTTTGTTTTTACTAATTGGTTCCTGATCCTTTCTCATTCTATTTTTGTAATTTAAATAATTACTGGGTTATGTAACACTTACCTAAAACAGGGCTTGCAAATTACTCTGGAAACAGCTCATTGTTTGACAATTGATTATATGGTTTTTTTCTGTTTCTGCATCTCAGCTTCTCCTTTCTATTTTTTCCAGGTATGACTCCCTATTGCTTTTTCCATCCTCAGAGGATGATTTTGTTTATTGTAAGATATTTATTAATTCTTTTTGCACAGTCATAAATACTGAGCACTCACATACCATGAACAGCAGTTTCCTTTTTTTTTTTTGTTGTTTGCTTCTTCATATAGATTTAGTGACTGTATTTCTGCTATTCCCCCCTCATATTGATATAAATAAACATTTCAAGGCTGAAAGTACTTGTGGAACTTCAAATGGTACAATCACATTAGAGAAATAATATCTGATGAGCTCCTTTTTATATTGCTGAATATTTGAAGTTCAATGGAAATTATAGTGTTAATTACACAACATGACGGAGTTCGTCCTTAATTTTTGATCATATCAGATGTTACTAACCAAATAGCTGACACAAATGCTGCCTGCTTATTGGCCAAACAGTATTTAGTTTTCCCAGAAGACTGTAGCAATTTTCATGACAGTGGAGTAACTTCCATCTGCTAAGGACAAGGTTTTGGCTTCTGATGATGTTCTCCCAGAGGTGTCTTCTCAAATAGTTTTACTTGCAAATTATTTGTGTCGATGGAGCGCCTATTCCTCAGCCAGGAGTGACGTTCTCCTGTGCTGCATACACAACACGAAAGGTCTCTAACACAAGAGCTGCCAATACAGACTATGGCACAGCTGACACATTCTCTCAGGAGCTGAGAAAAGGGAGGGGAGGATCACAATGAGAACACAAGATCATAGTCACTCAGGTCAAGGTACTTTCATGGGCTTCCTTTTTCGTCTGAATAATATACCCTGAAAGAAGAAAGTGAAGAACTTCATTTTAAACTGATAGTTCCCAAATTCTAATTAATGGAACACCACAGGCCCCTTATATTCATCACATTTGACATGCTTCCAATAATCTCTCTGATTTTAAGAGTGAATGGTCATTTGTAAGAAATTTTGAACGTTAGAAATTGTCCATGTTCAGGAAAAGTTTTGTAAACACTGGTCTAAGCCAGAAAGTTTCTTCTTGGGAGTAAACATTTCAAGAGATCAAAGAAGTTCTTAATCAATTTTGGGGTTCAAGTTCACTTGCAAGGTTACTATCTACTAGCAATACATATTAATGAGTGAGTGTTTTGTTTATGACAGGAATGTCATAAAATTTAGTCAAAGTTCTTATGTTTTATAGCAGTCTTGAAATGTACACCTAAACATTATATGGTTTTTCAGTGATGGGCTTTGGTAGTAAATGGTTAAGGAAGAATGAAGAGTATATTAAGTGATATAAAACTCTTTGGAATGTAGAAGTTCTCCTAGGTTGTAGTACATTTTCCTCTTCTGTTTTTCCCCAAGCAGATAAAGGTACATGGAGTTGGGTCTGAGTAGAGGGTGAAGGAGGGAGAGAGAAGAGAGGGTGAAGGAGGGAGAGAGAAGAGAGTGTTGTAAAAAAGATTGTTGACCTATAAGCTGCCTATAAGACTTCCTATGAGTTTTTAAAGAATTTTCAGTAATGCGTTACATTTTCATCCACCTTCCTCAAATCCTCGTTTCCTTAAATTCTCTGTTCTGTGCAGAGTCATTACTCACTGTACTAACCTGACAGAGAATGTCACTTCCCAAGCCTGTGGTGACAGTATTTCAGAGAAAGCAGCCAATTTTTTTTCTTCACATCTTTTTATTTAGTGTTTTGATAGGAACATAATATGCTATGGAATAGGTGAGTTGCAAATCTGTCTAGTCTAGTATCAGAGAACAGCAAATATTGTATGCATCAAAGGGTAAATTCTCCATACTCTATAAAAAACCAGAAAAATCTTTTGATCTTAATTTTATTTCCTAAATGTAGGATATAGATAGGGATTTTGTTTTCTTTTTTCTTTCCTTTTTTTTTTTTAATTAGCTGTCATAATGATTGAGAATAACTGATTATGAAACATAAATGATTCAATGAAGCTTTTTTTGTGCTGACAAAAAATCTTCAGTGGCACTGCATGATGAATGTAACACTTCAGAAAACTAGGATTAAATACTTGTTATTCTTGAAAAATTCTAAGGTCCAGTTGCCTCTGATGTTCTTTCCTTCTTTCTATTTTTTTTTCTTTCTGTGGTTGGACATGGCACAGAATCTGTTATTTAGGGTGCTGAGAAAGGATCTGAATTTCAATAAATCTATTTTTTTCTTGAATTCCCTCCAGTCTTCATCTGTTGGTATGACAGAAGGTTGTTATTCTTAATAAAAAGGGATAATTACAAGAACATTAAATTCTAAGGATCTTAAAATGGAGCAAGGAAAATTTTATGTTGAGGAAAATTACCAAAATATCCAGTCTTACCACAGCTAATGACAACAGCACACTGGTAATGAAACCTTGTGGTCCAGTCTTTAAACTGATCTGTAACTTCCAGGGGTTAGGATGAGACTAGACTTTTCCCCAGTGGGAAGAAGAAGAGAATTGGAAGGTCAAAAGCCAGAAAAAACAAAACAAAACAAAAAATTAAGATAAAGATAGTTGAATAAGTAAAAAAAACCCTCTGCCAGTATCAGTTGGCAAAAGTAAAACTCTTGGATGGAGATAAAGACAGTTTAATAGAACAGAAAGGAAGAAACTAATAATGATAATAATAACAATAACAAAATCACAGTAATAATAAAAGGATTGGAATATACAAATCAAGTGATGCACAATGCAATTGCTCACCACTCACTGACCGATGCCCAGTTAGCTCCCAAGCAGCGCTCCCCCCAGGGCAGCTCCCCCCAGTTTATATACTGGACATGACATCCCATGGTATGGAATGTCCTTTTGGCCAGTTGGGGTCAGCTGCCCTGGCTGTGTCCCCTCCCGACTCCTTGTGCCCCTCCAGCCTTCTCGCTGGCTGGGCAGGAGAAGCTGAAAAATCCTTGACTCAGTCTAAACTCCACTTAGCAACAACTGAAAACATCAGGGTGTTAGCAACGTTCTTCTCACACTGAACCCAAAACATCACACTATACCAGCTACTAGGAAGAAAATTAACTCTATCCCAGCCAAAACCAGGACACACAGGTTTCCCTCTGACCCTCCAGATCTATAAGTTATGACTAAATAGATATGTCTTAGTACTTTGCTAATGGGAGAAGACAAAAAAACAATGGCAGTTTTCTTCATACTGCATGTGATATTGGCCAGTACTAAGTAATTAGAAAAGCAGTCATGGTTTCTACAAATTGGATAATTACGCACTTCTGGCTGCCCTGCTTTCTTCTGATAATTCTTGGAAATTCAAGTCTTATTTTATCCATGATTGTTGCAGGACATGGAAATGTAAACAACTTCGTGTTATTTATGAGCTTTCAATTGCAACAGGTTTAAGTTTCTGTGATGTTAATACTAAGAAACCCAATTAATGCTTCTGATGAGTGTCAGTAAACATAAGTTTAGAAATAATTATTTCAGATAACTAAAAAAATAAATAAATTAGGATTTAATTCTGTAATGGTCTGAAGTCAATAACTAACAATGAAAGCAGTTTAGACTGATATTTGCACAAAAAGGACTGTGTTTGGCTATATCATTCATCCTTTCTCAGCCATCTTTGTTCTTATACTTAGAAATCATCTTTCAACTTTCCAGTAAGAAAAATCTACATAGAAAAATTCACCAGTAATTCTATTTTTGTTAAGGAGAATAAATATTGGGAAGGTTATAAATGTGGTTTTTGGGGTACCAGCAACTTTCTTGCTATGGTGATTTGTAGTATTAGCTTGCTTCACAGTCCAGAAAGAAAGTAGAAATATTGACAGCTGACAAAATCTGTTTTACCCAGCATTGAATTCATTGGCTCCTAAAGAAAAGAAAAGAATAATCCTAAGTGCACTACTTTAACTGAAAGCTAACATGCAAATGAATGCATCTGACATCCTTTAAAAAACACTGAAGAAGGAAGAGAGTTCATGAAGGTGATTCTTACAAAGAAATTCTATGAAATATAACGGAATTTGACAAACCTTTGTAGACTTCTAAGAAACTTAGAGAAAAAAAAGAAAGAGAGATTCTTGTTATCTTATTATGTAGAATGGTTAAAAAAATACTATGACAAGCATCTCATTTCCTGAACAACTTTTGTTTGTGAGACCTTTGGAACCCATATTTTTGTATCAATTTTGTATGTACTCAATTTCTTTTAACCCCAGAAGAGAAATCAGTACATGTATTGAACAGGTCATGCTTGCAGAAGGGACAAGAGCTTTAAGTGGTCAAAAAACCTGGACCACAGTTAAGGCCACATTGAGTTTTCATTCTACTAGCAGTATGCAATGTACTTGATAAACCCTCTCAAACTACTACTATATATGCATGTTAGCATGCATATATAACATTGTATGTTTATTTGTAGGATCAGAACCTTGTGTTCTAGCATTCAGAAATATATCCACACAAAAAATATTTTTCTAGAAATTAATAATCACAGGAACAGGCATAGATGCATAGATGAACAGCAAAAAAGCTTCTATATCAGTTAGCAATGATTAATAACAGAGCTCTGAAAACCTAGGAATATCATAATTTTCAGATTTCTTATTGCTAACATGGATGACATCCCATGGTTTGCATAGCTTGGCATGGCAGTGCTTATAAAGTTCGGTTACCCTAGGAACACCAGTAAAGATCCTTTAGGATTTAAAATATACATCCTGCCAATCTTTTCTGTCTGCAGTAATAATGCCTTCTTAGTCATTTGATAGAATTATTACTAGGTAGGAAGTAATATTTAAATTAACCAATACATTAATCTCTCTAAACCAATTAAGCTATTTTGCAATAAATCAAATAATTAGGTTGAGAACACACAGTTTATTTATTCTTGAAATTAAAACCTGACACTATAAAGAAAGGAGCAAGTGTTATTAAAAACATTCAGTTGTGAGCTAATCAGTGTTTAACTGGCTGTAGAGCAGCAGTGCAATCCGCATTGAAATCTGTTACTGTACATGGTGCTATTAAAAAAAAGTCAGTTAAACATGAAATGCTACAGAGAACTGCAATTATGAAAGCTAAATCAGAGTCATGCTATTCTAAAGAGTAGTCTTTTAAAAGGATATAGTTCTAAGGGACTGCATATTGCACAGCAAGTATCTGCAATCTGCAAAAGGCTGCAAAGTAAACATTTAAATAAGTGGTTAAGTAAGCAGTTGCATCCATGCGAACATTTTTTCCCTCTGGATTTCTGTTTCAAGGATGAACTCTGTGTGGATTGCTTGACATATAATCAGGGCAAAATTCCTAAGGCAGACTTTTCTGCAGTGTGGGACTTTCCTTTTTCCCTTGTCTGTTTACACAAACCTAATACAAAATTAATGCCTTTCTTCCTCTTATCTTTCTGTGGTTTGGTTGTAATTAGGCAGCACATTTTAAAAATATTAGAGGGAGCTAGCAGATAATAAAATAAACAGCATATATGAAAAGAACATATGATCACTTAAACCGTATTTTCATTGGGTCTTTGGATCTATTTCCACATATAAAACATGGATTCTGTTTATCTGAAAGTGAAATACATTGAATGACTTTTTTTAAAAAAAGAAAACCTAATAAACTCAAACCAGCAGATTTTGTCTTATTCCCAAACTTAAAATGGATATTTTGTCAAATCATTCATTATTTTTACACTTCAGCAGACTGAAAAAGCACAGTCATTTGAAAAATTTTCTTCACAGGTGCTACAGAGATGACATTGATAACACATTATTTTTGCTTATTAGCAGTGCTAGTTGTTTATTGGTGCTTAGAGAACAGAGACATGGAATGAACAAAGTCTACTTTATTTTCCCAGGATCCATAATGTATACTTTTTTTCCTGAATGAGAAGACTGATGATTTCAATGTGGAAAATGTAGAGACATACTCACGCTAGTTTTAAACCAGCTGGCCTAGGTACCAAGAGCAGTATGGACATGACAGCACACAACTCGGTGTGGACAAGTCACTCGAGCACTGCTCAGGATACCAAAGATGGTTTTTCAGCTTGTGTTGAGTTCTTTGGTCTCTTAGCTACTTTACTATCATCACCTATACTAGATTATTGAAAGGCAGCTTGCATTTTTGACAATAAAAGGTATAATCTTGCTTTGACTGCAAGGTAGATTTACCTTCGACAATACTGTCCAGTGTACTCTGTAGAGCAACAGTGACCAAGCTGTATGCAGTGCCGTGGACAATATTTTGACCTTGACCAAACAAGGTGGCTTGCTTTTAAAGCTTACGTTTCCTCCCTCCTTTTTTTTTTTTTTTTTTTTCTCCTCCTTTAAAATGGCTCAACATACAGTGAAGCTACCATGACATGATGGGAACTTCTGCAGTTTGGTTACGTGGCAGACCTGTAGTGAAATGACTTAGGAGAGACTTTAGGAAGGTGCTGCTCACCTCCTGATGAAAAGCTGGGCAATGCTTATATATGTGTCAGAACATCAACATGTTCTCTGTCGAAGCTGACCACAAATTCAGTCTATGTCCTGGGTTTCTATAGTAAAAGAATAGATTAGAAAACTTGGAACATGGTGGGACCTTCTAACTTTGCTTTAACAGGCATTATCTTGTCAAAGCTGACAGAACCCAGGTGACCCAGAGGAAATATGTAGCTAGACTTTGTTTGATAAACATGGGTAGATGAACAGCAATGCTTCTTTGTGGCTTTTTATATAAAAGCATAAGATGCCAAAACAGCCCACCTGCTTTCCAAATAGCCATTGGAGCTTTTGTAACCTCTAGAAATGCTTCTACGCGGCATTCTCCTAAACCTGTGCTGTGCCAATATGGGAGTGAATTAATTGGACGCAACTGGTGCTTCTGATGGGTTTCGTGAAACAGCATACTTGGGATTTCCAACTGCTTGTAGCAGAAGCACATAGCTCTGGCTGGTGTTCGTTGAGAGTGGCCTTAAGTGAGCAGCAAAGGTCAGCAAATTTAAATTGGACCTGATGATCGAGGGGATGATTCTCTACAGAGCCAAATACATCATCTGCAGGCAGAGGAAAAGGATCTGAAATTTTAAGTGTCTTTCCTAGTGAGAAAACATCAGTTAACATCAGTTTTGTCATTACTGTATTTTGTCTTCTAGGCTAATTTAGAGCTTTAAAAAAATACATATAGGAAATGGCTTTTTATTTTTTAATATTCAGGCTTGTCTAGAAACATATATTAGATATGCAAATTTTTAATATGCAAATTTAGCACTTGATAAAGGCCTGTGTGAAATAAGTCAACTTAATATGAGGTACAGCAATACCTACTTGGCAAAAATACAGCTATGTGTAGTCCCAGCTTGTGTTCCATTTCGCATGCCACTTTGAGTCACTGCTCAGCTTTCTGTACAGAAAATGCCAATGATACAAGCGCTGAACTGTGATAGGGAATAAAAATAAGAAATACTGTTTTGTGGATTTCATTTTCAGTCCGTTGAATTAAGCAATATTTACAAAAAATGAACTCACACAAGAGTAGTGATAATAGCTAACAGGCTGCTAGACTGCTGATAGAATCCAAGTTTTATGACTTTCAGCAACACACAAAATGTGTAGCTATATTGCAAAGTTCTGTTAGGTCACTTCTCATTCTTTTCAGTTTTATTAGAGTGCTGAACACCTTAATCCAACAGGAGGAATAATGCAGCAGTCTTATTTGGTGATGGTGCCTAGGTATTTCTTTTTTGTGACTAGGATCTAATCTGTCATAAATTCTAGTAATATGCTTTTAAATAGAAATAATGAAGTGGCACTACCTGAATAGTATCTGAAACATAAGAGCAAAAATATTATACAGGAGTTATATGCTATGTTAAGTTTCTCAATCATAAAATAAAGTGATTCAACAGCAACAGAAGCACAAGTGGCATTTCGTGTCTTGTTCTTGTCTGTTAAAGACAAAGATATAAACTCATTTGTAGAAAGAAGTCAGCCTGGGATATGGTTTCCATCATATTTTCTCAGAAAGGCTTTCTTTCTTGTACCTGCAAATTCATGTGCGTGACTTCTACCCAAAGAATATAATTTAAGAACATCTGAAATAAAATGGGTAATGTATATATTTTTGAATCATTAGCTTCCCCCAAAATGTACATAAGAAGTCTATTGCAAAACATATCTCCTCATAACTGTCTTTCTTTCTCTGTTAAGTTTTACAGTAAGTAACAAAAATGCTTGCTGCTTTTCTAAATTAATTTTTCTGCTCACCATTTTTCCTTCTCTCTTCACATTGGATTCCCCTAACCACTTCCCTTAGTATTTTCACCAGAGGAGGAAGGATAGGAGAATGTAAGGGTTACAAAGGTAGTCTGCATCCTCTCTTATAGAAGGAAAAATTTTGCAGGCAACCAGCAGATTCTTCTGAAATATCAGATGCTTGTTATCTGATGCTGAATTATCCTCACAATATAACAACTTCATTCTTTGAGGCACTTAAATATGGAAGGATTGGAGTGTAGTCTCCAGCTGAATATTTTAATCCCCTGGGTCACAGGAGGACCAACTGCTTTGCTTCAGATGTTAACAAGATCGAAGGAAGAAAGTAAATGCTCATTTCCCAAATCCCAGATTAATCTCCCAAACACTGAAATGTTCCACCTTCAAGTGTAAGACCATAGCATAAGCAGATTGTATCAATGGACCAAAAAGGACTGAAATAGTCTTTGAGGGTACTGCAAGTTAAAATCTGTTAGTGGGTTGACATGTAGGCTCCTAGACATGCAGAAGCCCTCTCCTGGGAATCTAGCTTAGGAACTGGACAGGAATTTGTTGCAACTCAGAAGCTGTGTAATGGCAAATAAAAATAAAACAAAACCTCAACCAAGCAACCAACCAAATAAAATAAAATGAAAGAAATAAAATAAAAAAAACCTTGAGACATGGGGATACAAAGCCAAAATGGAGCTTTGTACTGAATTAGCAGCTGCCTTTTTCTCTGCTATCTGCACACAGAAACCAGAAATTTCTGCTATTCATATCACTTATTTCCAAGCTAGTTTTGTAGGTACATTATTGTATGAGCCTAAGTCCCATCAGATGTTAGTTGCTTTACAAATAAAAGGCAATCATCCTATATTTTAATTTTTGTAATACTTTTAGAATTGCTTCAGAAGGATAATGTATGACTTCATGAGGATTTCACACAGCTGCCTAAATCTGTTACAACAGCTTCAGAATTCAATTTATGCTGCTGCAGAATTCAAGACCTCCCTTGCATAAACTGTGTGAGTCTTGTTACTTTATGTGAACTGTGTCCAATAATATATAAATGGCCAAATAGAAAAACTTTAGATTAGCATTAATCATTAAGTAGTTATTTTTATATTTTTTAAATGAAGTTGACTGTCTTATTTGACAAAGTGAAAATTCAGATTTTAAAGATGACTCAATCTCAGCGATACTAAAAAAATTCACTATTAGTTTTCTGGAATATATCATCTTTCTGTGCACAGACCTTTCTGAAGTCTTAAACTACACTCATGTCTGCCAGTCTTTAGAGAAAGTTTTTTACTTACTATCATAAATATCTCTGACTCTATTATGTTTAATTTTCAACAACTGACATTGTAAACAATTCCTATGTGCTTGCTTCTTGTCATTCTATCCCTTATACTCGAATTAACCCTCAGATTTATATAGATAGACATTTTGATTCACATGGTGGCTGAATTTGTTTGTTGATTAACTTTCAGCTGTTCAGTTACTCGGCATAGCTTTCAGGTTTTCAGTCAAGTTTGGAACCGAAGCATTGTGAAGAGATTGTTTCTCATAGCATTCCAGTCTAGCAGAAGACTTTTATTGTTTTGGAAACTCACTTAAAACAACCAAAGCACTACAGACAATCTGGACATCATTCTGCTATTTACTTCTTAAAAATACCTGTTGCTTCACTCAAAATCAGGGAGTGAAATACAATCATATCATTTTAGCCGCCTTCTCTGAATATTTATCCAGAATTGGCTTGCTGCTCTGCCATGAGTAAGTGAACAATCTCAGAAACTGTTCTTACTTTACATGAGGCAGATGGCAGTAGTACCAAATCCCAGAAGACTTCCAACTCCTGTCATGACTATAATCACCTCTGAGCCAAATAAATATTTAAAAAGATGATTTTGAGAGATGCGCTCATTTAGTACAGTGTGAAGAAGAAGAGAGTGAGAAAGTAAGTTATAGAAACCTCAAACTCTTTGAATCCCTGGCCAGTATGTTAACACAGCTTTGACTGAAAGAGCTAAGCATTTCCAATGAGGTACGCAGGGCACTAATCCAATGAGATAAGCTAAAGTAGAGAAACAATTGCTATTCCCTTCCAGATGGGAAAAGACCAAATAGTGGGTTTGTTACTCAGAAAACGGCTTTGCAGCAGATGAACGTTCCAATTCTAAAGTGTCAAAACTGCCACTGAGTGAAATGCCGCTATTTGTAGCAAGGTCTGAGTTTTGTTTGCTACCATATTTTCATGTCTATAACAATTTTAATCAGATTTTCCTCAGTTTTGCTCTGCATTTAATGAACTGGGGTGGATATTAGAGTGCCTAACACTAGAGTGCTTAGAAGTTTGTACTCTCTTTCATATTGAATGAAACAAACCTCTATAGGGAGAGATTCACAGCACCTGATTTACACAGCAGGTGTCATCTACAAAAAAGGGACTCAGATTTGCCTTTGTGTGCTATCCTAAAGGAGGAAAGTTTCATTGCTATCAAAGGAAAAAGTAAGAAGAAGGCAGAAAAACCTCCCCCTGACCTTTTCAGTGTGACCCTGTGATAGGCCAAAGGATACATGGAGGATAATAAAGCAGGTATTGAAACACAAAGCCTGCTTTCAAATTTATATATCACTTTTAGGCATAGTCCTGAACAAATCCAGACACATCCTAAAAATATTATTATTATTATTATTACTACTAATTCTCTAGAAGATTAGACATTAAACAGATGAAAAAGTAACTTGCTGCAGGCTGAGACTAGCTGAATGAAGTGACCAGTTTGCAAATCTCTGTGCAAAAGGCATCATAAGACATCTTTTCTGGGTGACATTTATTTGTGAATGGTTGTGTAGCTAAGTTTGATCCAGAATGGCCTAGTTACATTTTGGATTTTTTATTCCTGCTTCCTGGAAGCTGGTCTGAATAGTCCTTCCATAAGCTAAATTTCCAGGCCCTTCTTCCCTTTTTCGTTATTGTAATCTTTAATGCTCCAAATATCAGGTTCCTGGATATCTTTGATAAGCAAACTTGTATCCACATTCCACTACTTTCAAAAATGAAAAAAAAAAAAAAAAAAAGGCAAAAAAAGGCAAAATGGGTAACTGGAAACTTCTACACATTCTGTAACCATCTGACCTCCATTTATTGTTACTTCACATTACCTATGTTCTGCCCTGGCCACCCCAGCCTATTTTTCAGTGTCAACGGGAAACTTACAGTGCACCTTACTGTTCCTAGGGAACATGGACTTTTGGAGGAAAGACTAAATTTGTACACAACTTTTTGGTAAAGGATTTGGAATCATAATTTTCAGAGGAAATGGGAGGGATGGGCTGCCATACTTCTCCTAGGATTCAAGCCCATGATGCATGCTGGTTTCTTCTACTTACAAAGGCAGCTTCTCTCCCCTTCAGTAGGATAGCACGAGAGTTGGGAAGTAAGTTGAGGCACCTTGTGAATAGTTCTGCCTGTAACTGTTTTATCCTGCACTTTTCATGATCTCCTGGCATGCATGTTAGATGTTCCTTTCAATTAAATAATGTTCTTCTGTTAATGTTTCTGGACTGATGGGATATGGTGCACCGTAAGTTGATGGCAGAGGCTCTGTTGACAGAGAGGAGGCAACTGAAGTGTAATTTCTTAGGCTATAAGAAGAGGAAGTGTTAGCAGGCCCTAGGCAGGGCAGTGGTCATGTTGAGACACTTCTGCAGAAAGCAGGGGCCACATCTCGGAAGTGTAACAAAATTATATTCCTTTCACAAGCACAATTTTGCGAATTACAGCTGCATTATTTTTGGCAGTTTTTCCTAAAACAGAATGGCCTTGCAATGTGAGATGGGTCATGAACAGCTGTAGGAATCCAAGTATCAAGGCTTAGTGCTGGTGCACCCCTGGGTGCTGGTATAATCATTCTCTTCACCTCCCAAAGAATAAACATTGAGTCCTAAATCCTTATCACCACAGGAAGAGGAGCAAGCTGTTTTAGAAACCAAGGATGTCATGCACAGCCCAGATGGCATGGATTTGGTAGCAGTGGACTGCCCATTATAATCCACAGCTGAGATTAGTTCTCGCTCTATTGCTGCTTTTTGCACAAAGTATGAGCCCTTTCCTATCAGTCATTACTCTACTCACACATCCAGATCATATTCTACATCTTGCGCTCTTTCATCATCGTCCACTAAAAGTTCTGAGGTTTTACCAGTCCCTGACCCTAGCTCTAATATTCTCAGCATGTCTTGTCATGTGCAGACCTCAAGGATAGGAAATTCTGTTTCCAGTGCAGGGAAATTTCAGTTTTATTACCATGTTCTTCTGGGAAATGACAATGTGAACAATCTGTGGTCTGGGCTGAATCCATGTGCCTTTGCAACATGTACTTTAATTTGTTGTAGTAGCGGTGGTAGTATGGTACAAGGGAATCAAATAGTGAAATAGTGGGTCTGCTTTCCAGGGTCGAGGTTTAGCCTCAGAAGCCAAAAGCCGATCACCCGAAGGAGCTCCCCATGGACATCTCACGGTGCAATAGGACTGGCTTTCTACAAGGCAATAGGAGAGAACCCGTGGAGAGCAGGCAGCAATGCAACCTAGACTACGTGCGGGGCCATTTACAGCAGCACTCAACACAATCAGTGCCTGAGGTGCTGGAATAAATTCAACAAATATTGTGTAAATATGTTTACATACCGTTGATTGGTTCAGATTTCTTCTGTCTCGTTATGTACCAATGCCAAACCTTAGTGAATCTAGAGGAAAAGGAAGAGGAAGAAGTAAGCAAAAGCTTTCTTGTCCTCTTCCTTATAGTCTCCAAATATACTTTATATTTTATCCACTTTCTGAGGTCAAGGCTAGGAGCGTCCTCTAAGCTTTCTGAGCTTTATGAAAAAGTAATTTTGGAAAACTTGCAGAGTGCTCATTTATTCTTTTACTTTTCTTAAAAGCATTGTGATTTCATCCAAAGTTTATGGCAGATAGTAAAGCTCATTATATACCACTCAGATGAATACAGTTCTGCTACATAAAATTCGTATTTCATACACTTGGAACACAGGGACTATGAATTCATAATGATTACTGCTACTTCTGAACAATACTGTGGTTGCAGAAAGCACTTTTTTATTATCTACTACTTTAATGTTTGGAGACCTTCACCCTTCTAGTAAAGTAAAACTAAAGTAATACAAACCTTTCTCTTTAAACTGAAGTATTTTCTGTTGAAATGTTCGTAAATAGCAGAACCAAAAAAGATCACCATCAGCAAACACTATTTATTCAAGCCTTAATAATTCCTGATTCTTACATCCTCCTAATATTGAAACAATGATGACTCAAAACCATCTTAGATTCAGATGAAGCATTTGTATTTTTAAGAATTATTTCAGTAGGAATTTTTCACTGAATTCAAAGCGTTTCATCATTAAGTTTTCTCTGAGTCTTCAAAAACGTCTTCAGCAGTAATGATATATATTTGAACTTGGATAAATTAGTATTTTTTTTAATAATTGTAAATTATTATGTTGGTTCATATTAAAATCAAAATATGTTCCTTAAGAAAGAATATTTTGCTAAATTAGTCACTCTTTCTTTTTCTTTAAAGTAACACAATTTGTAAAGATTGGACTGAGTTTTCTTTAAAGATTTCCGTGCTTTCTCTTTTTGACCAAAGAAAATCAAAAGACCAAAAGTATTAATTTTCAATAATAACATAGAGACAATATCTTTATTTACATTTTCTGTTGTTAATTTGATGCAAGTTTAGAGATATATAAAAACAGTTTTGCTGCAAGGTTATGCTTGATTAGTCTTATTTCTCTCATGTCTCTTGCACTTTTCTAACCCTGCCACATTCCTGAAGCTCCTTGAATTCAATGAAAATATCATATGCTTATTTATGCACTTATAGTTAAAGCTCATATTTCTCAGGCATAATTTGTAAGGGCATATCCCATATTTTTTTCCTGATAAGAAACTACTTCTTGATAGAACAATTTCCTTACTTTCCTTCCATCTTCTTGCTGATCCATGTGTCTTCCAGCATCACCTCTGATGTTTGGATAGTCACTCTTCTGCTCTCTTAAAATAAATGGAAATCTAGTCATACATTACAGAAGATGGAAGGTGTCAATTAGAGCATGTAAACCAGCTGAATTTAGTATTATGTGTTCTGTACCACACCCTGAGCTAGATATACATATACCTCAGTATCCCATTCATATATTTAAATAATTGAATTGCAGCATTCAAAAAGCATTACAAAACTGGGAAAGAAACCTCCATTTTAATTACATCTGCAAGTTAGTTGGCAGCTTACCTTTACACATCTCCAAGCTCCCAAGTTAGTAAGTAAAAGATTGTGTCCCATGTGAAAACAGTATTTAATATTTATTTTTTTAATATGAAAGTATCTGATTGAAAAATTCATCTTTCAAAAAGAGGGAAAATGCACATAAGAAATAATGAGGACAGTTATTTCTAATTGAAATAATTGCCATAGGCAAAGGAATATTTCTGCAAATGTTGATCTCTTAAGTGTAAATCTTCCTAATACTTGAAGTCTCATTTCTGATGTGTAGCCCATAGAGCTCAAGAGGGTGGTAAGAATTCAGGACCTCTCTTAAAAAGGCCACTATTGATTTTCTATGGGTTTAAAAGAAAGCAGATCCTGATTTAAAAAAAAAAAAAGAAAAATAAAATTAAAAAAAAAGACAGAAAAAGAAAGGCTATATGTTTCAATTTATCTCTTAGAGAATTAGAAAGTTTTGCTTTGTTTTGTTTTCAAATGGGATGGGAAGGTTTGACCTTCACAAGCTTTACCTTCAGATCTCAGTCCAAATAACATTCAAGATTTTTGCCTGAACCACTTGTGTCATCATAAGGTGAAAATAACAGATCAGATTATCTACTAGGATTTATAGCACTTCTGCTATCTTCAAGGACACTCAGTAAAGTCAGTCCAGATTAAATTGGGGTGTGAATTTAAAATTGGTTGGTTATCTGCACTAAATCTTTGTGTGAACACTGATTTAAGATTAAAGTGGTTTTAACTTATCTTTATTAACTCCCTAAGTTTCCAAATAAGGGGTTAATGCCATTAAACTAACCAGGTTTGCCATTCTGATTAACTCGCCTGAATGTTCAGGAAAGAGAAGTACTCACTTACAGAAACTCTACAAGCAGGAGCTGTTCCTTCAGAGTATTTCAATTCTTCTGGTTCTGGAAAGCAAAAGATAGGAAACACATGTGAACATTTGTTTCCTTTAAATGACTGAATTTGATTTCATTTAAGAGTGGCCTCAGATTAGGGGAGATCTTATTCCGCCCACAGCAATTTGCCCATGCATTATTTTATTCTTGTCTATCTGTTCATAAGTACATACCCATCCCTCGGGGCTCTGTCAGGCATGATTTGAATTCAATAGACTTAAAGAGACCAACAAGAGCAGAATCATTCTCACTTTCCAGGCAGAGTGGTTTAAGAGTGAATCATTCAGTCAATGCAGTATCTGAGGAAACACAGCTGAAAATCATATACTGATATCACTCTCAAAAGACCCTGACTCAGGAAGTATTAAAGTCACTCTGCATCTGGAAGATCATTAACAACTAACTTTTTCTTCTTTTTAAGGGTTAGTGAAAAGGTTAAGTTACAAAATCTTCTACCTTTGATTCTAAACGTAGAAAGGTATAAAATCGTGTTTTTTATGGTATTTAATTCCAGCACATAAGCAAAATATGAACCTTATTGTGTTTTTAAAGATAAAAATGGAGGGAGCTTCCAAACTTCAGCTGAGGTATATCTCTTTTTTGCAGACCTTTGTAAAGCAGATCACTTATTTGCACACTGTCTTGTCAGCTACTGAGCTGCCACCTGAAGTATTGTGACACATGCTGAGTTTTATTTTCTATTTTTTTAACTATGGTTCTGTTCTACTTTTTTTTTTTTTTTTTTTTTTTATTTTCCACATGGTGGGTTGAGGCAAAGATAAGGTTCTGCTACAGGTTTTGGTTTTGCAAATCTGTTGGGGATTATCTCCTTAGAAACATGAGATTTTGTACCATGGAGGTATAGAGACAACTGCCATGCAAATAAAAATTTTTGGAGCATCAAAAATCCCTTAAAGTTAACCGTTCTTTGAGCAGGCCTAATTTTTAAATGTGTTTTACTTGCAAAGGAAAATAATGTGTTACATTGGATTGAGAGACTGAACTCAAACTATGTGGTAATAGTTCAGTTTGGATTTTCTTGTGTCCAACTGAGCTATATGTCACCTTTGGAAACCAGTGTTTTATTCACTGGACCTTTTTTATTATTATTTTTTTAGTAAGACATAAGCATCCCTTAAGAGGCGCTGACTTACTGCAATTATACAAAGTTGAGATTGTTTGGCCCATTTTGAAGAGGGACCGAGAATCGCAGGAAACAATTCTTGTGACATTGCACTGGCCAGAACGTCCCCGCCACATACTCATCTGCAAGATTGTCAGGCGATGCTCTGCAGAAATCTGTGTGATTGAATTTTATATGTCTGTGCTACGTTCATAATAATGATTAGAGCATATCAGGCTGTAGCAGCACGGAAATCAACACAGGCGTTAAAACCTACTGGAGAAACTGGGTAGATAGTCCATCATTAATCTGTGCCAGGCTTTGTGGATCGTTTTCTTCTAGTGCCAGTTAAAAGCTAGCGCAGGTCTGCCTGCATTAGTGTAGTTGCTTCTATGACTAGCCCAGACAGAAAGTTGTAAAAGCCACTTAATGCTGGCTAAAACTGAAAGAATTTAAGAAATATGGAGTAGGTTAACAAAATCTAGAAGTTGTTACACTTTACTAACACTCCCTCTCTCCCATGTTTGCAGCTGCTTATTCACAGTCTTTCACAAATCACATTCACAAATACAGGTTTAAATGATAGTGTAGTGATTGAATCCAGTTTTACATCAGTGTATGTTTATTCATGGATAAAGCCAGGAAAAAAAACAAGTGAGGAGTTAAAAGGAAAAAAAAAAGCACATAAAAATTGGCTTGGTAGACCAAGCTACTTTAGAAAATAAATTATATAGAAATTTAATTTCTTTTCTATATGATTCTAGGTATCATATAATTTCATAAGCTATCTCCCTGTGTAGCACACTGTGTAATATTCTTGCTTAATGAAAATGTTGAAGCCAGCACTAATATCTGCAGTTTTCAAGTAACTCAAATTTAGGTATTTGCAAAGCATCAATTTATAAAAATTTGAATTTTAAAATTTAAAAAACCCAAGGTGTCCTACTACTTTGATACAAATAGGAATCTCACTTGCTACTGCATCAGAAGAATTGAAACATCATTCCTGCCAGACACTGTCTACAGGCAGCTAGTCAGTTGGCTTAAGCAAATAAGAGAGGTACTTCTGAAGAGGCACATGATTGCTGCAAATTGACAAAACAACTAAAGTAAAATAAAAACTGATCTAAAATACTACTATTAAGTTAACTTTTGATTTTGCTGTAGATCTTTATAGTGTCTGGTTTTATCAAATGCTTCCTTTATCACCTCTTCCTCGCAGTTGTATACATATTGGTAAGTTCTCATTTTTTTTTATCAGAAACTTCATGAAATTTTTCAGCAATTCTGCTGGAAATAATGGTAATTACATAGTATTCATTTTTATGCTAGTGCATGAGGTCTAGGTGATTTTGTAACTAATTTCTGTCATTACTAGACTTCCCACAGAAATAATCGCCAGTTAGCAGCTTTACTGAAGAGAGAGACAGGGAGGAAGGGAAGGAGAAGACAGAGAATTATTAATAATTTGACAGGGAAAGTCCAACACATGGCTGAGAAACTTGACTATTTTTACGGTTTTCTTTGTCTCTTACTTTTTTCTTCTTCTTGCCTATCGCCTGAATTTTATGAGACTGAGGACAAATGCTAATGAGTCTCTAATTGGTCTAAGCCCCAGGAGATTACTTTAGGGAATTTGTATTTCAAATGCAGGAGTTAAATTTTTGCAGATAATTAGCAGGTCAGTTAAACCAACTAATTTCCTGCTGCTGGTAGGCATATACAGTCAAACCCAACCTTAATTTACTCCTACATATACCTACTTCAAAATTATTTGTAAAAAGGCTGAGATTTAAAAACAGACTGTGTATAAAGGAGGAAATTTAGTTATGCTCAGTAATGATTTTTTAAAAACTAATTAGTTATATAAATCTTCTTGATTTTTGCTTTTGTTATATGTGTGCATGTTTTTCTTGGGGAAAATTTTGCACATCTCAAGCCTTTCATTCTTGCTACTAATGCTGGCACTGCAGAAAGGATAGAAGCATACATAGTTGTTATAATGCAAAAATAACTTTGCTTTCAGAAAGTTGCCATTACGTAATACTGCCTCCCCTCCAATTTAAATTTAGGATGTTCTAGAAAGGAAAGATTCTTTCACAAAATTCTCTCCAGGATTCAGCTTCTTTAAGGGTGAGAGATGTTGGAGAAGGGCCAGGAATGAATACGTCTTAATTCAAACAACTCTACTTCAAGCACAACTGGTTAAAAAATTAAGATTAATAGTGGTCTTAAAAAACCCCTTTGTCTATCCCAACAGTTTAGTATGGACACAAACTCACTTGAAAGAATCCCAAACCCAGATGTTTCTCTCTCCCCATTTCTATTGCATCCTGTAGCCCTTGTCAAATGTGTCCGGTTTGGAGTCCTGTTTCCCAGATGCAGCTGTGCACACTATCAAGGCGGAAGCTTTCTAGGAATGAGTTTGTACTTGATACTTCTCTGTCCTCTGAAATGGCAGTCACAAGTCATGAGTCCCTTCAAAGCTGTACTGCGCAGTTTGGAGTGGCTGTAGCAGAGCGAAGGACCTGGGAATGGAGCATGAGAGGTTTTAGTTGCTGCAGGACCTCTGGGATGGAAGTCAAGGGCAACACTAATACATCCAGTCATGGTCACAGCCACGAACTGCCAGACTGCATGCTGTGGAAGGAAAACCATGTACTGTGCATTTCCAGTGATGTGGATTCCCATTGCTCTCCATTTCTAGCAGCAACTGCAAAGTAGCATTTCTTGGTTAGAAAAGCTGGCATGAGGTAGCAGAATATGCTATTTCTGCCAGCACACGGTGATCACACAGAATTTCTGTGTGAAGAAGCAGACCCGTCTAACCAAAAAGCTTGCACAGACCTTCCAATATCAGTGCCAGGGGACATCAAGGATAAAGGAACGGGTAGCCATCACAGGGTGGTGAGTCACAAGCTCAGACTGCTGCTAGACCATAGCTAACCAATTCCCTACAGGCAAGCCAACTACTGGGATACTGCTACTGGAGATTTATGTTGCCATACGGACCGAGATGTGTCCGCTAAACTATGAGCTTTTAAAATCTGAGACGTGTTTGAAGGAGCAGACAGCTCCTGCTTCTGTTCTCTGCAGTAGAACCTCAGATAGTGTACGTGCAGTCTGCACTCCTAAACAAAGAGAAATACGTTACCCTCCAGGCACAGCATTCCCTGATTCAGCAGGACCTGGGCAACCACAGGAGAAAGTTCACGGCAATCAGAGAAGAAAGGGTTAAACTCTCCAACTGTGTATGTTCGAATGCCTTAGTTGTTCCAATTTTTTTTTTTTTGGGTATGAAATTCTGTAATAGTTTGTGTTAATGTATCATTGGTCCACAGACTGTGTGTGCTATTTTATCTTTGTAGTCCTTTAGTAAGACCTCTTAGCAAGGCCACAATTTCTTATTAGAATTGGACAGTAAACATATACTTCTAACAGCTCAGTTATTAAGTTGGAGACATTGATAAATAAAGCATGGATGACATATAGAAAAATTCCTAGCAAACTAAAAGAAAATATAGACCCGATGAAACTGCAAAAAAGAAAAAAATGGAAGTTTGAATTAGAAAAAATGTTATAGAGTTGTTCCTCCAAAGCCAAAGAAAATTAACACATTTGCTAACCAATTAACTATACATAAAGGAATCAAAATAAAGTAGCTATGTGCAAAGAGTAATCTTCCCACTTGCTACTAGTTCCAAAATGAATGAAAAGTGTAGACCTGGGGATATGAACGAGGTGTACTGTGAACAGCATTTTAAGGTGATCTCTTAAGACACAGGGCAATAATGGCTATGGAGTCCTTTCCCATCCCTTTCTTTCCTTCCCTATCTCCTTCCTCTGCGTGTTTGTGATGTGACATAAAAAGTCAAGGTAGGAATGCATTGCTTGTTTACTTGAGTAAACATGGAGTAAGATAATAATGTAGAGAATCCCACTTTTTCTTACCCTACTGCTGCTCACATTCACTTTTATGTACTTTTGTGAATTTCTTCATCTGTCAGCCGGGTGTCCTATTTGTTATCAGCTCACCTGCTTGTTGATAATGAGTGCTACCATTCTCTCATGATCAAGAGGGAATGAAAATTTTACAAGCCTGAAGGTTTGGTGCTTCAGACTGGGGGAAGTGTGTGTGTGTGTGTTTGCAATGGAAACACAAAGATAATATTCATTTTATTAAACAAAATAAATTTCTAACAGATCGATATAAATAGAAGAGGCTCAGAAAGCCATGTTTGCTAGGATGTCAGTAACTTCCCTTATCAATGCTTTAAGTTGGCATACAATGAGAATAAGGGGGTAAAGAAGAAACAAGGGATTCAGTAACACAACCATCTTCTGGGGGACAGGGAAAGAAAGGATAGGAGGGAAAGAAAAGAAATTGCTACTTATGAAATTCTTGTAAGTTAGATTTCATATTTTCCGCTTGAACTAATTTCCCTGACTAGGGCTGAAATGCAGCTGGCACTTGGGCTTAAGAGTTAGGGTATGTTTGGTCAGCAAATTTGCCAAATATAAACTTTGGAGCACATATAGGCCTCAATCTAAGCGCTGACGTCACCATACCCTTGGGAATTCAACCAAACCGCCCACTGGAGTCCACTGTTTTCCAGGTCTGTCCTTGCAGCACAGTGAAGCTGTCCAGGTTACCTTCAACTAGACACTGGTTTAAGTCTACTGTAGACAATTATGCCAAATCTGGAACATGATAATACTAATCTACCAGATAGTCTTTTCTGCATTTAAGCATGGTAAATGTGAAAAACTTGCTTTGTATTTATTGTACCTTTAACTATTTTATAGATTAAAAAAAAAAAAAAAGTTACTAGAAAAGAGGACAGAAAGTGAAAGGAAGAATTCACCAAAGATTGAAACAAGTTTTATAAGTTTTTTTCGCTAATCTCAGAGTCACTATCCAACCACAGATTAGTCTTGTACAGTCTTTCTCGTTGATGCTGTCTGTGGCCACTTGTTAAGTGAGCATTTGTATGGTTCCTTCTAGACCTAATCCTGCAGTCCTGGTTAGTAGTCAGCTGCTGATGTGAGTGACACCTCACCAGTTCAAAATCAAATACAGCAGTAACATGAAGCTGAAAATATCAAGGGTGTGCTGCTGGTTACGGATGCTGGCATGCTTTAGCCACGTGAATCTGATGAGCTGCACAGTCGAAGGTAGCTGTGTTTGAGGGTTCTCAGCACCTCACTAAGCTGGATCATTAGACGACGGAGGAACACCCAGCTCATTTTACTGGGAAGGAGTATGCATGTGATCTTATTTTCACATGATTTGGCACTTAACAGAGCTTCAGTCTGAGCCTGTATTTCTGCTGTGTCCAACCAGAGCTTTTTATTTGATACCTTAACCACTGAACTGCTAAAGCTTCTGTGCAGTTCTACAGAGGCCCTTCCCACAGCCACATCCACTGGCAAAGGGCAACAGATCAAATCTTTATTGTACACCAACGCACATCAAATACGTAAGAGAGAACTCTGTGGGATGGGAAGCTATTCTTGCCATTCTCCTCCCTATATCTAGGCAGAAAAGGCACTATAACATCTCTATAACATTTCCCACCCTTGCCTTTTAAGAGTATTTGAAACCAGGGACTGACTCTTAAATGACTTCCCCCTCCCTGGTTAAAATATATATTTAAAAAAGCCATAGATAAATATGTCAGCTTTGGAGAATTGAAGAGAAGGCTGCAGGCATAGGAAGCAATTGAGCAAAGACAAGTCAGGCACAGTTAAATAATGAAACCTTACAGTTAACTTGATGTGCTAGCTCACCTCTAGAGGATGCTAAATTTACTCTGGTATTTCCAAGCCTGGGGCGCACAGCACGCAGGCAACCTTGCAGTTGTAGTTTGAAGGGAGTTGAGCACCTGGAGATTACTTGGTGTCAGGAGAGAAATCATGTTGAATGTCTTTCTGCCACAATGAATTTTATAAATTAAAAATGTGTGCCTTGGGCTTACTCTTTTCAGACTGTAAAAAATAAACTTAAACTTTCCAAGTTGGTTAATTTTAAGTTATTACTTTGCATTTCTTTGGATGCATGTCTTCATTCTACTCCCTTGACTTCATCAATATTACTTGATGTAGTCATATTTTACCTAGTGATTATAATCATGACAGAACAGCAGTTGCACCTAAGGTGCAATAGTAGCAATACAAAAATAAAAGACAATGGAAATGGAATAGCTTTAAGGAATGTTAGTCTTTCTGATACACAAACTGACTCCACAAACAATTTGCCTGTTGTAAAATGTATGAATTACTAGGAGAAAAACACTGCTGAAGTTGATCCTTAACAGTAGAATCTTTTCTAAAATAGTTTTGGTTATGCTATGAAGTTTTGTTATGTATTTTAAAATAGCACGAGCCAAGTGTAGGGTTTTGAAGGAGACAAGAGGAAAGGAAATTTTTGCTCTTGAGACTTTCACTGAGCAAACTCTTAGGAAAAAATATTTCTTAAAAGTTAACATTACAATCAAAAAACTTTAAATGTCAGTACATTAAAAAGCACCTTGATAAAACACTATTTTATTCTTCACCATGCACAAGATAGACACAAAGCCTTATGTGATTCCTAGCATTCCCTCTGCAGTAAGGGATCTTCACTCTTTTCACTCCACTGTGACATTCAAAAATAGTTTTCACTCTCACTAGCTAAAATAGCCAGGCAGGGGGTAGAGTTTGGGGTTTCATTTGTTTGTTTGTTGTTGTTTTTTTCTTGTAATATACAAATGCTTTCTCTTTCATTCTTGTGAGACATGTAGGAACAAGAGACCAAGAGTGTTACACACATTGCACGAATCACTTTTTGGAAAAAGTAGATGTAGCAAAGATGAAGGATATATCACTTAGGTTTTGTTATGCAGCACTTAAACCCTGTGTTAGGTACGAACTAGGTAACTGGGCTCCTGTGATTCTGTGGGATCTCGGCAGCCTTGTAGCTTGGGAGGAAAAGAAGTATGAGGCAGGTAGAAAAAGCCATTTTCCATGAGAAAGACAACAAACAACTGATGACTGATTATCTGGTAGCTCTTTCAGGCCACTGGAGCTCAGCAGCCCCCAGTGAGTGGCAATGACTCCCGGATCACAGCATCTGTCGTCCACCTGGGAAACTGCTGAAGGCTCGTGTGATCCAGCAGTTGCAGTCACGTAGAGTAAGGAGATATTGCCTACCAGTGTGGCCAGGTGTCCCAGATCCTGTCGCAACGAGTGCCACTGGGAGCTAGATTTCAGGTCCGTTCCATTGCATAGCACTGGCTGCACAGCGTAGAGGCAAGAGATGAACTTCATCTACCTGATCTAGTAATCTCCCTTTGTTTAAAATGCAATAGATCCACACAGAGTTGGCTGATGCCGTGTGCTGGGGAGGTGAGACCTTGTGTTTCTGAATCACAGAGCTGCCAGCCATCCGCTAAGCTCAGAAATCAGCAGGAGCTGTCAGCCAGGGCCTGTAGAAGAGCCGCAAGAGTGATGAGTTGTCTAGAAACTTACTTCCATTATTAGAAGCTGGACTCACAAGCTCCATCCATGCACAGAAATCTAGCTTTCTTAATGAAGCTGACACGCCCAAAAGATAATGGGCACATAAAAGCAGTGGTTTTAGTGGACAAACGTACCTCAAGAAGTACTTACAAAAAATAGAACACCTGAACCAAAAAGCTTTAAAGTAAAAAAAGGAGTTAAAAATTAGAAAAAAAAAAAAATACTATTTTGTATCTTGGTTCCCCATTGTAAGGAACAGAGGGTTCGAGAGCCTCAAATTAGCCTTAAAGGGGTTGCAGGTGATGGCTAAGTTACTCTTAACTCTAAATTACTACACAACTCGAAATTACTACACAAACATGAGTTATTGGGCTGTGTTTTTACAATGACTAGCACAATGAGGTTGTACACCTGGCTAGTGCCTAGACCTTAACATAAGAACCATGACTAATGATACTCATATATCTCAGAAGTTATGTTTGGCTTTCTAACTTTTTGCTACAATTAATCCATTTTTGCCATGATGAACAAAGATAAACAAGCTTTGGATTTCTGTCTTCTTTCCAGAGCATTTAGGATCCTCCCCCTCTCTCTCCATTAGCTTTATCATTAAAGTTAATGGAATATTACCATTAATTTCAGTGGATTTTGAATGAGGCTGTCTAAGCACTGTCCTGGAAATGATGCTTCTCCTTCTTTGCTTCTGGAATGAACAACTCAATAACAGACTATGTCTCCTGAAGATTACAATATAAAAGAGATATTATTCCAAGAAGTACTTAGGAAAAAAATTGGTGTTGTATCCTTCAAGTTTAGAAAGGGTAGAGAGCGACAGTTCCCTACTGCAGCCTGGTGCCTTTAGACATTGCTAAATTTTGTAGTAAGGTAAAGGCTCCTTTTCTTAAGACGTCTACAGGATTTCTTTGTAACATGAGCAAAGAGTTGAGTATTTGCTGAATGATATGACTTAATGAGAACTAATTAAGACCCAAGATCTGTTTTGCCAAAAGGCATACAAAAGCAGTTGGAGAAAGGCTGTCTCTTTCACTTTGGCTTACAGGCTAAAGATGAAAGACAGAAAAAGGTCTGGGAAAGACAATTACTGCTCTTTTAGTTCTGAAAAAAAAAATGAAGCAGAGGAAGAAATTAAGCAAACACAAAATCAAACAAATTGCTACAGGCCAGTGACAAAGCAAATAACCATAACCAGATCCCAAGTCCAAACTGTGGCTAGAGTAGCATACAGCATAGATCACATCATTTAATATAGATTAGCTAGGAAGATCAAATAGGAAGACAGAGAACGAATGACAAACAAAATGACTTAAGAAAAACATGGATAACTTGAAGGAAGAAACACTAAGGCAAACGTAGTACAATTTTAAGGACTGTAAATTGTTATTAGCAGAGCAAAAACAAAACTGTAGAGATTTAGAGGAGGCTACAGGTTTGCAGATATTGAGAGACTGCGCTTTTCCTGCATATGAAAAGCAAGAATGTTGGGGGGGGAAATAGATTAGAGAGAGGATGGTGAAGGCTTGGATCAACCGCTGAAAAAAAAGGAAATGGTTAATGATGCAAGATGGTCTGACAGGCAGGGCATGGGCCAAAACATTAAGAACTCAAAGGCAAGGATAATAAGATTATGCATGATTATATAGTGAACATGAAGCGAAGAAAGAGCCTAAGAGGGGAGACACAGGGACATGACCTTAACAAAGCCAGCAGTTAAGGCAGCGGTTAAGAAAACATTTCCATAAGCATGAGAGGTTTAGTATTTTGTGCTTGCAACAGAAAATAAATCAGTGGAGTACATGTTTCCATACTATAATTCTCTAGATTACTTGGCTTGAATATATGATGACTTATTCTATGTCTTTGAAACACCATCCTAGTATTTTATTTACCTTTATTTTAATAAGAAAATTAAATAAATATTGGTATATTACAAATAGAGATAGGTGGACTTTAAATTCTGTTTTTAATAAGCATTTAACCAGTGATGTTTTTGGAAGTAGCTGTCAAAATACTATGTCCATTTTCAGGTACCTAGAAAGTTTTTAGTTCTTTGAATGCATCATGAAAAGATGTAATTGTAAGAGTTAAAATCCCTGTTTGGGAATCCAGACTTCAATATCCAGACATTTTCCCCCTGTTATTCTTTCAAAACCAAGAATTCAACATCACAATAACCCTATGGTAAGTATTGCTAAGCAATAGTAGCTCTGGTCTCTTCTAAAGTAATTTAAGTAAAATGACTGGCCGCCTGCTGCAAAGTTGTAAACATGCTTACTCCCAATTAATCTGCAAATTATCTAAGCAATTATCTAAAATATTTTTGCACATTGTATTTGTTGAATAACAATTAAAAAGTAACTGTGTATTTGTTTGCCGTATAATATATAGAGAGTCAAATTCCCTAGTTTATGTAAAACAGCATCTGAAGTGAAGTAAAAGTTAATCATAACTGACACATAAAAACCTGGAAAAAAAACATTTAGTGACTTAATCTGTTAATATAAATTAAATAAGAGAATGCAGTTTGGGTTTGGTAATAAGCAAAGAAGACAATTATCTCAATGCTTTGCAATGAAGATGTCATAACACTTTTTCATCAGAGCCCAAGATCTACATCAATATCTATATTGGTATCGGTATCTGTATCTATCTATACCATCTATCTATATATAGATCATCTGTCTATGTCTAGATCACCCATATCTGTATCATTTATGTCTATTCCTATGACATCTACATCTATGTCTATCTCATCTAGATAATGTATAAACATATATACACCCATATCTATAGTATCTATAACAGTGGCCCTTGTATTGGGTATACACGGTAAGTTTTTGCAAGCAGGGGTGGTCTCTGTGAGAAGAGATCTGGAGCTGCCCCCATGTTGGACAAAGCCATTTTCAGCTGGCTCCAAAATGGACCCACCGCTGGCCAAAGCTGAGCCCATCCATCAGCGGTGCTGGTGGTGCCTCTGTGATAATGTATTTAAGAAAGGGTGAAAAACAATGCACAGCAGCTGTCAGAGAAGAGTGAGAAAAATGTGAGAGAAACAACTCTGCAGACACCAAGTTCAGTAAAGAAGGAGGGGAAGAGGGGCTCCAAGTGCCAGACCTGAGATTCTCCTGCAGCCCATGGAGAAGACCATGATGAAGCAGGTTGATGTGCCCCGAAGGGAACTGCAGCCTGTGGAGAGCCCACGCAGGAGCAGGTTTTTTGGCAGGAACTGTGTGTGGAGCAGTCTGTTCCTGAAGGACTCTACCCCATGGAAAAGACCCACGCTGGCGCAGTTCGTGAAGAACTGCAGCCCGTGGGAAGGACCCATATTGGAGTAGTTCATGAAGGACTGTCTCCCGTGGGTGAAACCCCTCACTGGAGCAGGGGCAGAGCGTGAGAAGGAAGGAACGGCAGAGATGAAGCCTTATGGACTGACCGCAACCCCCATTCCCCATCCCCCTGCGCCAGCCGGGGGAGTGGAGGTAGAAGAGGGGTGAATGAAGGAGTGAAGCTGAAGCTGAGAAGAAAAGGAGGGTGGGGAGGAAAGGTGGGTTTTAGTTTTGGTTTTGTTTCTCACTATCCTACTCCATTTTTAATTGGAAATAAAACAGTCTTCCCCAAATTGAGTCTGTTTTGCCCATGGTGGTAATTGTGAACATCTCCTTGTCCTTATCTCCACTCACAATCTTTTTCATCTTATTCCCTCCCCATCTTGCTGAGGAGGGGAAGTGAGAGAGGAACTGTGTGGGCACCTGGTAGTCAGCCAAGTTTAACCCACCACAGCCTGGAAGGTATAAAGCTCTGTTATATCAACTTAATTGCCAAATATTAAGCATGAGCACTTTGTTGTCCTTCCACTGTGTTTGAGGCTTTCAGATAAAACTGCTTTGCACTCACGCAACTCAATACATATGTATATCAAACTTATGGCTCTCTATCCACAAATGTGTCACCATTTTCCTATACCTGTCTTCCAATCCTACTGAGAGTCTTGTTAGAACAGTTCAGAAAATTGCCATGAATTAGCTTTAGGCGTTAGCAAAATTGCATCTCTGAATCATTTTTGCCTTCCCCCCCAAGTCAGCAAACCCTGAAATTTAATAACTGCAATCCAAAACTCCAAAGAAGACATTTTTAAAATGTTGACAAGGTTTTGGTATTTATCATGTAAAGCTAGCTATCAGGCAGAATTTAGAGTTGCCATGCTGAATCAGACCTAGTGCAGTGGTGTCAGATACAGGGTGTATCAAAAATTTCAAAGGATCTTTAACTACTACATGTAGTAGTAGTTGTTTTTCCCATAAAACATCCTTCTTTTTCTCTAGCAAACCAGCAGTGACATTAAGTGCAGAAATACAAGAATGCAAGCATGGTCCAAGGGAGACATAAGGCTGAAGTACAGGAAAAAATACAGAAGTTTAAACTTCTCTTGATATTTTCAATTTTACAGGTGTTTGGATAACTCAGATAAGTTTTGGATAACTTTGCAATTGTTTGATTTACATTCAATGTTGAGCTGAAATGATTGGTTTCTCCCTATATCCTCTGATATTTTCACATTTATAATGCAGAGAAGAGCCTTTAATGAAGTAGGTAAAAATGGTGACCTATCCTGTGCCCTAGATATTACTTTAGAAATAGCAACAGTGTAAGGAACCTGCACCGAGGCTTTCCTTGTAATACAGTAAAACAATGTATTTAACAATTTAATTATACAATACAAAGAATAGATGTATAATAGCTTAATATAAATATGACATGGCAAACGTACTACAGCAAAATGAAACGTATGCAAATGATAATTATGTGCCTAAGGAATAAAAATTAAAAATATATGAAAAATCAGAAGTGAATATGAATTTTAAATCAAGTGAAATTATGTTTTATTATTCTTTCTGTATTTCTATTGTAACTACTAAAATGATCTTGACAAAGTCACAACTCTGAAGATTGTTACTGAAGATTACAGGATTTTATTATTTGATGATCTCAAGTCCACACATACAACCGATTATTGTTGCCTATTCCTGCAATACTTAGTGATGACTTGCTATACAATACACTCCAGCAATGAAATTAAAATAATGTTAAGCTTTGAAATAAAACATGATGATTGGATTTAACGTTGCTTTTTGCAGAAGTGACTTTGTCTATAACTTTGAATGAAATAAGTATTTGAAGTGGATAGTTTTAAAAGAACATTTTAAAATAATTATTTTTCAATATGTACCTTGAATTTGAACTGTTTTGAATTGTACATGCAGCTGGAACTGTGATTTTAAGAGATTAGATTGGTGAGGGAAAGGGGTAAAGGGCTACCTGTGGTTATACAAGAATATTAAAAAGCAATCTCCTGGTGAAAAAACATTTAACGAAGTTGAACTAGTTCTTTCAACAACATCTGACAATCTAGCAAATGCCACATTTAAAGTAATTTCGTCTCTCTTGTCAGATATTTCACAACACTGATTAGATAATTAACCCCTAAGGCGATGCTTTACATCCTAGTTTTCAAAATTTCACTGCTTATGTAGCTTATTTACAGTATTAAGATACAAATATCATTATTATTATAAACAAACTTTTGAAGTTAAAAAGTGACTGGTTACTATCTCAAGCCATCTTTTACCTTTTTAGCATTACTTATTGAAATCTATCTGTATTCATCAGCCTGTCTAAAAATTCAGTGGTACATTATGGGTTAACCGTGACTTAAAGCCACCTGTAAAACTCATTACACTTTGCATTTAGATACAAGCCCTTTACCTCTACATGTATTCTAGGCTTCAGTACCTTTTAAAAGTTTTTTTTTAGTAAAACAGTAAAAGTAGAACTATTTAGGAAACCAGTATAAAAGCTAAGGTTTCCTTTGTAATTTAATGAAAACATTTCCTTGTCCTTGTCTTCGCAGGTTCTGATGTGCCTTTGCCTGATTTATGAATGTTGAGCGATTTCTCACTTGGATTTATATTCACTTTTGTTAATTTCCTTCTCTTTTTTATATATCAGCTTTTATTAAATAGCTGAAATGGCTGCTTTAATTTTTCTGCAACCTAGAACGTTGTTTATTTATCCTATGGACCTTATTCCTAAATTTTGGGATTATGGTTTCTTAAATAGTTGTCTAAATAGAACAAAAGACTCTTTGGCAAGTCCTACTTACCTTTCACACTTTTCAGTTCCACATACGTGCATCCCCAAGGACTTTTGGCCTTTATCTATACATTAACAAGTGATCATCAGAACTGTCACCACTTTCTACTTTTGAAGATTTCTCTCTAATACAAGTTCCTGAGCGTCAGGTTTCTTGTCATAGTCAGTACACCCTTGGAATATTAATTATCATTTTAAAGTGTTATTTGAATAGGGTTTCTTACTTTTTTGTGTCTGTGTGTAAACATATAATTGCATTTATTCTTAGTGCAACTTATTTTACTCTGAATCCTTTGACAAAGACAGCTAGTCAACATACATCAACTCTCCTTCAGAGATCCTCCAAGAATGTCAGTGACTATGCCAACCCTCCAAGAATCATTTCTCCTTTAAGAACTTACTGAAAAGTATGCCACGTTTAGAGTGTGGACAAGCATTAAAATAAGTGGGCTAAATATGTGTTGAGGCATCAGAGCATTTTGATCACAATTAGTTCCTTATGCTTTGCTGTCTCACCTTAGTGTTTTCTAACTAACCTAAAGCAGACAGAATATGCAGAATGCAAGACCACTTGCTTATCATACCTTCTTTAAATAGAATGATGTTCCAGCAATATCTCATGAAACAAAAGCTTTGCTCATGTGCTAAGAAAAACAGCCTTACAAATCTATTTGTACCATATGGAGATCTCCTCTCAATGGCATTCTCTTCATAGGGGACTTAAAGCTGTGTGCAGCTATTAGAGTGAAGCCATAAATTTCTCAGTAGGTAATTTTATTTGGTGCACAGTGTTTATCTTATGCCTACATTATTAAAATGATCCACTTCTTTCTTCGCTATGCAATAGAAAGGTCTTTTGCGACCTAAATAAATGTGTTACTTTATAGTTCATAAATATTTCTCCAAAGATACTTTTTAATGTTCTGATGAAAGTTGTTTTCTGTAGGTTTTATGAATCAAGCAACATAATTATTTATTGAAAACAGCCACAGCTGCCTGCAATGCAGATGAAAACAAAGCAAAATACATAATTCAGACTACAACTATTTGTTCTTTTCTGTAGATTCAGAATTGTCATCTATTGCAAAGACTTCACAGGATCTCTTCCATATGTCCCCATTCCTTTTCTTCAATAAAATTCTGATGTTAAACATACCAGGAAATGCATTTTTTCTATATTTCAGGATTTTTGTATAGTCCTAGATTTTTTCTCATTATTTTTCAATATAGATAAAACTATATTAACAACAAAAAGTTGAAAAGCTGTAATTCTTTTGCTTATTAATACTTCAGGTTCAAGATGAAAAGAACAAAGTCTTTAACACACTTCATCTATTAACATGAATGAAAGTATAGTGTAAAACTGTTTGCTAAATATGGATTTGTTCCATTTTTCAACTTTTTTTTCTTAAATAAAAGGTATATAACTTCATATATACAATAAACAAGAGTGAAAGAGTGTATATATTATAAGACTGCCTTCTCAATCTCATGTTACAGAGAAGTCAAAACCCTCTGGCTCTGTAAGGTCACTTGGGAACATCCAGATTAAAGTTCCTTTTACCAGGACTACCTTGCTACTGCACCATTATTCTCTCTACAGATGACTGTTACACACAGATCTATTTTTTATATAAATCTACTGTGCATATAAATTTCATATAAAAGTACTGTGTAACTGATTACCGTGTGCACATTATGTCTAACCAAATCCTCTAATACTGGAATTACTTGCAAGTGGATTGTACAGGTCAGACTCCTGCTCAGACTAAACAAGCAATAAGTCCAGCTGGGCTGATACAGGTTCAGAAGGCCAGAACTAATGTAAAAAGTATGTAGGCTTTGTCTAAATGACATTTCAGGGCAGGAAAAATGGGAGAAGTCCACATAAGATTTAATGAGGCTTATATCTGAACCTTATTTTATTTCTTCTGCTTCTCTAGGTGTGCCCAAGCACTAGTGCTTCCAAAAAAAAGAAAAAAAAAAAGGGCTAGAAGCCACAGAACATTTTGCTGGGGGGAACCAAAGCACACCTAGCCATCTGTGCATAATGAAAAAAAAAAAGCACTCCTTTGGTAGTTATTAAAACCTCGAAGTCCAACATTTTGTTGAAATGGAAAACAAAATTAAACATTTAACATGACACAAAAGTAACGTGGAAAAGGCCTCTGGAAATCTTGGTAAGCCCTTCTATTTCATATTGGTTTAGATCCAGGACTTATGTGATTTCTTTCCAGTTCAGTAACGATTATTCTCTTATGAATTCAGTCCGTTATGACTGCAGCACAGTTTCTAAGAGGCTTACATGAAAGCTATTTGCAACTATGCATTACATAGTGCAAAGGGTCATGTTACAATTACTATACAAAGTGAAAAAAATAGATTGATTCGTTTCAATCTTTAAATCCAGTAAAAAACCAACAACCAATCAATCAACCAAAAAGACAGTAAAAAGACTAGCTAAAACTGAAATAGTTCCACCTGCCCTATCATGAATACTCTGGGCTTTATTTCACCATTAATTTAAGATTAATTTTAAATCTCAGTATTAAAAGGGCAGAACTCATTCTAGGGCTCTTAATGAAAGTGGTCAATACATTTTTTCTGATTATTGGCTGCCAAACTCTAGTCTAAACCAACCTCAAGTGAAAAAGATTTGGTAAATCGTGTTCTGTCTGCAAGCAAAAGGATACTGATTACCACAATATTAGACACTTAAAAGATTCTTTGGACTAAAAGACATAAATTTGTAAGGCTTTTGTCCCCTGTTATAACACGCTTCTTCTCACTTCTCATCTATGCAACATATGGACAAATACACTGCCAGGAGAATCTAAAGTCTTGCTTGTAGTGAGCATATGCCACGACGACAGCCGTCAGCGGTCAGGCTCCGGTGCAAATTCCTGTGGTGGGTGGGAAACGCAGAAATGCTACTTGCAATTACTGTGATTTCATGGAAGGATTCACTGCACTTATGCAAAGTGTGAACAGGTCTTACTTTTAGTGTCCAACCCATGAGAATTGGTGTGGGATAAATAAAACGAACGTAGTGACACATTCACCACCGTGAAGAACGTTGTCTGCTCTACTACGTGAAGACTGAGCGCATCTTGAAAGGTGTTGGTTTGCAGCTTCAGATTAATGTGCTTGAAGCAGACAGTGTACAGAAGTATACAGTATACCCATGCATACATGATATTTTAATTTATCCCGTACAATCTAGTCTCATAAATGTGATTGGTCTGTGAAATCTAGTATTTGCTCAGTCTCCCCTGCGGAATCACTTTATGCACACCAAACTGGATTTCTCCTGTATTTTAACTTTGCCATGATTTTAAACAAAAGAAATCCTCCAATGCAAAACAAAGAGAAAGCTATGTTTTTGTCATCTAATCTTGATTTGTATGGTGAAAAATTCCTGTTAAAACAATACTGATGAAAGCTGCATGCATTAACATTCTTCACAAGTCTTATAAATGCAGAGTATAATTAGAATGCAATTTATGGTTGTTACTAGAAGATGCAAATATTTACTTAGTTCACTATTATTATTGAATCCAGTGTCAAAAGTGGCAACAGCATACAACATAAACAGAAAAGAAAAACATGTAAATAATAAGACTTGCCTCCAGTAAATTTTTTTCTTTTTTGTATCTACCAAACAAATGCTTAATAACACCAGCTCTTCTCCTGGTACAGAAAGATCCTTGAGGGAAATATGAAGAAGACATATTATTTAAAATATAAACTGCAACGTGGTACGGATGCCAATATTGATCTTATGTAACCAGGTCAACAGTAGTATGAAAAAATAATATGCACAACATACCCAATTTATTTTTACAGATAATCATTGTATTTGACACTCAAATTGGAAAACAGTTACTGATATACATAATAAATTCTAGATACACACTTAAAATAACTTGTAAAAGGGTACTGCTGCTTTAGTAACCTTATTTGAAATGAGGAAGTACAGTGAGCAGCTTTCAATTTAATTTACTATGGCATGAAAACAGAATAAATCTACTGAAGTCAGCATGGAACACCACTGTAAAACAACACCAAGTCAAGTAAGGACAATAGAACTAATGCTATGGAAGACAGACACTCAGCAAAGGGATTAAATAGAACTAATCCTTACTTTTTAAAAATATATAATAAATTTTTTTAATAATTTGCATGAATCCTGAGACTGTCTTAAGCACTTTTCATATGTTTAGTGTAGTTTTTTTAAACTTTAGTCTTCTTCATTTTATAACATTTTAGCTCTGCCTATAATTTTCTTGAAAAAAAAATAGGATTTTCAGTTCCTTAAATGTTCTAGTTCTTTAACATTATTTTATTACTAAATTTATTTTAATTTCAAACATCTAACATTTTCATTTTATTTTTACAGGTGTAAATATTGCTCTGGTTTTCACTGCTTTGATATGCAACATTTGGGCATATCATAAACACCATGACTTACTTAATCCATCAGACTTCACACTAACAGAATCTGTTCACTATTTTGATGTATAGGTCACTCCCCAAGACAACTTGGAGAAATCCAAAAGAGCTTCTTGAAAAGAGAACTGTTAAACATTTGTAGTATGAAAGGTTTAAAGTTATGTTAATACAGTTTATCTAGTAGCTGATCTGAATCATACTTGATACTCTCAAAATTAAACAACTATACTTCTAGAAAGTGATTTTTTTTTTTTTGTGTAGACATTTGCATGTGTTTCAAAGAAAACATTTCATCCTTAAAGGCTGAGTCATTTTACTGATGCTAGTATTTGTCAGAAATTATGGTTTATTTCCATTGTTTTGGCAAATTTGAATATTGCTTATAGCAAAAATAAAAACTTGTACATTCAGAGTGGAGACAAATTTTCATAAATTCAAGAAATATCTTGAATACTTCTGTTGAAATCTGTGGAAGTCAGTGCCATTGTCCTAAGCATGAAATTTGTTCTTCTTTGGCATATGACTTCAATTATGTCATAAAATTTGAAAAATCACTAAAATTCAAATGAAGGGAGGAATTATGCAAAAGGAAAAAGATGTCCAGAAGAGACAGTTCAGATTTTCTTTGTTACCTATGAAAATGGAGTTGCCTTGTGGATAGGTGCGCTATCCTTCAAGGTTCTGGTGAAAAATTATATGGTTGATTGTTCATCAACCTTTAGTCACTAAAAACCAGCACAACATATTGCAAGCTGAAAGCAACTGTTATTTCTTAATCTCACTGAATTGTGCTCTTCTTCGGCAACAATAACATGAGCCATTAAATGAACTAGTTAAGATATGGTTCCCATTTGTAACGTGACTTACTATTTAATATTGGTAGAAATCAAATTATGGCTCTCATTAGGAATAAGATGGAGCCAAGAAATTTTAGTATTCACAATGTCTACAGCAACTGGGGAATGCCACAGCATTCAAATAATAGAGACATTTGTCTTGTACTTACTTGTAGCTGTCTCCTGTGAAATTGGGAGTTGGTAGATTTTAAATCTCAACGGTAAAAACTGTTATACACAATTAATTTGACTTAATATGTAGAATCCTGCCTATGCATTAGGATAGAATATAAACTAATTTGTAATTTTATACAAATTATTTAAAAATCAAGTACTTTTGTTGCTCTTTCAAACACTCCAACAGATCTACTTGTTTATACTGATGAGAAGATTTAGTAAAAAGTTATGATTTCTGCGAGAGGCAAGTTATAGCCTTTCAAAATTTCCCTTTTGTTTTATTTGTTTAGGATCACACTTCCAAAATGATGACATTGTTTCATCTGATTGATTTTTTTTTTTTTAATGGTTTCAACAAAACATCTCAATTCTGTTGACGCAGCTTCCAGTATTCACGCTAAAAAATAGTTCTGTCAGGACATTCAAACACCTCTATACATGAACTAGCAACCATAAAGAGGGGACAAAATACCAGGTTTCCAGGCCCTGCAGAAGGTGAGTTTCAAGAGATGTGTGTCTGCAGGTCACGCGCAGGAGAAAGAAGACAGAACACCTAAACCTTTTTTATTCTGTCACAATAGAGTTACCCTTGAAGCTGTAGAATTTTCCTGGGCAACCAAAAAAATGTTATGTTGTCCAAGCTTTATGTAAGTATAGGAGTTCTTCCACCACGGAACTGGTATTGAGAATTACCCGCATGAAAAATAGGTCACACGATCAAGAAGTCCTCGAACTTCATGACATTAAGGGTGTTCCGATATTTCCAGTTAGGAGAGGTCAAACGGGTGGTAACATAGAGTGTCAGATGTCAGCAGCAGTGTCATGACCTACTGGCAGCTTTTTTATGTTAAACTGCTTTGATGTTGTCTCAAAGAGACTGTTAATCTCTGTGGACTATAGATGTATCCGTGCTGCAGACTGCATTTGCTGCAGGTAGGCTCTACACTGTCAACATTTGCTGGCTGACAGGTATTCGTGGATGAAGGACCATAACGCACACTAAAATCCCACTCTGAAGTGGGCTTTGTTAGTACAACAGTCATAATTCAGAACATTACAGAAATGTACACTATATTTTGGTAATACGCTACATTTTGCAGATTCTCATAATATGCAATGTGAAGTAATTACATATTACAGAATTATGCAAAACAGGCAGCATATTGCAGAAATGCCGATAATTCAGTATATTTCAGAAGAAAAGAGGTGTAAGAAAGCAGAAGGTTTTCTTTTGCTGAACTTACTATCCTATCTTTGTTTCTGAAATGATTTATGAACCTTATACATTTAATCCCAATCAGTTTTGTTAAGGTTTTAATTTTAAAAAGAAAGTATTATTAGGCAAAAAGTTACAAGTTGTGAGAAATTATTTTGATTTTTTGAACGTGTACCAACAGCCTCAGTCAATGCTTCAGTCCTCCTTGGCAAGATGTATTAGTCCCTAGGTATAGTCACACTGCTACAGCTAGATTACTCCCAAGACTTAAGCTAGCTTGCTTCTCTCTGCATGAACTGCAGTCTGAACTCTCCTTGACTTCTCATTTTCACTTTCCAAAATCACTCAGTACATGAGCTACTGATCTAACTGATGTACTATATTCTATGGTTTACTCAGTACTTCTAAAACTTTGCGGATCTACCAATGTAGAATTCCAAGAGATAGTTAGATCTCATTGTGTTGCGACAAAAGTTACAATACTTACTTTTGTGGGAGCTCAAAGTCCTAGAATCATGCAGTTAAGAAGAACTCTCAGCATGCTTTATTTGGTTTTGGTTTAAAGTATGTTTCAAATGCCAGCTATGTAAAAGGAATTTAAAGTGTGACTCAAATCCAAATCTAAAGGTAAGGAAAACTCCCCTCCCCCTAAAGCTCTCTCTCTTGATTTTTTTTTTGTTTTGTTCTGTTTTGTTTTGTTCTGGGGTTGGTTTGTGGTGTTTATTTTTATTCTCATTGATTCTGTGAGGCAAGAATGATGATCTGTGAATGTTTGACTGTCATATATATGAACCAAGCTTCTGCTTATGAGTTTCAGCTGCGATAGCCAGATATGAAATTACTCAATTGTATGACAACAGGAGAGTGAAAATTGGTTCAAGCATTATAAGACTAGATTCTAGACACCAGAAAACCAGGAGCTGCCAATCTGAACAGATGACTGAGTTTTATATGGAGAATTTTCCTGAAGTCAGGATGAATATATTCCACCTCCACTTGCTTGTTGGGGTACCCTGGCTCCTGCTTTCATGCTGCTGCTTGTCTTCCCTTATGTGGCTATCAAGAAATAGAGGGCAAATAGACCTGGGTATTCCTAGGTGTCCTCTGAGTTTGGATTTGCCTGGAGTATAAGCTTGAAAACTCTTCCAAGTTGCCTATTTTAAATTAAGCCATCAAATCCAGAGAACCAACATGGTATATATTATAAAGAGAATAGTGTGTGTTACACTGAAAGTATTAGATGCTCAGGATGTTGCATATAACTAAAATTGGCAGTCATTTTCAGAGAAAAGAAATTAGTTACAAATGATGGAAACAACAAGTTTCTTTGCACAGCGAAGCAGAATTTAACGGAAGCAGAAATTCAAACATAAAACATATTTGGTAGAGGAAAGTAAAAGTTGCATGTATCTGCAACAATGACTGTAAAAAGATTCAAATATTTCCCACACAACCTTTTTGGAAAGATTTGAAAAGATGACAAAATAAAGTTGAAATCAAATCACTTACAGAAATCTCTGTAGCAGAAAAAGGTAAGCAGTGTTGTCAAGACTGTTTAGCCAGACTAGGTTTCTAATGAGAATAATGAGAAGACATTTTTACTTTAACTGCACAGAAACAGTTTGCTCCTTGAAGTGTATCAGGAGAGGTATCATTGTTATTAATCCTATAGTTCTGATTACACCCACACACCTTCTAACTGCACAGGGAAGAAATCTGACAGCAATTTAATTACAAAGATCTGCAGAAGTAATTTCTTCTTTGTTCTGTTTTCCTCCTGACTCTAATAATATCCACCACACACTATGTCTAGGGAATTGGCTGGTGTCATTTCCAAGTATTGTCACCGACTATGTTTTGTATAATAAATGTTCACCAAAATGATGCAACAAGCAAAGTGAGAAAGGATAGTCCCCGGATTACACAACTAATGCACCAAAACCATTTATAAATGCATCTTCAAAATTTTTACGCTGATAGAATGGGCAAATGTTGGAGAAAACAGGATGAGTACAGAAAATGCAGTTTGCACATTTAATTTGCGTATTTACATGTCTTGTAGTCCTTTGATTGCCACTTGCTGCCCATTACATATTGTTCTGTTACTATAAATTCCTATAATTTTCTGGGTGGCAACCTCATTTTTCATTGAGACACTGACACCACAATTCTGACAGTGTGAAGTATCAGTAAGAAATGTTACTATTTGTCTTTCATCAATGCATAGGTAGTCATATATAATATTAGGATTATGTTAAGAAAATAGGTAATCCTAGGGAAGTATCAGTATGCCATTAGCACACTTTTTATACTCATAACAAAAACTGTGATAAAAAAGAATTGTTTCATGTTTCAGGATTTTTAGAATCTGTTTCAGATTTTGTTAATTAGAACTAAAATACTAAAATTCAATGTTATTTTCAAAGGAAGATCTTCTTCAGGTCAAGTACAGTTTCATTAAGGTTTTGACTTTATTTTACATTATAGAAAAAAAATCCAAGCTCTATCTAAACATATTACATGAACAGGAAAGTTTTATTTGCATTCTGAAAAATATCAGACAGATGTGTCACCAAACTTGAACTTTTTCCTTCTTGTTTTTTTTTTTTTTTTAAAAACGCCTTTTTTTTTTTTTTTTCAATTTTACTGACGCTTCAATCTCCATAAAACTGTTTTCAATACATTTTTCCATTTTTCCTGTCACTTAACAGCATGCTCTTTGTATCCTCCAGGGCAAATTTCCTTCTTAACACTCACTCCATTGAATATAGCTTTCCTCCTATTGCAGTACAGCTGCTGAAAAGTAGAGAAGAATGCTCAAAAAAAGAGAAAAACCAGCAATATTCTTGGGCTTACATGACTGACTTTTTGGCAAACACTCTTCTCTTTTGCTATCTCTCCTCATGTCATACTACGTTGTCGCAAGCTTTTTCCCTTCTTAGAACTTCACTCATTCTTTTCAATAAACCGCATGTTATCCTTCCTTTTTGACAGTTATTCCCATGCCTCTTCCTGATCCTCAACCGCTTTCAAATGTTTGCCTTGTATTAGAAAACATTCTTCTCTTACACTGGAGAATATTATTCTCCTCATCAGCTCAATTTACCTTCCAAACAATAAGCTATGAAAAACGAGTACTGCTAAGACAGAGTAGAATATGGCCGTGAAATTGCAGATTCTCAAGGGGAAGGGAATGTGTTTAAACAATCTGTTAAAACATTGCAAAAGTGCATTACTGTAGTTGCAATTACTAAACAACTACTTTATTATGTGTACATAATACCTGTCTACCACATAGCATTCTTGAAAAATCATATTATGTTTCCGATCATGCAATTGGCATTCTTTTGGCATGCATATGGCAGTTTACTGGCAAGCAATTAAGTTTTAATGTTAGAATGAATTAAATTTATTTCTGACTGTTTTGATTATAAAAATCATATTCCCACAAATAAAGCACATCAACAGGAAAAAATAAAGGTCTAAACCTATTAAAAACTGCCATTGACCTCAGCTGGCTAAGTTTTTACTGAGTATTCCAGAATTTTCATTACATTATCACTGGAAGTGAAAAGATAAACTTATTAAGTTCAAACTAATAATAATTTAATAATTTAATTATTTTTCAGCTGCTTCTGCAAATCCTGGATCCCACTGTGAAAGTACATGGAAGGTACTACTAGCCCTAAGAAAAGCTGCTTAGTGTTATTTCTATTTCAAATATTAGAAATATGACGGTTTGTCAGCTTATCCTATCCAAACAATCTGCAAGCTTTGGATCAGAATTTTCCACTTTTAAAGTAAGTAAGTGGTACATAGATCTATTGGGTCCAACACAGTACTCAAAAGGAGTGAAAACCGTGAATTCCGGCCTCTAGAACTTACAACTTTCTGCAGGAACCAATAACATCTATTGTTATTTTTACAGTAATTGGCATTGTACTAGTATTTCATGACAAAGTTAATGACATTTATGAAAATATATAGTATGCCAAGAAAACTAAATAGTAAGTCCTTTGAAGCCACACAGAAATGGTTCATGTCAAACATCTTTTCCCTTCTCATGGGAGATATAAATCATATATGCAGATCAGAGAACATCTTCTCAGTTTATTACTCTACTAAAAAGAAAATTACTCTTAGAGTTGGATCAAACACACAAAACTGGGAAAACAGTATTCTAGCTTTTTCAACAGTTAGAATTACATTTTAACCACCACAAAAAATAAATTGTTCAAAACAGAATTTCTAAAGTCATATTTGAGAGATTGTTTAGTTATTTGAGAGTCAAACTTTGAAGTGGGATTCGAGGACTTAAGCAAGGGCAGCTATTGCCATTTGCGAAGCTTTAAAGTATCCAACTGGCCTGCAGATACTTGTCCACAAGGGTGTAGGTCTCTGGGATCTTGTGCCTGATGCAGATGTCTTGATCATCCCTAGACATCTAAAATTATATCAGCTTATGATTATTCAATGGTATCCTTCATTTACGAGGAATAAGTCAATGTCTGAGACAGCTAAATGAGAGTAAAAATGATCTGTTATTTGTGTAACAGCGAATCAGTAAATATTTGTTCATACTGAGAAGATAATGATCTCAAAAGAAGTCAGCTGCCAGGGGTCAGGGAATTAGCAGACTACATACCACCAAAAAACATGTTTCTTTTTTCTATCAAGCTCAGATTTGTCACATGCATGATTTCTCGCCAGGTTGCATGCTTCCAGTGCTTATTCAGTGCATCGGCATTGTTGGAGAAGAAGAAAATTCAGGATGTATGTGTGGGAAAAAAAAAAGTTTTACAATCTCCTTTGAACTCCATTCACCTAATGGTAACAATACCCAGGATGAAGAAAGAAAAAGATGATCCTTACTTCAATGTATCAAAATCAGGAGATAGCGATCTTCTTACCAGAAAACCTTCCACCCCTCCATGACAATTAACTAGTGAGCATTTAACAGATAGCCATCGGTTGCTTCTTCAAAAACAGTAAGCAAAGGAGTTATTAAATAGACACAGGTGTGACTGCTTCAATGAATTAAATGAGAAACAAAGCAGAATTCGTCTGATCCAGGAAGGAACATCTCTGTATTATTCTATACGGTAAGTAGCATAGTCTTTTCTGTCCAGCAATGCCTTTGAAATTAGGGATGAATGTGGTCAAGCAGAACAGGTCTCTTCTCCAATGGCTGCAGATAATGACACCGTGAAATGCATACATAGGCATAGCACAATAACATTTGTTACCATTTGCATAGGGCAGCAAGAAGAAGGATTCCTTATTCTTTCTGCCCTTCCTTTTCCATGTAAGAACTAGAGATGATGTGGCCCTTAACAAAAATGAGGAAGCTGTTAACAACCCCCAGAGAAGATACAGTATTCATTATTACAAACTGTTGATCGTGCCTTAACGCGCCTAAAATATACTTCTGAAGGAAAGATGGTGAAAGGTGTCTTGGACATCTTTCTTCCAGATTTGGGAAACAGTCTGAAACTGTGTTGCAGTAAAACAGTTCTAGGACAGTGAAGAAGCTGGAGAGAGACCTATGAAAAAAATCCCTCCTTTCACAGACCGAAAGCAGAAGCTTCTTGTCAGTGGAAGGGAGCTGAGGGAATGCCGACGTTATTAGTATACTAATAAAACACAGTTTAAGATAGTTTTTTTTCAGCTTAGATCTCATGACTTGAAAAAAAAGACTCTATAGAGTAATGAGGAAGTCTTCTAATGATTGAAAATGGATGATCATATCGCAAGAAGAGAATGGCAGCATCCGGCTCAGCTTGGAAAGAACAGGAACTAAGCATATAAAAGAGCTGGAGATTATTTTGATGGAAGGAATATGATGTACTATCTATGGGCATTTCATATTTACACACACATACTCAGAGTTAAATGAACAAACATCTGTCTATACCTTCCATCTTTTCTTACACCCACAGGATCTTTAAATTGAGACTTCCTTAAAGCAAAGGTCTTTTTTTTTTACTCTCTGGAAATTTCGGGGGGGGGGGGGATTAAATGTGAAATATGTGGCTGCTGTATTTGTAGTTGAACACTGCACAAAATCAATGTCTCAAAAGTTTTCACACAAAGTTAGAAAAATAGCCTAAGTTCGTTCCTCTACAAAAAATATTTTAACTCAGATTTTTTTTGCATGGATAGCTCTCCTGATTATTTCTTTGTTAACCTAGGAGGTGAAAAAGAAATTCCATAAATTTACCCCAATCTGTTCAAACTCTCTCACATAGTTCTGTCTTAGAAAAATCAGAAAAGAAAGAAAAACTTTTGTTTGTTAACTAATTTATCTTTTTGTTTTCAGTAGTGTCTGGAGCTGGCTGCATCAGCTCCATTTTCACCACACTGCACTGACAGAGTGTACCTGCAAAGTAATTTATCTTCAAGTTAATCAATAGGAAAGAAAAGAAGAGAAGGAAAATATATTCCCATTTAAAAATTTCTGTAGGGTGCAAGTTTGGACACATTGCACAGCTGGGCATCTCAGACAATGACACCAATTTCATCTTGCTGAGAGCTTTGTCATTTTATTTTTGGTTAGCGAATAAACATGAGCAAAAGAAGCACACCTACATTCTTTGGAATGTCCTATATAACATCAGTGACTTCACTGAAACCCACTAAATCATGGATGCGACTACTAGACTTCAAAAAAATACTGGGCCAAATGAAACAAAACTGAAACGTCCAATTTAGATTTCGTGGCTCTTTCATGTGTTTCTTGTGAGTCTTGAGACACCTCCCATTATTCTGATGCATAGTTTAACAGTCTGCAGTAAAACTAATCTCTAAATTCAGTAGCCACACTTACTTACTGGAGATGGTATTGGTCCTTGAGAATGTAAGTGTTCTCTGGCCCATGAAGTTATCTTTACCAATAGAATCACTTCTGGTGCAGTGACATTCTGCTAAATGGTCTTTCTTTCTTTCTACCAGGAATCTACAGTGGGCAGAATTATCCAGCCAAGCCAGGGGGGGAATAATCTCTCCTTCAGTCTCCTGGCTGCACCCTTGCGTATGTAGCCCAGGGTGCTGTTGGCCATCTCTGCAGCCAGGGCAGGGCCCCAGGTCCCTTCCCGCAGAGCTGCTCCCGGCCGGGCAGGGACCAGCCTGTGTCCTTGCACCGGAGCGTCCTGCCCAGGGCCACCGCTTGGTGGTTGTCCTTGCTGAATTTCATTAGGTTTCCTCTGGCCCCTTCCTTTCGCATTTCTAGGTCCTTGTGGATGGCAGCCGTGCCTGCAGGCCTATTGGCCGTTTCCCCCAATTTGGTGTCATTCGCAGGCTCGCTGAACGTGCCCTCCGTAACCTCCTCTAGGCCACTGACAAAGACATTGAACAGGAGAGGTCGCAGCATAGACCCCCTGTAATACTCCACTTGGCAAAGACGTTGAGTACGACACATTAACCATTACCCTCTGGGCCCAGTTATCCACCCAGATTTTTACCCATCTAGTTGTCTAGTCCTTCAGATTGTAACAGCTCTGCTAAAGACAAGGTAAATCACAGAAGGCAATGGGTCACACATGATTTACCCTCAGTAAATCCACGCTGACTGTTCCCAGTCACTTTTGGCTTCTGCATATGCCCTGAAATGAGCTCCGAGAGGACTTGCTCCACGATTTTCCCAAGAGCCGAAGGGAGGCTGACTGGCCTACAGATCCCCAGATCATTCTTTTGGACTTTTTTTGAAGATGGGGGCAACATTTGACTTCCTCCATACATTGAGGAGCCAGTCCCCTGATCTCTGCAACCTCTCAAAGATTATAGAGAGCAGCCTTGGTAGCACATTAGCTAGTTCTCTCAGCAGCCTTGCGTGCAGTTTACACACCATGAGGTGTCTATGGAAACTAAGCATATACTAGTAATAAAATAGCAATTGAACAGCAGCAGATAGAACAGATACAACAGCAACAGAACATTAATACTATACAGGATTATACTATCAAACCATTAGAATTACATGTCATATAATTGATTAATTTTCACATTTGCCGGAGGAGCCCTAGAAAAACTCAATGGGAAAATGATAGCAATGTGAGTCACTCTTCTCTTTCATGATAACAAATCAGGCAAGGAGGTATGTTTGACACTTGCTGCCTTCTAATTTCAGAACAAGCTGCCAGAGACAGAAAAATATTAAACTTAAAATTAAACTTTTCTTCAGTCACCTAGGTATTACCAGATTAAATCAGCCACTGGTGTAGAAGTCCTGTGTGCTCGAAAAAGTAAATGGTCTTAAATAGTAGTGACATATGGCTTGTCCAACTATTACTAGCATGTGTGAAGGAGATGTTCAGATATCACAATTAGGTAACACAAAACCTTTTTTTTCCTCTTTTTCCTTTTCCCTTTCCTTTTCCTTTCTCTACAGAAAGAAACAGGACAGTCAATGAACACTGATCATGCTGAATAATCCTCGCAGGTTGGTTGACTACTGCACGACTTACCTTTTGAGGAAGAGAGGTAAAAGTGCACACTACACAAGTAAGCTACCTCCTTTGCAACTCTTTTGCTACTGCATGATTGTATTTTCTTTCTTGCTAAGACAAAGCTACTGAAAGCTGTCAGAACACAGCCAAAGTTTCAGTCCTGACACAACGATGTTCATCCTGTTCTGCTACTTTTTCTAAATACAGAGCACCAGCAGTGCTTCAGCAAAGTTACACCAGGGTTACATTAGGTCAACTTGGAATTTGGTTCCAGACCTTTGCTATTGACTCAGATCTAATTAGATCAACGTGTCAACCAGCCTCACTGGCCATCTAAGTGGCCAGCTTTTCTGACACAAAAACTTGTGTAGCTGAGAGGCAGAAGGTGGGTACCCCATGCCTCAGAGATCCAAAGGAAGGAGCCCCTCCAAGACAGTGCACAGCTTGGACATAAGGTGCTTAGCTGGGCATAGAACTAGATCACAGCGTGACACCAGGATGTAAGACTTACAAACCATGTTGCCACATTTCTTCACCCAGGCAAGGATTTATCCAGCAGATTTTGTGCTGCTGCAGCCTAACCCTCAATCACGTCATGTAACAGGAGTTACATCTGACCTACATTTCCAACCTCATACAAACTACTGTGATCAGTAGATGTGAGTAGTGACTTACTGTCTATGTCCAGCCTGTTGAAATTTCTTCTCTGTGCTGGGCTAAGCACAGCCATTGCAAAGGTTTAGTACCCTACGCAACTTCCCTCATCTAACAATTTTTTTGGAACAGATCTTTCAGAGGAAAACATCACATTTCTTGTCATAGGCATAAGAGAATTTGTAAGCTTGCTGAAAAATTATGCACCATAAGCATTCTTTGAGTGTTAAATCTAGAAGTTCCCCTGTGGCTTTCTGGTCCTCTGCCAAACCTTCTCTCATTGCAGGGATGTCTCATACAGTGCAACAGGCTATGCGCTAGGCTTTGGGACCATGGAGTATATGTGGGATACATCATACTACCCCAGGAGGAATTAATTCAATTTGCCTTCATTTGATGCTAATCACACCTTCATCTGTTAGTTGCGGCACTGAGTACCTGCAGCTTACAGTTTTAATTAACAGCACTGTTATAGCTGCAACTGGGGGAATATCAAAAGTGCATATTCACAATTCAGTTGACTTTCTACCCTTCTTTAATTTTACAGGACACAGCATCCCCTTCATTTTTTACAGCACATGAATGGGATTCTACGTTTGCATCTTCACCTAGATATAAACCACAACAGGAATATAGCTTTAGCAGAAGGGGATACGCAACGTCAAACCTAAGGTTTTAGGTATGCCGGATTACAAATTTAGTTGCAGTTGGCTACTCCAAAACTGATCTTGTGAAATTAATTTGAATATGCCACAAACGAATAATAACTTCAATCATTTCAGAAACTTCAGTATTTCCTCAGAAGACTACTCCTTCTGAAGTAATCATTATTCCTCCTTTTAAGTCTGTCCTTCAACTACTCACCTCAAATCCTGCAGCAAAGGATATCACTGGGAAAAGTCAGAGCAAACAGGAGCTCAGAAGAACACTGTTACAAAGCAAGAAAAGAACAAATTTTTCCATTTCTATTCTACCCAGCAAATGAATGTTCCTTTGTTATATAACTGAAATAATAGTCACACTGATGAAATGTAATGTGTATTCATAACAAACAACTTCTGGTTATTGAAAATGCTAAGATTTTATTTGCTATGTAATCAACTATGGGTGATTACCTCTCAGGAACAAATATTACTGCTTGCATATTTTATGTATAAATATCTGTTATCATCAGTTTTGAATGTTGTTCCAGAATAATTTTTTTTGTGTAATTAAGAAGAAAGCTTAAAAATTTTTGCTTTTAAATGAATGATGTAATACTACTCCAGGCAAAATATTCCATTATGATACTCAAAAAAAACCAGTACGAAATTTCTGACCTCTGAACAACAAACAAAAACCAAGGCTTGTTAAGACATGAAGGTAAGAAAAATTACTGAGCAGTCTGGGCATTAAACTAGTGAAAAAAGCTAGTGATTGAGGTCAGAAAGTCATCTTTGTGGTATCATTAAAACATTTAAGTTCAGCCTTTCAATTTCACTGAGTTATTCAACTACATTTTCTCACATGGAAAAGTGAAAAAAACCCCAGACCTAATTTGTGAAGTGAGATGTTAATAAATAAGAAAAAGAAGTAAAATTTGTTATGTGTATGCTTATTAGGGACTACAGTTGGGGACTCCTGGGTTATGTACATAGTCTTTGCATCAGATTCTGGCAGTATTTTGAACCTCTTTAAAATAAAATAATTTTCTGTTTTCTTAGTGGCCTGGTCTGTACATGCATGTATTTGTTAAAGCGGTGGGAGATACTACAACCCATGAGAACTTTTTTTAGTGTTTAAGCATTCTGCTGAACAGGAATGCCTTAATTAAATTTCTGCTTACAGAATGATGTAAAACTCATTTCTATTCAAGGGATTACAGAGGACTGTAAATAGGTGTAAATACCAATCTTGTTTGCAAATCTAACTTCTAATCCAAGTTCATCAGAGATTCATGAGAAACCAATTTATTTTATCTAGGCTAACAGGCTATAGAAGTATTTGACAAGCATATGCACCTTGATGACAATCACAGGAAGAGTGTTGATAGAGAACCACTACTAATGAGCTCAATTGGAGGTTAATTTTGCTAGGGCATATTTTTCTGGGAAAGCAACAGCAAAAAAAGAAGAAATTATGAGATGTCATGCAATTTACATGTGTCACAAATCAAAATATTATAATAACGAAAAATTAATTCCAAAATATTAAGATCATATCAGAAGTACAACAGTTATACTACGAATGTATTATGACTTCCAGAAAGCTCAACAACTTTATTCAGATTTGATTTTGCTCTTTTGTCTGTGGTTATCCATCTGTTGTCCTTTGTTATGGACAGTTAACTCCAGAGACATATTGGTGTTGGTCTACAAAAAGTCTTTTTGCTCTGTGTTTGTTCAGCACTTTGAAACAGGGTCTAGGAATGTGACATGGATTACAAAGTCTTATGGCTATTCAGATGGTAAATAAAAAAAAAAAGAAGAACCTAAAAATGTCAACAGATATCTCGGATCAGTCTTAAAATGCTACTACCACATAGTTATTCTCTGACTGCAGAAGCCAAGTTCTGACAGATGCCCCCAACAAACAGTGATGTTCCTTTAACAGGTTACCAGACACTAGACTCTTATTCTACATTCGTCAGGGGTTATTGCCATCCCCAAAAGCTAGATATCTTCATGTGAATGGTACCGGATCTTCTCCAGCCCAAATCAGGCAGTGTTAATTTCAACACTTTCAAGGGGCGGTTGAGCTAATCCATCTAATTTTGCCTGAATTAGGACAGGGAGCAGTTCCCCAAAGTGCTCTCCTTTTAGAGAGGAGGGGTAGTAGCCTCCTGCAGAGCAGCTGGAATAGGCTGCTTAGGCATTGGTATTTTAAGCAAATCCAGGACAGAAGACAATCACTGTATATGCAGTTCAAACTGATGCAGCTTAAACACAGGAAAAATGCAAGATTCACCATTTAAATTTGTATGCTCCCTTGAGGTAAATTGGTTTTCCCCTTGACCCTACCAGTAGGGTGACATTTCTTCATCTTTGCTGAAATTCTTCAACACTTAGCCTCTGTCACTGATGTCCTTACTTAAACTTTGCACGTTCTTTTACACTTCTGCAAAACTGAGTATAAAGTGGTGCCAGTGAGAGATGCAGTATTTCAAACAATAACACATGTATTAATGCCTTTCACTTCAGGGTATGATCTTCCACACCTTTCTTGCACAACTGACTTGTGAGGTCATTTCAGTTCTAGATAAAGTGATTGCACAAAAGTTTATCTGATTAGATGCTTTTTTCTGTATCACGTCAAGTAAGAAATACCGTGCATACAGAGTAGGTACACTTTACTATCTTTCCTCATACCTTTGTCTTGACTTTTGGAAGATAGCTTTGTATCACAGGAAGTGATGAGAGGAAAAGTGCAGAGGAATCACAAGACACCTGAAACCCTGAACTTTGTATCTTCTCCATTATTTATCAGATATGTTTGATATGCTACTTGTGACTGCACTTTTGTCAGCCTCCTGCTATACTGCCTGAGTCATGACAGTAGCTTTCCTATTCCCAGGATCTACTGTTCTCTTTTTTTCCCCCGAACCTGCTTAATATTTTATATTGCCATTATTTATTGTTTCCTACTACATGTTTTGCATTCAGGGAACTTGCATGGATTCTGCCTTGAATTTATACATGTTGTTAGGAATTTTTGTCCATTTGGATTTAATCCTTGTGAATCCAGCTCAGAAAACCTAAATACAAGACCTTCCTATGAAGTTAGGCACTCAGTGACTTCAGGCACTTTGTCCTGGAAAATTTAGGTACCTAACTGATAACACAGATGTACGAATTCTCTAATCCAAGATTCTAAAAATAGTTATTTGGATGCTGTGTAACCTCACTTCAAATGTATAGACTGAAACAGTTATTAATTTAGGAGAGAAGTCCAATGACTTAAAACTGTATAATTTCATTTCATTTGCCACCATGCAGTAGTGGGACATCAGGAATTACCTACGGTAAAAGGGTGTAACGGTTTAGCAAGAAGTGATAAAGGTACACATTTTCTAGCAGTGTCCCAAGTATCTATCAGAAAAGTTTCCTGTCTCTGAGCCTGCTCAGAACTGATTCAATATTTCCTGAGAAATCAAGCACAAAGGTGGTCAGAATGTTTTAGATGAAAGCAGTTTTACTTGAAATTGCCAGTTCTTCAGTATCAAAACGGTTCATCCAAAACAGTTCAGTTTTGATAGATTTTCCCCCAAAGCAAGCAAGGGCATCCATGGAAATCCTGGATGGATTCTTGGTCAAATACATCACTACCACAAAATTAGTGTTTTCTGATTCTGCAGTTACGGAGCAGTCAGATTTGCTGAGGCTTCAGGTTGGCTAGCCTGAAATGCAGAGAACCAGCTGTAACTGGGATTTAGTTCTCCACACCGCACCTAGGTTCTGGGAAGCTTTGATAATCCCATCTGAAGTCACAACTGCCTGGTAACTGAGACTCCAAGGAGCAGAACTGGAGTTTGGAGCCCAGAAGTCCCAAGACAGTTGTTGTGACACCAGGTCCCAGATGTCCCTAAGAGCATTCCTCTGAAACCTGACAGTCTTCTAACACAACTGCTGATCTTTAAGTATGTTACACTTTAAAGGACCAACTACACTACTTAATGGTTAACTTAAGTGGCCACCACTTAAGAAAACGGCTTTTGCAATTTGTATTTTCATTGAATGTGGAGTCAGTCCTGCTCCACCAAATGGGATACTGCTAGAAGACCTTTTGATCTAGTTTTACATGGCACATCTGAAATTACACAAGAAGTTTGTATCAGAGAAAGAAATTGCACCAAAGATTCCTAAATAGTGCCTTAGTACCAAGAAAATTTTCCTCTCCATAAAGGTACAGTAATTTTTCTGGGGAGGGAAAAAACATTCTTTTTGTACCTTTTCCACATGCATTTCTTCAAAGGCTATTTAGGAAGTGAATGAACAGGAAAGCTTCGCTACAACTTTATCATCTTCACAGATCAAAATTGCCTAATTTGTGTCTAGTGTGTAAACACTGAACTGTTTAAGTATTGAAAAGACATACTTTGTGATGCTAATTAAAAGTCTATATTATCCACAACTGAAGTGCTATTTCAGCTTTTCTATGTTGTGGTAAAAGTTGTTGTGAAACAATTTCTTTAAAGCAGATATGGTAATTTTTTATGGTTTTATCTTTCCAGTCTCATTCAAACAATGTTTTCACAATATATCAAATATTCATTAGCAATAGATTAAAATCAGTCTATAACATAGCACACGGCTTACTCTCAGTGAATTCTGCAGTGCCTGACTATTTTGCTTTTCGTGTTACATGTCTTTTCTGATTTTTCAACACATAAGTTATGTGCTAAACCTCCCATATTCTCAAACTTAATGGAACACATTTTAGACATAATATATAACTAAGAACCCATCTGTCTCAGGGACTTATTTACTTGTTCCTAAGACATACTAAAACTGTATTTGTCACCTTGCCAGAAAGCAAAGCCCCGGTCCCCAGGCCAACTAGAATTTACTGTCTTGCATCCTCACTGTATATATAGTGCAGGACCCAGAACAACCTGTTCTCCGAGTAGACCAGAAATCTGACCAGCCGCCACCAAATTGCATTTGAATGTTATTGACACTATGCAAAGATTATGTGTTTTGGGGAGCCTGTGAACACAGTGGTTTTGCAGTCTGCCCACAGTTTACAGCTGCTTTAACAAACCCCCTGATAATGAGTCAGTAGCCTTTTCCATTTAAGTATTATATTCCTTGTAGCAAGACTAAATTTGCGCATGCCTGTGTAAGAGATATTTATTTTTCTCATACAAAGGCTTCATGGATTAATGAACTTTCTGCTCTGTACTAATGAATGTACAGTTAAGAAAATGCACTGGCACAAATACATCCTAGATAAAGTCCTTTATATAGGCCCATTAGAAAATACTAATCTCTGCTTTTCTGCTTTGCTCTCTGTTGCGATTCTTTCCCTCTGGCTACCAATGGGCTTAAGTGGCCTTAAGACAGATGCAAGCACTGATGGGGCAATTTTAAGAATTCAAAGGACACTAGGAAAGGAACAGATTCATGCAATGATATTTCTCTGCCATAAGTGCAAAATTTAGGGCAACAATAGTACTTCTGCCCCAGTTTTACAGCCTCTGAAAAAGGAAGGGAAAACTAGCTCCCTGCTCTTCTGGCCAACAGTACTCATTAAAGTGGAAGTCAGCTCTTGGGATTCTCATGCTCTTTTATTGTTTTACTCTATTCAAAAAATGCAATTTTCTCTTGGCTTCTTTATCCAAATCTCTTCTATGCTGAAGATAAACATAGGAGCACTCAAATCCTACATATTTGAAATAATCATATTTGGAGTGATTTTGAAGTGAAATCCAATGGAGTCTAATAAGTGAGTCTGAAAGTGTAAAGGCACTTATTTTGTTTATATTAAACCTTTGTCTGTAATACAGTCATGGTTTACAAAATGATGTATTTTGACTTCTAATAATTTTGGGTGGAATTGTGTTTACTGTTTTGCTGTATCGATTAGTTTTTTTCAGAAATGTATAAGTGAAAAAACAAATCAGTTACCATTATTATATATTCAATACTCTGCACAGTTAGGGGAGGTGAGTTCTATTAATTTAAAGCTTCTTCAGCTAAAAGAAAAAAAAAAAATCACAAAGGCAGTCCTGTGGACAGAACAGAGACTAGCATAAGCCCTTCTTTTCCTTCTGATTTAGATTTTGACTAAATAATTAAAAATCCTGTGCGTTTGAGGTTATCTTCAAAAGGGACTCTTTTGTATAATATTGCCATATGATTAATCTACAGCTTTTAAATATGATCTGGCATTGTCTTCGTTTTATATGCAATGAGTCAGAAAGATATTTTTTTTTTCTGATACAAACCAAGGCAGTGTGAGTCCAGAAGAACAGTTTTGACCTATCCCTGACTGTTGGAAGCGATCTCACTCCTGCGTTTGTGTGCTGAAACAGAAAGGCAAGCTCACAAGAAAAGCTGCTTGCTATATGCAAAAATTGTAAGGCTGTTGTTGATTTTCAAAGACTTCTAAAACAATGGAAGTCCAAAAATGATGTTAAAAGGATCTATGGTTGCCTCTGTCAACTTGTGATTCTTACCATGGTTCCTAGTATCCATTTGCTGAGGCAGCTATTAATGCTTTTTGGCATACCTCTCTTCATCTGCAGCCTTCTGGTATCTCGTTTCCTTATCCTCGTGCTCAGGTAGGTGGTAGAAATGGCTTATAATGTGAAGGATTCATTTATAAGAGAAGTTATTTCAGAAACTCAGCTGGGTGACACAGAAATAATGACAAGCTACAGGCATTTAAAAGCTGGCAGGAAAAACAAGAGGAAGAGAATAGCAGTGCTGGAGAAAGACTAGTAGAGATGACACTGATCTTGAGATGACCTCAATATCCCAGCAGGAGCTTGTCAGATTCCCAGAGCTCTGTCTGAGCTCCTTATAAAAACTGCAGCACCTCTCTACAGGGTACAGTGTATTTAGCCAACAGAGATGCTTGTGGTGAGGACATACACTGCCAGTACAAGTGCAGTCACACGTAAGGGCTTTGGTGTCTTTATATTGCTGCTTCATGTGCCTGATCTGAGCTCACAGACTTTGTACTGAAGAAACTCTTATAGCTGTGACTGCTGTTGCTATAATCTTAAATGAAATAACAGCATCTAAAAATAATAATTTCTTTGGCTGAACAGCAGCTAGATCAGTAGATCGAATATTCAAAACAAGTGACTGTTGCTGTTAGAAAAAAAGATTGCAGGTGGCTCACTGGCCACTTGGAAGGATACACAGATGGAGGTGTGAAGCAGTGACTTCATCTTAACTTTTTGACTAATCCTTACTGTATTACATAACATAATAAATACATTTTTTGAAAAAACCATCAATTTTAAGACAGAGAATAAGATACATAACAGTAACTTAGCAAACTGTGTAACAACTGCAGAACTGCAGGCAGCATACATTCAATCTAGCTTTAATTATGATCGTAGAAAGTAAGGTGAATGGAAAGCCTCAGAGAATTCCAGACTAGTTGGTTAGCCATTTAATAGCTAAAAGAAACCTCTATTAGCAATAAAGACATAATTCTCTTACATTAATTAATAACACTAAAGAGATTACAATAATTTATATTAATGACAAATGGAAAAAGGCCTTCTGCTGAAAAACAAAGTTCTTCTGGCACTAAATCTGTGTTCATACAAAGGCTCCAATCTTCAAATTCCCTAAAAAAAGTTTTTGAAACTTAGTCTTTAGATAAACTTAAGTAAGATTTCTTCCCTAAAAGGTTTGCAAACAAAAAATTGTTCTGTCTCATTTTTTATTTCTGTAGAATTATTCTTTATTTCTTTACCAAATTCTGTAGAGGTTTGGAAATACTCTGCAGCTGGTTTTCCTTGTTCTGCTTTTATTCCATATGCACATTAATGACTTGGATGTGCAATACACAGGTATTTATTAAATCTGCAGATGATCCTAGGCAGAAATGGAATGAAATAACTTTGAAGGATAGGATTAGAGTTGGAGAAATTATCAGAAACATCCAGACTGCAATTCAGCAAGTTCAAGGACAAAAGTATCACACTTATGAAGAAACGATGGAAGAATAAGGTGGGAAATGGCTTGTGTCAGCTGTTAGACAGAAGATAATGTGGAGCTTACAGTCTTTCACAAATTGAACACAAGATAACACGCTATTTAGCAGAGAAAATCAAAGTTCATATTGAGAGGAATTAACAGGAAAGTTGCAATGTAGAACACAGTAAGAAATATTTCTAGTATTGGTAAGGCCTCAGCTGAAGTGTTATTGTCATAAGCCAGCACACAGTTCCGTAAAACTGTAGAAAGTTAAAAAACAGGAGAATAATCACAAGTCTGAGAAACTATATGATTGAGATTAATTAGCTATAACTGGGGTTTGTTTAGTGTGGCAAAAAGCATATATGAAGGGAGATACGATTAAAATGTTGTACATATAAATGACTGCAGTAAAAAAGGAAGGCAATTTTCCATGCTCATTGTGGATATGACAGGAAGCAACAGCCTCACACTATAATAAGGGGAAAAATTTGTTATTTTAAGGTTGTCTAAATTCCCTCATGGATTCCTTACGGAAGTTGTAGAGATAGCTTGGAATGTTTTAAAAGCTGGTTAGGCAGATGCCTTTCAAGTATGGACTACATACAACTGCACCTAATTTGAGACAGAACAATACTGTAGATGTCTTTTGAGATTCCTTTCAGCTCTATTATCTGTAATCAGTAGTACATTAAGACTTTATGAACAAATACATAAGCTACCATATGTAAGAATATAAAAATTCCATTAATTTTCAGACCAGCTGGAAAACCAAAACATAACATTAAGACAGTTCCTTAAAATGTTTACCTATGTGATGGCATTCCAATTCAAATGCAACAGAGAGGACTATCAGGATTATCTTTTTTTAGTCACCTTTTTAATCACCTTCTAAATCAATTTTGCCCCCCAGACTGTTTTAGCCAGGTTGTTCTTTATCCTTTCTTTGCAATTTACTACCTCAGTAATCTAAAATTACACTTTCTTGTATGCCTTCCTAGGAAACCACACAATCTCCTTTGCACATCTTTCGTATTAGTGTTTCTTCTGCATTCCTCTAACAGAGTTTCATGTCTCGCACCACTAGTTTGTTTTGTTCAGCTTCTTCACAGGCTTTTTTCATCATTACAGAATAATATCAGTTGTTTGTGTTCATACCTGCTTTCCTAGCAAAACTGAACACAGTTCTTTCATTGTCTGCATCACCTACCCAGGACCTGTTCACAAGGATACTAAGAGTTTCTTTCTCTTTCCCATTCCTATTTCTAACTTCCAGTATTCTATCCACCACCGTATCTCTCACTGACCTGATTGCTCTGTTCTCATGCTTTAAAGTCAGACATGGTAAGCATGCTTTTATTCAGTACAAAATAGGAATTATAAAAGATACTTTCTTCAAAATAACATTACATAATTTTGACCTGAAGATAGTTTTAAGGGAACATAGCTACATATTCCAATGGAATTATTTTCAATTTATGGTTTTGTAATTGAAAGAAGAATCAAATACTTTTTATAGTATTTCTCTTTGCCATACAAAATATATGTGTCTTGTTAAACATGTTGATTCTCATGATCTGCCAGGAAACATAGTTTAAGAAACAAATGAAACAAAATAACTTCTTATAAATTTCAATATATATTACTCTGAAATTGTTGTCTTTTTCATAGTACATAGTAATGTACACAATAAATAATGTGTAAGAACTAATGATTCATTAGCAGAAGTGTCACCGATGAATGAATTTAGTAAAGTTTATTCTATAAAGTTTAAAACTGGCCTGACTTGTCAGTCTTCTAAACACTCCCATCACAATAATCTCTAATTCCCTAACTGATATACCTAGCCCTACTTCCCCCAAGTATATTCAGTTACTACAATGGACTGTGCAATTTGTTCCTGATCTTCAGCAATTACCATGTCATCATGAGACACACTGTGTGATGGAAAATTATTCATTATCTCTGTTGCAGCAGACGGAAATATGCAATATCCTGTCCTGGTTCTCTTTTCCTGCCATTTTGGCAGATATTTCTCACCTCAGATTTCATGGCTTCACCAAGACTTCAATACTGGTCTTTCACTTCCCAGCTGACTATTTTAACTGCTGGAGTGCTGAATCAATCGTTTCTAATATCTCCTGCTGCAACTAATCTACTGTTTCATCAACAATTATCACTTGAACAAAGGAGGAAGACTACCTCATTGTGTACAACAATAACTTTTTACATGAAAGGATGAGATTCAAATTATTCAAGATCTGATGAAAGTCTACACAAAGAGGAAAAGATTTCACAGTAGAGTTTCACAACAAAGTATCTTGGTAATTAAGGCATTTCTGTGTACTGTAGAAGATCTGTTAAAGCTCCAGATTCAAATCATCCATAAGGCAGAGAACAGAGCTCTGGTTTCTCAAATCCAGAGGAAAATCCTAACCAATAGGCCTTTACTGTTCTGTGGAGGATAAGTCTCTTCAGTGATTGCCAGCAAATTCTTGAAAGCCCTATTTATACACAGAACACAGTAAGATTAAAGAGGCCTATTAATATTTCAAGTGTACTTTAACCAATGACTGGTAACAACCACAACAGCAACAAAAAGGGGAATCATGGGAAAATCTGAACTAATCACAGTCTATTTCTGATTCCTTAAACTTCTGAGAACACAAATATATCAGCTGAAATCTAAGGACCTTGATTTCCATAGAAACAAGGAAGGAATAGATTTTCACCAGCTGACAGCCTATGTTTTGTAAGGTTGATATAAGGGGGAACAGGCATTCATATATTATAAGCAGTGCAACTGTTTCATAATTTTGTTGGAGTTCTTGTCCAAGCAGCATACATACCCAGGCTCCTACTGAGTCGTTCATTAGTAAGGTATTTCCACAAGGCAATTCACGTAAAAACCAAATCATCCTTTTCATCTTTCTCCACTGATTAGATTGGAAATTTATGCTTCTGTATTTCTGTAGTGACTCAGTTTCAGTAGAGTCCCTGTTTTTTGCTTCAGGTATGCTTAAACTGACACATAGTGAATAAGACTACCTTCCAGAAATGCAGTCTAGATGATCAAAACCACATAAAGATTACAGAAAATATTTTATGGCAGATGTTCCTGGCAGAACACGTGGTATATGCACATAAAAAAAAGAGTGTTTTCGAATACCTGAAGTAAATTTAGGATATAAATACAGATAACTAAAAGGGGAACCATTATTCAGCTAGGGGCTGACTGATATTTACAAAACAAATTGAAATGAAATGCTTTATTAAGAACATTCTTAAAAATAGTGTGGGAGGTGACATTTTTGAAGAGGTTGAGAACATGATATTTTTATATAAGTTTCAAAATTTCTAGTGATGTATTTGATAAATGATTTTTAATAATTTTTAATACTTAACTAAGAACAAGTTTAAGTAACTGTTGAGGATGAAATAATTTCATGGCACAAAAATATTTTACCTTTATCGAAGCAATCTAAGCATGTACAAACTATCCCCTAATATGGTGTAAATAATTCTCTGAGGCATGTTTGTGGTTGCCTTTATGTGCTATGATGATCAGAAGGATTCAAATACATTTGTAGAAAGCTGATTTTACTATTCATTTTTCAGAAGGATATTTCACAAAGTGTTCTTCACACAACTAAGGTGAAAATGGATCAACACTTTAAATTTTGACCATTTATATGCAGATAAGAGGAATTCAGCTAAAACTTTCAAGTTTTGGTTTTTTTTTTTGTTTTTTGTTTTTTGTTTTTTTAATTGAAATAATCTAAAACTAATAAGTACCTTAACATACAGCAATTTGAAGTGCCATGGCCATACCTTATGGGAAATGCATACATTATCTTATTTACATATGAATCTTTGACATCTTTTACATGGCTCAAAGGACAAGACATTTCAAAATTGTTATGTCTTGCATCATGATCCCACGTGCAATGTGTTACTAAATTGTCTGCAGAGAATGTTAAAGATCTTGCCGCTGCCTCAACATAAATGTTATTCCAAATCATGCAGAGAGTGTTAAAAAGGCAATTCCTTCTGTCAGGAGGCACATTGGTAGAAAGAGAGATTCAAATAGCATAGAAATTTCAGAGCATTTCTTGACCGCAGCATTCAGAGAGATGGTGTGGTGCTTAGACTGGATGGTCTGGCACATGCCTCGTCTTTCTTCTTTCTACCTATCCACAGAGGAAGCAATCATCCAATTCAGGGGGATGGTCACTGAGAGAACTCAGTAAGTATCGGTGCAACTGGCAATTCCCCAGATAGATGACTATTTTTAGACATCAGACTTCTTCTAAAAGAGGCACAAGCTATTACCTTTTTAGAAAGTTTATTTAATGATCACTTAATGAGACAATAACTAAAAAGGAAAATTAATCGGTCAATCTGAGCTGCATGTCCTTTCTTAGCATATCTGTGGAAGCTTTGGTACAGAATTTCCATTCCTAGTACTGATGAAAATGACATTTTTCACATCTGGACTATTTAGGGATGACCTTTACTGGGATTCCTGCCTCTCCCCGAAGTGCACTCAATTTCACCATATGTTCCTTTCATAATGTGCAGCTCACCATTCCCAGCATCCTGAAGATAGGAATTTTACTTTAAAAAATAAAAATGAAAAGTCTTAATGCTAATGTGTATTATTATAATTTTTATGTCCATCCTGTGCATGATAATCCTTGACAGGCTAATGCAGAAATTACTGGTTCTAAGACACTATATTGAAAGTTCAGGAAATCAGATAGTTTAACTGAATCCAAATCATTGTTCCTCCATTTTTCTCCCAGATGGCAGGGTTGTCTATGACACACCAGATACTGTCTATGAAGTTGCACTCATTTCTTCTGTCTTTATGTGAATTACAATTAAAACAGAGTGACATCACGTTTTGGGTCTTAACTACACTGGGAGAGGAAAATGGCAGAGATGAATATTCAGTCTTTCCTAAATAAGGAAAGAAAGTCCAAGAAGCAACAGATACAGCAGTTTTGCCTTTTCAAACCTGCCACAGTAGCATGGGCAGGTGCTTTGCTGGGTTTTCCTACAAAGAACAACTGAAGTAGCAAGATTTCACTGTCTGTGCATTTTCTTTTTGCTGTAAGATTGGAATAGTTTAGCTATTCTCTTTAAAAGAAAATCAGTTCCCCTTATCAGACCTGGTGAAGTGATATTATCACAGACAGCTCATGAAATATTTGGAACACTTGTGTGGATTGACATGGAGGCTGTGATTTTCAAGGAAATCTCCAGGAGACAGATTTCAAGGAAACCTTAGGAAGTTTACTGTCTGAGGTGTTTTGCAAGTACTGCTGGCCTTCATGTGAGCTGTAGAACTACCAGGTTCTCTACCATCACAAAGGAATTATGTCCTGCTCTTGCGACAGATTTGATAGCTTTCAATCTCAAATGTGAAGTACCTTACAGTATAGATGAAAGCACGTTATTGAAGACAATATAATTCTTACAGCTTTCATTTTGTTAACACTTCAATAGCTGACAGAAAAAAAGCGAACATCTTAGTTCACTTGAAAACATTTATTTTAAATCATCAAGGGCATTGTATAAAGGTCAATTTAGATATTAAAGCTGACAGACAATATACAGGAGGTGGTTATCCAGGAGAGACAGGCTGCCATGCTGTTCATACAGCATGAATTAGAAGACTTGAAAGTACAGTCTCAGATGTTTTGTATATGTATATTTGCTAAACTACAAGGGGACAGTGTTGGTATACATGGTGTAAGAGAAATACATTAATGGAATAGATAACTTTAAAAAATGGTCTTGTATCTATCAATATTTCCTGCCCCC
>JAOBAS010000028.1:5743431-5768961 GCA_025311575.1 Elanoides forficatus | reverse complement strand
ATAATTCATTCTAGAAAAGTTCAATATCGTCCCCAGAAGTGAGGGTGAAAAGAGTGATGAGCATGGAAACTACTTTTAATGTAAGATGGTGTCTTACATTAACATAGGACTAGGTCAATAGTAAATCAATAAATGACTTTTTAAGGACTATGCTTTTAATATCATCCAATGGACTTCCGTTTGTTGGTTAAATACCAAATTACCATCTTTGATAGAAGTCAAAGAAAATTCCTTCTAGGAAGGAAATTTCCTCTCTATGAAAAGTTAGTGCTCTAGGAGGACAAATGCAGAACTTATGCACATGCACATGTGTGCATATATGCATGCACACACACCTGCTGAGAGTTTGCCAACTTTTAGCCTGCAGTATAAACAGCCTTCTCTGAAATATTTGATAATTTTAGTTAAAAGGCTGAGACCCAAAACTGCTTTGATGGATTTATATTTCTCCAAATCATCTAAGTTTTCTTGATCAGCTTGGATTTAGTCTTAGAATAGGGAACATAATCTTTTAAAATACTACTTCTATTCCCTATTCCTCAACTCCTTCAGTTAAAACTCAAAATATATAAATGTGAGCTCCAGTATAGGTGTAAGATAAAATCATATTCAAGTGACATCAATTTTCTAATCCCAGAAAAATCAAATTACAAAATAGAACCCTCTTCAGAATTGGAATAACCACAAATTTAAGGGGGGGGGGGGGAATATGTTCAGCATACTGGGATCAAGGCACGATTTGTGATAAATTCACAAATTGCAGCCAGTAACTGACTGTGTAGAAAAAAACATAAAATGACTATGCAGAGAAGGAATCTCAGGAAGGTTAATGTGAAAAATCCACCTACTGCCATCATATACTCCAGTCTAATTTCAGTTTTCACAAGATATCATCTCTAACACTCCTTTGCAGAATGGTTAATTTTTAAAAAATTATATAGCATTACTTTGCAGAGGAAGGCATGAAGGAAAGGATAGGCAGAAAAGCTTTTTATTTAAAAATTGTAATTTTTGTAACACCGAAATTGCAAATGCCTATACATCGTACACTGTGGTGGGTTGACCCTGGCTGTACACCAGGTGCCCACCAGAGCTGCTCTATCACTCCCCTCCTCAGCTGGACAGGGGAAAGAAAATAGAACAAAAGGCTTGTGGGTTGAGATAAGGACAGGGAGAGATCACTCACCAGTTACTGTCATGGGTGAAACAGAATTGACTTGGGGAAAAAATAATTTAATTTACTACCAATCCAATCAAAGTAGGGTAATGAGAAATAAAAACAAATCTTAAAAAACACTTTCCCCCACCTCTGCCTTCTTCTTGGGCTTAACTTTACTGATTTTCTCTACCTCCTCCCACTGCAGTGGTGCAAGGGGATGGGGAATGGGAGTTTCAGTTAGTTCATCACACGTTGTCTCTGCTGCTCCTTCCTCTTCAGGGGCAGGACTCCTCACGCTCTTTCCCTGCTCCAGCGTGGGGTCCCTCGCATGGGAAACAGTCCTCCAGGAACTTCTCCAGCGTGAGTCCTTCCCACAGGCTGCAGTTCTTCACAAACTGCTCTGGTGTGGGTCCCTTCCATGGGCTGCAGTCCTTCAGGCACAGCCTGCTCCAGCTTGGGTCCCCTGCAGGGTCACAAGTCCTGCCAGAAAATATGCTTCAGCACAGGCTTCCCACTGGGTCCCAGCCTCCTTCGGGCATCCCCCTGAGAGGATGGGGAGCCCGGGGAGTGGGATCCTCTCTCCCCGGGCTGCAGGTGGAGATCTGCTCCCCCGTGGAGCTCCCTGGGCTGCAGGGGGACAGCCTGCCTCACCAGGGTCTTCATCACCAGGGGCTGCAGGGGAATCTCTGCTCCGGCGCCTGGAGCATCTCCTGCCCTCCTTCTGCACTGACCTGGGGGGCTGCAGGCTGTTCCTCTCTCATATTCTCACCCCTCTCTCTGGATGCAGTTTCTGTCGCGCAGCAACTTTTTTTCCCTTCTTAAATCTGTTCTCCCAGAGGCACTACCACCATGGCTGATGGGCTCGGCCTTGGCCAGCGGCTGGTCCATCTTGGAGATGGCTGGCATTGGCTCTGTCGGACATAGGGGAAACTTCTGGCATCTTCTCACAGAAGCCACCCCTGTAGCCACCCCACTACCAAAACCTTGCCATGTAAACCCAATACATTCACTCAGCAGGAGTTCAGGTGCTCCGATTCTTTTACAGATTGTATGTTATTTTTCATATTATTTCTATTTGAAACTAGATTTTAAAAAGATGAGCTGTCAAACTGAAACTGGTTAATTGCAAAAATATAAATGAAATATAAAATTTCCTACGGTGATACTTTTAAAAAAGGTGGATTAAAAAAAATAATTTCTTAAAGGCTAGGACACTTTCTGTTCCTCTGTTTCTCAAAGTCTTTTTAAAAAATGTAAAAGAAGTAACTTCAGAATGCATTTCCAAATTAAAACTCACAAAGACTGTTTCACAACTGCCCACAATGGCACAGTCCTCCAGGACTTGTAGATGTGTGTCATCATTTAAACAAGAACAGCAGGCTATGCTGGAAAGTACAACACCTTCCAGGATCTATTCCAATGAAAAGAGCTTGCAAGCTCAGCACTAAAGAAAAAAATCATATAAGGAAGTGCAAAACAAAGTGAAAGATGATATTTTGCGCCTGATCCCATATTTTTATTTTTTACATTCTTCAAAAGAGTTCACAAAGGGATCTTACTTGCAAACATGAAAAAGCCAATCAACAGGGAACAGAGTAACAAAGCACTGTGCATACATCATAACTTCAGGCCAGCATTTTGAGTTGAAAATAAACAATTTAGTATTGATTGGATGAAAGCTAGCTAATAGTTTTGTCCTCACTGGGCTTCAGCTCTCAGTTTAGTATATAGTAATAGACTTTCATGGATACTAACTAAATTGAAGTGAGATTAGATACACCTGCTGTAATGCAGTCACAACCCTCATTGTAGTACAGACATTCTCAATCAGACTGGAAAACCCCACTGTAATCCATGACAGCTTTTTGTTCCTTAATCTCAAAGAGATCCAAGCCAACTCTTTATACAGAAGATACTGGATAAGCTAGAGCAAGAGAAAAAGAAAATTTACTGGTTGCACCAGAGTGCCCTGGAAAATCAAGGTAATCATGGTGTTCTAAAAATGTAAGAAATCCAAGTTCTTTTTTAAAACCAGTTAATAGAGCTGGGGAGACAATAACAGTAAGGTCTCAAACAAAATTTTTGGCTTGAAGGAAAACACAGTAGCTAGTTTGAAGTAAGACTGGTGTGCCAAAAGTCTCTTCCAATTATCCAACTTCATCAGGTGATCTTGTAAAGAGAAGTCACCTCTCCCAGCCTCCCTTGTAAGAGTTTCCAAGAGTACAACACAATATGAAATGCTACTGTCAAGTAAAACTTTCATGGTAATAATAAGAACAGACTAAGGACCTACTATTAACCAAGATCATTCCTACATCTTATTTCATTTGCTGTCTGTAAAGAACCGGTGTGATCACTACAGGAACAAGGCATAGACTTAGCATTCACTGTAAATTATAAATTTCAGTGCGAAACTTAAGGACTCTGCAGCTATATGGCTACCATTTTAAAATTAGCCAATGTATCAACATTTATGCTGACAAATAAAATCTGATGGTTTTCATACTATTTTTAGGCAAAACAACTTTCTGAAGAGAACATTCCTATGCTTGCCATTGATTAGTGTCACAGTAATTTTTTTCTATATAATGAGCTGCTGTGTTATTTACCATCCAATGCATTTATGATTGTACTGCTGATGTAACCAGTTTATGTCATGATAATTTGATCAGCTCAATAGAATTTGTTGTATAACACTGACTGACGTCCCACTCAATGTTGTAAGTTTTATGACCACACATCTCTCATTTTAAAGAGTAAAAAAATGCTTTCCATCACAAATCGATAGTTTACAACATGCACATGCATATTTTCTCAATCTATGCTTTAGCTTTTTTCAATATTTTAATTGTTTCTGTCATAAACCGTTAACTTAGATACCTCAAGTAGAGAGAATTTCCCTAAAAATGGTTGCTAGTGTGGTTAATGGTGGATTTGTTATAACTTTAGCAACCTTGTTCTTTATCATAGACTATTAATTAAGAACCTATTCACTAAATTCTTGTAGCAGTAACTCCTAAGAACTAGTGCTAAGTAAGAGACAAGAAGGAATCAGATTTTTTAAAAAATCCTTAGAGATATTTTTAGAATATTATAAGGAAGGGGTAAAATGTTCTGCTTGTACCTCTTTTCTTTTTATATTAGAGGTTCAATTTCCTTTTTATTTCAATGGACACAGATCCTTTACAACTAGAAAAAATATTTATAAAAGAAAGGTTGTCAGAGTAAATCAACATGCTTATCTCCAGAGTTCAAACAATAGGTGATATTTCAAGAATCATTTGAGAGAGAGAGAGAAATTGGCCATGCATTCACACATGAATCACGTGAGTCCCTGCCCAAAATAATTTACCTTCTAAACAGAAAAAGATGAAATGTTCAGGTAAAAATTGTATTGTTAGAGAACTGAAAACCAGACTAGCAAGTACATAAAAAAAAAAAAAAAAAGTAGGAAGAATTTGGGTGCCAATGTTCAGAACTGCAATACTGAAAACTTTTCTGTCATCTAACCCTCAGTTACCTACACCCCATCAGCCTCCACCCTTACCTAGACTTTGCTTCTCTGGATGTCCAGATTATCTCCATCCTTCACAGTACTGAACATCTCCATACCACCTCCATGTCAGACGTACTGTATGGGTATTCTTACACAAGCAACCTCCCTCAGTCTGGCAAAGCATTCCTGAGGCCCCTGGACCAAAGGCCTGAAGCCTCAGATACCCCTTTCCAAGAGGTTTTCTCTGCTAAGCAAGAGGTAGCATCTACTATGCTACCAAAAATGTTATATCCCCTGCATGAGCGGGCACAGGCAGGACGCAGGAACATCCACAAAACCACAGATGAAATGCAAAGAGCAAATTTAGTTTCGTTACCTCACCACCAAGGGGATCCCCGAAGCAGCACCGGGGCAGAGGCACACGAGCAGGGCCGCAGGCACCGCGCAGCTCGGTCCTTGCTAGAGGATCACTGAACCTGCTGTCTTCACCTCTGTTTCAGGGATTGGCGCAGGCGTAGTTTACCACTGTGGTTTGATCTTTCCCCCAGCAGAGCAGGAATTTCAAGCATGTTTGATAGGGTGCCTCTAAGTCTGTCACAGGCCTATTTATTGGAACACAGATGTTCTACTTGTTCAACACACAAGGCTAAACAACAAATTAATGTGATATATGTGTTTTTCAACACCCCAGCTGCAAGTCACTGCAAGTCACTTGAGAGTGTTTACAATACTCCTTGCCAATCTGCCATTATTTTACCACGCACCACACAGACCCATATGATTTTCTTTAAAGTGAATCAGGTGATAGAAAAAAGACACACTGCTCTCAGTATCGTCAGCTTCCTGGAAGCTGGATCTTGTCAGTTCACCACTTTCTAATAACCGCTTTCACCACTGTATCCATCTGTGCTTTAAAAGAAAAGAGCAAAACTTCTCACTTGTCACACAAAATGTTCTAAGACTGTGAATCCTGCATGAAAACGGTATCAAAAGATATCACATCTTTCCACTTAGAGCCATCAGTTGTCAAAAATACCAATTTCTGTTAGTATGGTTAATCTTTATTTTTGGATGTGCTTTCCAAACACAATGAGAGTTCACATTACTTCAGAACAACCAAGAGCTGCCCAGTTCAGTTCTATGCTGTAATGTCAGTTTACCTCTAGCCAATCATTATTTTTTAGAAAATGAAACCAGTGGAACAGTCTCAGTAGGAAGAATTAAAACCAAAAGCTGTCTTATAATTAATTAATTATAATTAACTATAAGAGGACTCAGTGAAGATCAAAGTAAAAAAATAATAAGAATTAACAGTTCTAGTTCTGATGGGAAATGCAAAACTGAAATGTACTTATTTATTTTCATTAGAAGTATCTGCTGTGTTCTGCTTATAACTTATATGAGATGTCAGCTTGAAAGAACTATGTATGGTCTCTGGCTACAGAGTGGGCTTCCTTTAGCTTCTTTCAAAGTTCCAAAGGCTTTAAAAAAGAAGATGACGACAAAGGAAAATAGGAAAAGGGAAAAAGAAGAATTTAGGTTTTCCACAAGTAATCTAGAACTGTTTGTAGTAATACAGAATCAGAGCTACAACCCCCTTAAACAATACTGTATCAGCATGGGTTTTCACTTTATGATTTTGATTTACATTGATTTGCTAAGCATAGAGAGAGCTTAATATTCTGCAATGTTTTCCCTACTGCACTGTGACATTGCTATTTACTTCTCTATTCCTCTGCTGTGTTTATAATCAGGGAGGCAGAGTGACTCATATGAATTCCTGTCTCTCACTTATATTGTTCAAATAATAATTACTTGGTAAGAAAACCATGTTTAGTTGTGTTTGGATGATAGGGTTTTTTTACTCTTTGAAACTTCATTATTCCTGTACATATTAATAGCACTTCTGTTTTTACTTCTTGTTTCACACAGAAGAAATAAAAAGGGGGAGTTACTCACCCCACATTACACTTTGATATCAGCTGTGTTTCATGTAAAAATCTTTCAGATGGATCCAGTCACACCAACTTGCTCACTAGTCTGTTGAAACGCTCTAGCAAAGCAAGCCAAAGAACTTGGAAATTAGACACCCCACGGAGTGTTAGTAGTTCTCATGGCCTTATAAATATTGATAATTACAGAACTGTTAAATAGATGCATCTCTGTTGCAAAAGATGCCATAGGGAGCACTGAAAGAGATTTTCCCCAATGAAAAAAAAAAAGAAAGAAAGAAAGAAAAGAAAAGGAAAGGAAGAAAGAATCCTACAGAGATTACGATACCTTGCTGTGAAATCAAGGAATTTTGCTGAATAGCTCAATGCTTCCTGCAGGGAAAAAATTTTGCAGAAATGTATCAGGCACAGCCTGGTACTGGATGATAAAGAAAATTAAAGACTGAGATTATAGTTATATCTGTCTTTCAAAGTGAAAATAAAAAGACATGGATTAAATGCTTTGATTCAAACTCATAGTGTTCAAAAAACAGGAAAACATTTATCCAGTAAGTCAAATAATGCCAGATAAAGCAGACTCCCACACCAAAAATAGATTTTCATGAAAAAAATTAGCTGATCCCATCTGTATTTGGAAATCAATGACAGGAATTGTACCAGGTAACATTTTCGTCCCCTGTATTTGCATTTTTGGCTTTGATAATGTACCCATGGATGCTTTTGAACTTGCACAGTGAAACTAGTACTAGGCCACCATGGGCACTGTCAGCTCCCTGAGGCCAGGAGCCCCAGGGGCTCCCCTGCTTCCATCAGGACAGGGCCTGGCAGTCAAGACCCATCCCACTACCCTAACCGGGAGCAGGGCAGCCGGGGGGCACTGGGACAGGCCCAGTCCCAGGCATCGGGCACCTCCCTGGGGAGAGGGACGTGCTGAGGCCGGGCTGGGACGTGGGCCTGTGAGTAGGCCTCGCTTGGTGGAGCTTGGTGCTCCAGGCCCCCCAGCACAGATGCCCCTGTGGCCCCTTGGAAAGACTAGTAGAAACTGTAGTTTTTGCAAAGGTGTTCATCATCTAATTCTTTGTAGGCCTGTTCTAGTCTGGGAACCTTCTCAAATGAATAACAAAGTTCTAGACATACTTTAAGATTTCAAAAATTTCTGTATACCATTAGGTATGATGATGATACCATCAGGTATGTTAAAGACTATGACAACTGAAGCACAGTTTTTAAAAGGTGCTGATATTCATATAGATGATATGGCCCTTGGAGGGACTCTACAAGTTCATCTGCACTGAAAGCAAAAATGTTTTCAGGGGTTGCTACTTCTTGTGACAATGAAATGCATTGGTGACTCTAGAAAATACAAGTAAATTAATGTAGAAAAATATTTATTTCACTCACATGAAATAACTTGCAAAATTGTATCTCAAATGTATGTGTGCTTCATTTTACAGCAATTTAAAAATATATTTAAAGGTCTTTTTACTACTAACATATCTTACTTGTTTTAAAACATAGAATTCTATTTTTGCCTTAAGTATAGCCTAATTCAAAACCTTTTGCTATAAAAAGTAACTTGTACAAAGAATTGTAATGAGTATTCAAAGCCCTTGAAGCATAGCAACTTAATCCATTTTTAGAGCCAGTGGTATACTTTCCTTGGAGAACTGCGCTTTCATTTCACTTATTTCAAAATGAACCACAGCTCCATGATCACTATTAGTTCAAGTGTCAGTTCCATGAGATTTATAAAAAATTACTTTACTAAAAACATATATTGCAACACCAATTAAGCTGCATGTTTCTAGAGGGAGACTGATCTCAGTATCAATGAGAAAAAGCAATGTTGAGGTAAGACTACTAAGGAATTTGTTGTATTTTGGTATGATTAGCTGCTATGAGTCTCTAAACAAACACATTGCACAACTGTCTTCCAAAAATAATCAGAGGGAATAAAACCTAAAAAAGCATGGTGTGATAATGTATTTCTTTCTAGTCTATAACAATAATATGATTTCTTTGTCAACTTCTATCAGATTAGCAAGCTGGAAATCACTACAGTACAGGTATTTTGTCGGGTAACAAGTGAACATCTGATGGTAATAACTAGGACTGTTAGCACTGAGTTCCCATCTCTAGTTCACTCCCCAGCATCTTAATTTTATTTAATGTTGTTGAGGATTTGAGGGAGAATTTGAATAGAGAGCTACTATTTTCCTATGCTTGGTGTCAGAGAAAGAGAAATATTTTTGAGATGTTTGAGCAAAACTGTCATAATCATTGTAAGTGTTTTAACATGATGAACTTTCCCTCTTACACTTTAACTGAAACATTTGCCTCTACATAGCTCACAAATTCCTCCAGTTTTTATTAAAGAACTGGAGTCAAAGTTCATAGAAAACTGATTCTACAGCTATAAAGAATGCTGAGATTAATTACCTAGGATTTTGGGACTCCTTACCTCACTGTTATTTCTGATCAAAGCTGAGTTTTCTAAGGTACACTACAATTTATTATCATTATTGTTATTATTATTATCATCATCATCATTATTCCTTAATATTTTTCTTTATTTTTCCTTTTTTCTATAAAAGAAAAATTAAAAAGATGATCTGTTCCTGAGAGATTCAACCCCTGAGATAAAGAAAGATGTTTCCCAAATTCTACAATACCTTCATTCCTCTCATGTCTCCACTGCAGCCCAATGTATATCTTCCCAACATAAATCTAACTTTTAAACTGGATCAACCACTGCATATTCATGTGTAGGAAAATAACAGAATACAGAATAACAGAATTATATGACTTGTCAGCATTTGATAACAAGATGCTCACAGACATATCCTGAACCATTGCTTCATTTTCAGGTAGACCACTATCATAACAGACTTTCATAATTACATAAAACACAATGGCTGAACCCGCTAATAGCCTAAGTCAATAAAGGAACAAGATGATGTTCATTTAATCATTTCTATGTAAGTGGGCATGAAGGAGAATAATTATTTACATGGGAGTGGGAGACACAACAATAAGGAGGTTGCTTCCACAGATCTTTCATAGACAGCACTGTGAAACTAGCTTAATAACACTCATGACCATCATTATAATTTTTTATTTCCTTCTATTCATATAAAAAGAGTTACCAATTCAGCTGCTGTCCTCTAATCATGTAAAATACACATCTCTCTAAAATTCAAACCAAAACCTACACACAAAACAAAATTATCAATATGAAGCAGTGATTCATAGCAGCAAAATATCTTATGTAATTACAGTAGCATCTAGACAGCAAAAAGGATTTTTTGTCATGCATTATGACAACTGTATAGGACTTCAACAAAAGGAAAATACTGAGGACTGTATAGGGTAAAATAAAAGAACACACAAATAGATCGAAATACAATGAATAGTTAGTGTGATGGGATATTTGCTCTATAACACCAAAGAAATTCTCCACATATGCCAGGAACCTGCTGCATAGGTATCATTGAAACTTATGTCAATAACTTTAACATTGCCCCCAAATTCAAACAACTAAACTGTCAGGGGAAGGAGAGGATCCTCCATGTTGGAAGAGGAGTCGGGAGCCAAGGGTATGTTGCAGTTTAAGACCAAATGACACCGTGGAGACTAAATAGACTTGAATACCGAAACCCTTCAATCATAGATATATGTACAGTTTTACGAATTGCATGACTTGCCTGTTCTGTAGCAGAGATGACGTGGTCCAGGAGAAAAGTAGGGTGGGTTGGCGTAGCGCTTCCAGACACGGGGTGCACAGTCAGGGGCTGGGCTGCAGGGTCCCATCCCAGCCAAGGTGTGTGCAGCCACGGGGCCCTTGGAGTCCTCTCCTGTTCCCTGGCTCCCCATGGGTGTTGCAGCAATGGTCCCAAATCCTGGGGCAAGGTAACGGGGGCCCCTGGTTTCCCCCAAAGTCTCTCAGGTTCTTTATTCTGGATTCCCTCCACAACCTCTCTTCTTGGAATCTCCCTTAAATTTCTTTATTTTCCCAAGTTATGGGATTGGGTAGAGAATATTTGCTTGGTGACCAGAGTTTTTAACTTGTGCCATTGTTTTCTCATGTGCTGTTGCCACTGTTGGTACCATAATCGAGGTGGTCAGGACACCTGTGGGCACATTTACACTTGAGGATCAGCAGGTTGTTTGCATAGTTATCTTTCTATCTCCCTGAACACACACAAACTATTAAAGGTTCATTCTGGTGTTTGGGAAAAGGTGTTGGTCACATTTTATCTCTTCTGCTAAAACAAAAAGTTGGTTAGAGCTCCCAGGCTTATGCTAATAGCTGTGTTAACTTGGGTCTAATTCATGCAAAGGGCTACACAATGCCCACGGGCCAGTGGGCCCCTATCCTGCCCTCCCCTCCCCTGGTGAGTGTAATCTCATCGTACCCCAACAAGCCCAGCCGAGCGGGGCCAGCAATGGCTCTGGGCTGGTGATGTCCAGTAGCGGCAGCAGCAACGAGACAGGTTCTGGAGCAGGGCAGGCGGCCGGCTCAGCGGGCTGGGAAAGCGAGGTGAACAGTTGCAGCGTAGATCAGTTCGAGAGCGAGGCTGAGCATCCGTACATCGAGCTTCCGTACAGCTCCCAGGAGATGGGGGTAAGCCCTTTCTTCTCACAGCTCTTGCCCAGCAGTCAGACCCAAGGTGCCACAGCTGCACCAAGTCAGAGCTAGTCTGAAGCACAGGTGGCTAAATCCACAGTGGGGAACGGCTGCCGAGCCCGTTGGTACTCTCGGGGCTCTGACTCTGACTTCACTGGGGAGGTAGAAAGAGGAAATGTACGCTGTGAGAGAGAGTTTCACAAAGCTCGTCCAGGAGAACAGTAACAGGCATGGGTATCCTGTGTCCTGTAGTGCCTAAAGTACTGTGGTCCAGAATGAATCTGATTTACACTTCAACATATGAGACAAAAAAATCTAGATATGAAGGAAGCCGTATTTGGAGATACAGTTAATAAATCAAAGAAGATCAATAATTTCAGGAATCTTAATATATAAAAGCAAAATAATTCAACATAAGATAGCAGGAAATACAGTTTTCCAGAATCAGTACTGAAGGAATTCCTGTGGACATGCTGGTGATGCTTTTAAAAGTCCAGTAACATTATACAAATGTTTGTAGCTGCTGTGGAAATGCTAATATTTTGTGAGAATGAAGCTGCATCTCAAATGAAAATGTTAGCTAATAGTATGCTTTTTTAAAGAAAAGGAAATGGTTTTGGTTTTAATGCATATAAAGCTATAAAGCTGGAAGATATTTACCATGTGGGATCAACACTGTTAAGCATTCAGTTCCCAGATGGGATCTAAACAGGAATGTGAGCTTTAGACAAAAACATTTTATTTTATTTTACATTTTCATCCACCACTAGGACAATTCTTGTCTTATAATCTCCATATGCATAAAATTTTCTAAGGAAATGGTAAGAATTCACTATAACAACGCAGTTATTTTACTTTCGGAGAAGATATTTACTGTGATAATATTATCTAGGTCCTTCCCTCACCTATACCACTATGGCTGAGGAATAAATCACTATAAAGCTCAACATACTATACAGTAATTCAGATTTAATGTGTTGAGTGTAAGACTGAAGGTCAACAGCTACAGCAGTATATAGGCATAAATTATTACTTAATAAATTCACATTTAGGAGAATCTTATTGTATGGCAAAGGACTGGGAACATGGAAATAAAAAGGCCTTTATTGGCATAAATTAGAATGACCACATTTCTTACAAGTGAATGGATAATTCTGACCTTTTAAAACATCTATGAGAGTGGAGTGAAGCATTTTCTGCTCTAAATTATGATGACATGACTCTGGATTAACTTCAGAGATACCCTGATGGAGTAGTACAGTGCTCAGTATAATTTCTACACCCTGAGCAATTTCTGAGGAAAGATAGAAACCAGGAAACAGGTAAAATATTCTGAACTGTCTGAAATAACTGCTGCATACATACTAATTTCCATGTTGGGACCTTGCCAAGTGTACTCCAATGAAGCAAAAAGTAAAATGAGATCTTATATTGTTATATAAATAGGACGACTAAAACTCCTTGACTTGTGTAAATAGTTTCAATTCAGTAGTTTCAATTCATTTCACTATTTCCTGTGTTCATATTGATAATATATATAATAGAATCATATATTGCATTATAACAATGACAGAAGAATAATTTGTCTTGGGAAACTAAAGACTTTGGGCCTCCACAAAGGTACAGAAAAAGTTTTGCGATGATTGGATGAGCTTATCAAAAAGATATTTTAATCAAAAAGTTAAACATAAAGGCGCTCCAAAACTAGTAGTGTCTACACCTTTGGAAACTGGTTATGATGACAGTGTAGTCTCTGAGTTACTGTTAATAAGCAATACTTGGTGAGTTTTCTCAAAGTTTTCTCTATAAGGAGAAGGATTTTTTTCTCTTTGAATTGTAACTCTACTGTACAGAGTGGATATGACTTTTTTGTCATATCTTTTGATCTTTAAAAACTAAATATATTCAATATTTTTGTGCCTAGAAGACAACATTCATATCTGAACATGACATTAGTAGAAAAAAATTAACAAATTATTGTCTACATGTATGTTTTAATAAGTTATGTGAAAACTACCTACTGATATTTGAAAGATCATATAATACTAGTACAATAAAAAAATATTTTTCCTCTTTGATCTTCATAACAACAAAAAAATGTGAGATGAATCAAACTTCCAGTAGATATAGTGTTGTTTTCTGATGATTTAATTCACTTGATTCTTTCAAGTTTCTCTGTGAAAGGGTAACAACTGTTTAATGCTTCATCTCCACTGGAACCATTGTAAACTGAATGACCTACCTTATATTAATTCCGTATATCCACTAATGATTTATTTCAGAAAAAATCACAAGAACTTTCCGTTCACCACAAACACATACTTAAAGCTACAAATACAGTTAGACTATTTAAACTTCTTCCACACGACAGACCTGTTCTTCCTTTTGAACATTATGTAATTCTTTCCTCTATTAACTTTTGCTGTCTTTTCTAAATTCTTGCATTATTTTTAGTATTTCATAATCACTCTGTCTTTAACCACCACTTGCAGCATTAAATGACAGTTATGTACTCTTCTAGTATTACCCATTCTGTATCTCTTGCCTTTCATGATTTTCACAGTAATCTGCTTTTCAGGAGAGTTCACATACTTTTGGACTTCTTCTTGAGCTAATCTGTCATAATTTTATATCCATTTAAGGTTTCTCTGAGTGTTGTGGGCTCTCCCTTTTTTGTCCCACTTCCTAGTATTTATATACCAAAGGGGTTGCATTGTATTCACGTTCATGTGTTTAACTGAACTACACTGAATCAGATGACACAAAAACCTATGCACCAACTTGACTTTGACAAATAAGGTTGTCACTCCTTTCCTTTGGAGAAGGAGCAGAACATTAGTAACAAAGGTTTGGTCTTTGGCAATAGGTGATGCTCCAGTATTGACTATGTCTGCGTTGAAAATGGCTGAAAAGTACAAGTGTCTGCCATGTTCTTAGTTCCCTAGACAAGGAAGAAACTCTCCATATGAGAGGGGGATGCAGGTATATTAACTCTTCATCTCTCCTGGGGTTTCTCCTCAACACAGAGTCTACAACATTCCAAGTGGAGGCCTCTGTCTGAAAAAGAAGTCATACCCAAGACCTGAGTCCTGACAGACCTATGAATTTCTGAGATCAGAAAACATGGTGTCCTTAGGCCTGGACTTATTAGAGCCTTGCTTTTAATTTCTAATTACTCAACAGCAGCATGAGATGTAGACCTTCAAAAAGTGACTAAAATCTAGAATTGTTCTTCCTCTGACTGATTATGAGTTGTCACACCAGCCACAGGGCTAAGATCACTGCAAATGTATAACAGACTGAAGCATGCACCACTAGAAGAACATGCACCCTTGGAGCTATGAGACTAGGCCCTTGAGCAGAATTCAGCTCTATATCCAGACACCCAAGTTAAGGTAACTACAATATAAATTTTAGCAGGCTAGTTGCTTTTAATGGATGAAGATCTAGTCAACAGTGGACAATGGGGAACTGTTCATCTCACCATAAATTAGATGCCTATTTTTGAATAGTTCTCCTTACTTCATTGACTATATTAACTATCTATTGCTGTTGAACTTTAGCAGGAGCTTAGACACATAGCTGACATGCAACCGTCTGCACTGTAGACACATAAACATAGGTGACTGGATCTGGAGCAGAATCCCAGCCACCAAGTTTGTGTCAAAGTTAACCACCATATACAAAAAGACAAAATTAATTGAGAGATCTCCCAGGCAGAGTAGGCTAAGGAGCAGAGTAGATATTGAACCATTTCAGGTTTGAAACAGCAAATCTTCATCTTTTTTGTGTGAACCAAAATTATTTCCTGAACACTTCTTCAGGTGATGTAGTTTTATTGACACAAACAAGAGACTGTTAAGCACAAGAACTGACAATATCATATTTTCTGTTCTGTAGCAAAGTTTAAACCAAAACTTGTCCTGTATTTTTTGACTTCTACAATATTTAAGGTGTTCCCTGAACAAGAAATTTACATGAAAAACTTGGGTCAATGAAGCTGAGAGTATTACTTAAATATGAGAACACAAAATTATACTTTAACTCTGCAACAATTACTGCAACTTTGCAATTCAGAAAGTCATCTCAGTGGTTCTCTTTGAGACAATGAAGGATCTGTGTAGCTGCCTAACACATTTCTCATGGGACACATTTTGACTTTATCCTCTAAATAGATTAAAATGTGTATATATGTATTTTTTTTCATATGTACCACTGTTCGTTTATGAGGTTTCAACAGGAGACTTTCAGTTAAGCAGTGTTATAGTTTAAAAGCTAAATTTAAAATCTTTGCATGGAGAATTTTTATCAAGTTTGTGATAATTCACCAAGCAAAAGTATTCCAGATTCCAACATTACATTTTATAGTACCTGTGTATAGCTAAAAGGTAGCTATTCAGTTGATCAAAATGTATGAAAATCTTTAGTCTGTTGATTACAAATTTGTGTGAGAGGCTTTGAAAAAGCTTGTGGGAAATCCATCAGAAAGTCATTCTTTGTTTGGAAGAATGTATCTAATAGTCTTTGCTGACTTCCTCTAAAGTAACGAAGCTTTCTTCTGTTCAACATAGTGTTGTCATCATTCAGTGAGGTTCTAATCACAAAATATTTTCAAGATACAGCACTCCAATCAAAGCAAACAACCCATGTCCATGCATTCATCACAAGCATTTGATTTCTTTTTATTCCAGAGTTCTTTCTAATGGCCTTCATCCTATCTGGTGCAGCAAAGATGCATCAGGCAGTCTGTTAAGGTATTTTTTTAATCTCATATTTCTTCTTCTCTGTTTTATCATAGACAAACTGTCAACTCATTACTTTTCAGGCTTGGAACATGGCTTACTGAAGTTCATGTACCCCCCTATTTATCAGATTTACTTCTCACGCACATATTAGCCACAGATCTGTCTAGCAGTTTTATGCTCCCTCTCCACTCCTTCCTCCAGGTCCTTTTCTTCTGAGGTTAATCAGAAATTTGCAGTACCTGCAATATTGGAAGTGTTCTACTCCCATAATGTTAGGTGAAATAATTACTTGATTGAAGTAAGATCTCCTCAGAGGCATGTAGATGACCCACACAGTGGTAATGAAACCTTACCATGTACATCAGAAGGCAGAATATATCATCTCCTCCCAATGTTGACTTCAGTTTCACTTAATGTATTTTATAGTTCTGAGGCAAGTATTAAGTGAGATGACAGTGCGAAGAACAACTTTTGTACATGATTCAGGAAGTATACTTTCAGGACACACATGACATGAAACAGCACATGCAAATGAATTCATAATAGATATTCAATTTCCTGCCAAAATTTTGACTTAAATTCCAATATCTGCGTTACAAGAAAACAACTCAGTTGTTTTCCAAAACAAAACAAAGATACCGTATGTGTTTGGGTAAATCATACTTGTATAGGGGAGTCATTTATTTAAACATTTACCAATGTGGCTCATATGCATAAATATACACTTGTCCTCAAGTTTCAGTATTTGGTGCAAACACCTACCAAAAATACTTTAAGCAGAACTAGTGTCTCTAGTACTTAAGGAATGATTTTGGCATAGGAAAAAGTTATGACACTCAAAGACATCTGATTAAATATTTTTTTTCCTAAAGACAAGGAATGTGCGCATATGGAAAATGTATTATTTAACTTGTAAGACTGAAGCTAGTCTGTAACAACCATTGGTCATTAAGTTATGACATCAGACTATGAAATTCTGCTGTTTTTTGTTTTATGTCTGGGAATGTAAATGTGTTCTTTCTAAGTTTTTAATCAGGGCTAAATGCTGTCCTTTTTTTGCCATGCACCAAACAGGACCTTCAATGTTAAGCTTTCTTACACCACACTGTCGAATACTTTTGGGGGCATTCCCTTGTGAGATTGAATAAAGTTTTTAAAACTATAAAACCTGATTATCTCAGTAAGAAATCTAAAGTTTTATAGTACAGCTCCAATGGTGTGCCAGTAAGAGTGAGTTCAATCCTAATTTGCAACAATAATGATGTCAAAGTGATTTTAAGGGGACTATTAGTCTTCTACGTTTTCTGTCTATTGTACTCAGAGATTCCATTTTTCTGCTGCTCAGTAACTTCTTTAATCATTATTAGAAAAGATGATGTTATAAACTACTAATTTTGACCAGCTGAAAGAGTTTCTTTTTAACAGCTTCCAATTACTCTTTATTCCTCTCTCTAGCTGTAGAAGATAATGTATTAATTTCCTTTTATCCCCAATGATAGCAAGACTCTGGTTTATAGTGCTTAATAGTTAGACTGAATCAAAGAAGTAAAAATGGTGGAGATCCATTAAATTCCTCAATCTATTTCCAAGCAAAAATATAATTTTTAGGAAAAATAGAGAATCATAGAATGGTTTGGGTCAGAAGCGACCTTTAAAGATCATTCAGTCCAACCCCCTGCCATGGGCAGGGACATCTTTCAGTAGATCAGGTTGCTCAAAGCCCTTTCCAACCTGACCTTGAACACCTGCAATGATGGGGTATCCACAACTTCTCTAAGCAACCTGTTCTAGTGCATCACCACCTGTATTGTAAAATATTTCTTCCTTATAGCCTCTCTAAATCTACTCTCTTTCAGTTTAAAGCCTGTCTCTAATCACCTCCTATGTTTCAACATGTCTTCCAGGAAGATCTGTTCCATGATGCTACCTGGCATGGAGGTAAAGCTGACTGGTTGGTAGTTCCCAGGGTCCTCCTTCTTACTGTTTTTAAAAATGGGTGTGATGATATGTTGGTGAATATTTTCAAAAGCCCCATCAGGAGGCATGAACAAAAAGTTTAGCTGATCATAATAAACTCATCATCAACCTTAAATCTCTTGTTCTCGATTTTCAAATGTATTTTTGGATGTCAAATGAAGGTAATACATTTAAGGAAAAAAAAATCATAGATTCATAGAATCATAGAATTGTTTAGGTTGGAAAAGACCTTTAAGATCATCGAGCCCAACCATCAACCCACGACCACCATGCCCACTAATTCATGTCCTGAAATCACATGAAAATCTGGCTACAGAAAACCCTCAATGACCAAATTCTTCAATTATGTAAACTTAAATCCATTCACTTGATTTTCATTCATTGATTTAATGTTTGCCCACCTTTAGTTTTATGTTTTTCATGCTTCTTCACTGTCCTGTAAGAATGATAGATATGGCTTGTTAGTTATGCTCTTCATCTCTTTGAGACTTCTTTTAATAGTCATCATAATGTTTCTAAATGCAACTTTGCTGTTTAGAGTTAAAAGTTCAGTCAACAGAATAGCTTTTGCACCACGGATCATATGCTCTGCTTGAACTTTGAATACAGAATAACTACTATACTTGGTGAAATCTATTTTACGTGCAAATGCTTGTCATAAAAAGTAATGCAGCATGACCAGTGGACTACAAGAAAATCATTCCACTGTGCCCATAATTACACTATGGCATTTGGAACTCAAAATCAGGAGTGGGCTGGTTTTAGCAAACAAATTGATTGACATCCAAATATTTCAACACAAATTATTTAAATAAAATCACTGTTCTTCATAATAAACAAAACCAATGAGGTATGTTTCAAAACACAGACATTCACTATTTTCACCATCTTCTACACTTTTACTTTTTCAACCAAAAGACTTGCCACTGTTCAAAAGTATTTCTGAGCATTTCAGCAACCTTGTTATTTGTGATTTCTGCTAACCTATACTATATTTATAAGCTGCTTTTAAGAACAATCCTTTTTCTTCCAGCCAATTAGCTTGCATCATCATGCTCATGGCCAGCCTCCTCTAGTGTGGACTGATTGTGCCCACAGAGCAAAGTAGACAAAGTAATGGTTGGGTCAGAATCTATTTTGCAGGACTCTGGGTCTATTCACACACACACTGGCCTTTCAGTCATGCCACAAAATCAAGATATGACACTTGTGTTTCTCCCACATGCATGCCATGTGAAGACATCAATTTTTAGCATGGTCTTTGATGTCACAGGCTGCACTTCTCTTCTTGTGAGAGGCACTTTTGGGGAGCACGAAGACCTCTGCAGAGCTGTTCTGCCATGTCTGGAAAAGATGGCTGGGCAGATTCTTGGATTTAGGGACTCTTACCCCCTGTCTGAGGATACAGTATAGCTGAAAAATTATTTCTAGAAAGGTCCAAATCTGCTAAGGGTACACTCTATAATAATTAGTTTTTTCTTATAATATTACAAGGTAACTTTAGGGCTGTTGGACAGTACAGTATATTTGTGTTTTAAGACATGATGCTAAGATTTATTTTGTTTTATTTTTTTTTTTAATGCAATGCACAGCAAAGAAGTTGTCATTGTGGAAGAATGCAAGCTCTGTTAACGAAATGCTGGAGAAGACTGGGACTATGCAGCTGAGTGAGATGTGGTTTGGTTCTGCCAGTACTGTCTATCAGAGTGCTTGCTGAAGCAATCCAGTCCATCAAACTGCTTTTAGCTTTTGCTTAGAGGTAGGAAGGTATAGTTCTCCTCCAGAAGGGATCCTGGGCACAACTGTTCATATGAACAAGTTTTAAATGAGTACTGGGGGACAAAACAGGGAGTGATCCAAACATAGAGATTTTTATTTACTATCTGATAATAATTTGCCATTACTGTTACACTACTGTATATACTAATATACTACTATGGTACTACTACCATTTGCATGTTTATTAATCTAAAACATCCTAAAATATTCATATGGTTTTAAAACAGTAGTACTTAGGTAAAAAACCTATTGGAACACAAATCAAGTCTGAGATACGTGAAGTACTATGGTTTGGATATGTATTAGTGGAAAATTGTTGTCACATATGATGTCCAATATTGCTTGTATAATTCACTACAGTAAGGTTATCTCTGAAAACATGTTACGTTCACAGCTGGGCTTTTCATCAGACAAAAACTTGCATGTAAAAGTATTTGTTACACTCTTATCTTCACCTCCACTGAAATAGAAAACAGAATTAATTCTCTAAGATGTATTGTATTCTGCCTGGTCTCTAGCTGCTGCTCCAGGGGGGTCTGGGCCTTCCATGGACTCTCTGGTATATCTGCCAGTCCTGTGCAATGCCTTGGATATCTAGTGCTATTTCATACTCCTAAAGCAGAATTAAGCTCCTATGCTTACACACCTGAAGTACTCCTTATAAAGTTGAGATCCTGTGGTTTTTTTCTGTTATAATCTCAGAAGCAAGCAGAGTGCAGCAAAAATAATATTTGAAATTAAAAAGGCAGCCCACAAAGGGGAAATCTTTAAAAAAAAACCCAAAGGTGATAATATGTGCAAGAGAGATGGTTTGTTAAAAAGAAGCATATTAGAGGTTTTGAAGGTACTGAATACCTGTGTCTCCATCTGTCCTGCATGATCTCCATCTGCCAACTTGTATTTTTCAGAAGATGAGTTTCTTGATGGCAGTGTTTGCACTCTCACGACAGTTATTAAGGTTTCTGTGCACTTGACAATGTAAATGGGTTTCTCAAACTAATTTCACAAAGGAAGTCTGTGCCATTGATAATATCAGATGCACATAGATACACTAAACTGAAGTGGTTTTTAAAATGTATTTATTCTATTTTTTATGTGGAATTGTTCTGTAGAAAACAGCAAAAAACTCTAACTAAAGGGCTTTGTCTCACAGGTGTGTTTTCGCCAGTGTCAAAGGGCTTGGGTCAGGTTTTCTCTTAATGCAGCCTGTTAAAAACAAAAAGAGAAAGAGGGAATGTTACATATGCACGTCTATATACACATGCTTATTTGAATGAGGAAATCCTCTGGAATTCTTGAAATCACATGGCTCTCCTGCAAAAACAACCTCTGTTCATTATGCATCTGCTAGTGCCATTAAGAAAAACATACAATTACAATCTAAACTGGAAAACAGTGACTTTTCCATGTGTCTTCGCTGTAGAAATGAAATAGTTTGATAGACGAATCTCAATTTATTTTTAATGGAGGCAATTTCTGTGATGTCCTGCCTTTCTAGTCCAAGCAATGAGAATGGAGTATTTTATAAACACAGTATTTAAACAACCAGTGAATGTAGGGCTTATAAAAGCAAGACTAATGATACTGACTTTAGCATGGATTGAGAAGACAGGTGTTATACAAGTTTACCATGTAAAAGAGCGGAGTGAAATCATGGGTTTGGCAGTGTAGTTATTTAAGTTCTATTAACGTCACAGAATAAAGCACCCTGAATGAACTGTACTGTGCCAATTTACGTGGCTGTTCAGAGAGGTACACAAATGGGACAAACCCGCAATGAATTCCATTACAGAATTTATATCTAAATCACAGACACAAAGAGCGGTATCTATCCATCCTAGGCAGAAACTGTTTCATTCCTCATCTTCTTACTTTTAAAAGGAATTCTAGCACAATCTAGAATAAGAAAACTTCTCTGGTTAGTGGAAAAGGCTTTATGCTCAACAGAAGGGGCACGGTTACAGTACAGGACCCTAGACTAATCTAAGTATCTGGTGACATCTTAGAAATTAAGGTAATTTGAACAGCATTTGCCTTCAGAAAAGCTGAAAGAGAGGCTGTAGCCAAAATAAAAGTGCACAATTGAAGATCCATCAATTTCAGAAGAGTTCAGATTCAAGTTTTCATGGTACCTAGAATATGGAAGCTAAGAGGAAAAACACTGGAAGATGTGAATTCTACCTTCTAAGCAACAGCTATATCCTACAAAATGGTTGTCAAGATGATATGTGTGGCTCTGGTATGTAAACATATCCATTAATAAATAAGTAAAAATTCTGAAAAGCATAGTTGGCAAAACATGAGGCAAAATATGCTACTTATCATCATTGTTTATCAGCCATATAGAAAAGAAAAACTGTCAGATGGGTAAAATGCATACTGCAGCTAACTAAGATTTATCTAGAATGCTTTAGAAATTAATCATGCTTAATTCAGATTTTTTAACAAAAGTAAGTAAGTTGGAAATGAAGACTGGCAGGTCATCTTCTAGGGAGTTGTCTGTGAGCTCTTTGATTTATTAGAAACCAATGAATGTTGAGTGTTTTCCTAGTTGTTAAGTGGTAGTGAAGCACTAGCAAGCGTAGGTATTATATTGCCATGTCCTATTTTCTCTGTCTGCTGAGATTCTTTCCTTTCTTGAATCCTTTCCTCCCTAAACAAATCCATATTGTGTTTTGACTTTCTAGTCATTAGTCAGATAGAGCAAAAGTAGTGATGAGTGCATACAAAAGAAGTGCATTATAGCAGGGTTTGCCAGTTTAAGTCTTCCAATTTTAAGTATTTTATTCCAGCACGGCTGGGGGGAAGGTATTGGAAAATAAATCCCTTGTTTTTTAGAGGTTTTGATGAATTACTAGGTAAGTTCAGCGCAAGTCAACTGCTCTGCACAATCTATGCCAAATAGTTGTCTTGTCAATTGGGGGCTTAATATTTCTATTTTCATTCAAGTGATGAGAAGCAAACAGTTTTTCTAGAACTCAGTGATAAACTGCATTGTTAAATGCTTTTTACTCCTACAATTGAACAGACATTCACATATTGCACTACGGTAAACAGGTAAAGAATCAATACATTGCTGTCCTTCGTTACAATATCACAAATGGGCACACCAGCTGTATTACTTCATAACTAATTAATCAGTTATCAGAAAATGTGTGTTTAAAGAAATGACCATGGCATAAGAATGTACGCAGGAATTATTCAACAGGCCTGATTTGTCCTTGTTCTTGGTCCTCTGTAGTTATGTACAGATAAGCAAAATTAATGTAAAACAGGAGCAGCAGTAGTTTACCTCCGAGACATGAATGATGACATGCAGTTTGCTGCAGTAGAGAAACAGGATTTACTCTAAGGAAAAAGAACTGATCTGCCACTGATTAAAAACCTGTGTACATACTCTGAGAGGTAGCAGGCTCACTTTAGTAAGCCTCTTGAGCTCTTTCCTTATACAGAACCCTATGTTTCTTTCCCTGGTAACCATTACAGGTATGCATTGCTCTGCTCAGAAATACAGGATCTGCATCAATGCAGATAAGCCGTTTTGAAAACTAAATGAAGACAACTCACTTTTTGAAGATAAAGCACAGAGTTAACAGCACTGAAAACCAACATCAGCACTGTCAGAAGTGATGGCAGGCAAAATACTCCACATCTTCCTGAAGGTCCATCTGAACAGTTACTCTCTCTCAAGACTGACCATACCTTCTTGTGAAATAGTATAAATAGGAACCTCATATAATAAAGAATGGAAACCCTACATTTAAGAAGTCAACTATTTCTTCATCTAATCCAATGAAGATTAAACTCTTGTTAGCTTTTGGGCCAAGTAGCATCAAATGCTAAGTATCTCACAACCTTCCAAAAATCTTTGGAGCCATCCAGTCATATTGCTTCATTAATCGTTACACCATAAATGAGAATTGTACAGTAATTTCTTAGAATAAGAAAGATATTCTGCGGATAATATTTACAGATAGTAGGTATGACTGTGTGCACAGAGCTGACAGGGTCTGTCTGAGATCCCATGAATCTCTGACATTTTGCCAGTACAGCAAGTAATAGACTTGAGTCAGGATTTGAAATCAGTCCCTAAGCAGCACAACCCACTGTGTCAAACTAGCTATTGTTAATGCGTTTATGTGTTTCGCATTATGCCAGCCATTCCTTGTCATGCTGTTGGATTCTTAATGCAATAGGAGAGAGGCTATTAATCTTGGTAATAAAATGTTTGAATACAGAATGTATTCAAATTATGCATAGCAGAAGCCATACAGAAGTTAATGGGCCAAATTTAGCACTGGCTTAATTCCACTCAAATTACTGGAGATAAGCCAGGTCTCAGTCTGAGTTAGTGACTTCTGTACTATACTAGCGAATTTTTGTCATACTTGGTAAAATTTCTTGTATTTAAAACAACAAATGGCGTTCCCTCCTGAGTGCACTATTGCTTATTGTCTCAGCTTCATGTCAAAGACATTGAGATTATATGGAAGTGTTTTTCATCCATGTACACAGTGACAAAGTGAATATCTGGTGAGTTAGAAAAGGGTATTGGTTATTGAACTACAAATTATGATGAGTAGTAACCAATAGCCACATTGATTCTGTGAAAAACAGTAATCAAGATCACTATTTTGTTAATAAAGTTAAAAAAACCCAACCACACAACCAAAAAACCCCCCAAACCTTAGAGAAATGGAGCATAACTTTGTAATGAACATGGCAAGTTTATAAAGAATTAATGATCATATGCTCAATTTTTCCTGTTGCAAATAGTGATACATCATGGGAGCAATTTGCATTAAGTTAACTTACTAATTAAGAAATGGCATTTGCTAAGGAGCAAAACTCCTGCTTAATTACTTAATAAATAAGCATGAAAACATTTCAAGTGGACTAAACACTTAGTGAACAATCACCTTTTATGACAAGAGCTCTCTAGACTCTACAGAGGATAAAAGAAACTTCCCTGTCTATTCTGGGGTTTCGCAAGAGTGGAGTAGAGAGGGAGAGTCATCTCCCTTGACCTGTTGGCTATGCTTCTTTTATGCAGACCAGGATACAACTGGCTTTCTGAGCTGCAAGTGCACATTGCTGGCTCACACAAAATTTTTCATCTGTCAATGTCCTCAAGTCCTTCTCTGCAGGGCTACTCTCAATCAAGTCTTCACTCAGTCTGTATAGATATCGGGGATTGCCGGACCCAGATTCAGGACCTTGAAATTGGCCTTGTTGAACTTCATGAGTTTCACATGGGCCCAATTCTCAAGCCTGTGAAGGTCCCTCTGGATGGCATCCCTTCCCTCAAGTGCATCAGCTGCACCACTCAACTTCTGTCACCTGCAAACTTGCTGAGGGCTCACTCGATCCCACTATCTATGTCATTATTGAAGATAATAAATAGTATTGGTGCTAGTACAGACCCTGGAGGGACACCGCTCACTACTGGTTTCCACTTGGACACTGAAATGTTGACTGTAACTCTTTGGATGCAGCCATCCAGCCAATGCCTTATCCATCTACCAGTCCTTCCATCAAAACCATATCTCCAATTTAGAAGCAAGAAAATTGTGTGGGACTGTATCAGCGGCCTTACAGAAGTCCAGGCAGATGACATCCATAGCTCTTCCCTTGCCCAGTGATGTAGTCACTCCATTGTAGAAGGCCACTAGATTAGTCAGGCACTATGTGTCCTTGGTGAAACCATCCTGGCTGGCTCTAATCACCTCTCTGTCTTCCATATGTTTTGACATGTCTTCCAGGAGGATCTTTTCCATGATGTTACCCGTTCTCGG
>JAOBAS010000028.1:5708041-5734704 GCA_025311575.1 Elanoides forficatus | reverse complement strand
CCCCAACGCCTTGTGCCCCCCCAGCCTCCTCGCTGCTGGGGTGGGGGGAGAAGCAGAACAGCCCTTGACTCAGTGCAAGCACTGCCCAGCAGTAACTAAAACATCTCTGTGTTATCAACACTCTTTTCAGCACAAATCCAGAACAGAGCCCCATACTAGCTGCTATGAAGAAAATGAACTCTATCCCAGCCAAAACCAGCACAACACTGAATATTAAAATGAACATACTTGTGATTCTTGCACATTAATTAGAATTCGCATGATGGACTTAGCCTATTTCCAAATGCGTGTGAAGAATTTTCAATAAATAAATAAAAATACAGTGGAAAGCCAGTGTGAGTCTGACAGTGAATCATTCTTATAAGGAAATGTCACTTTTCTATGGAAGGCTGGAAAGAGGCAAAAAATATTTTTCATGCTCATCTAAACACGGACTTCATAATTACCAACTGTTCAGTGAAGGGTATGATTTCAAACAAAAAAACTCACATCCAAAACTCAGCCTCCTCTCTCTCCAGACGCCTGTTCAGCATTACTGAAAGACCATGCCTAGTAGCAGGGCATTTCTTTTTTTTTTTTCTTTTTTTTTTTTGTGATATATTACAGCATCTACACAGTGGATGGCTGTAGTGTGTTTATGTAATATATGGATATTCCTCTTATGCATTTAGTAGCCGAAGCAGCACAAACTTTGTACCTGCCCATACTTGTTACCAAAGTCAATCCAATGCAACACACCACTTCAGGCTACCCTAAATTATGTGTGGTAAAGTTTTTTGCATAATGGTTTAAGCTTGTGCTGTATATTTTTACCAGGCAATCAGTCTGTTTTCTTCATACCTTGTTGACACAAACATTTGGGAAAAGGCTTAAATTGTCTGTGGACATAGAATCCCTGCTGCTCACTAGAACAAGGCAGTAATATTAGCATGAAACTTCTTTGTCTGACAGGAAACATGGATAATTTTCTTCAGGGCTACAACTGAAATGACGCTTGGACTATGTTACTCTCAACAACTGATATCTTTTTCAGCACCATCAAGAGAACCTTCTCAATGTAAAGATATATTTATTCCCTCCTCTGAAACTGGAGCCTACATATTTCTCTGGAGGTAGTAGTTCTTGCACCACACTAAGCAAGTTATCTCAGTACATCTTGGATATTATAAGGCAGACTAGAGTTAATATTGTGAATCTCATCACTATAAGTAAACTCATCCCTATCTTCCACTTTCATTCAGGTCTGAAAAAGATGTCTTTGTGATACAGTCAGCCACCCAGTATGACAATTTCGGAGAAAACTTGAACAGAACTTCAAAACAATGGTCATATGAGGAGGTAAGCTCTTCAGGTACTGTTTATTTGTAATTGCTTACATCTCACTTAAACTCTGGAAGGTGCCATGGGCTTGCTCAATAAGTCTTTTTCACCTCTGCTTTGTGTTCAGTGTAATGAAAGCAAGAAGAGCCTGGCACATTGTGAGCACAACCTTGACAATTCTGATTTTGCTTTATACAGAATAATGCTATTTTGTTATCTTATTGTATTTGCAATTCATACATTTGTACTTATAGAGAAATCCATGCTAACTTACTCACCTGTTCTCTAATACTCATAGTTTCTTAGATGGCTCCATATTTTCTCCCCTGTCATGTTAAAGGTATATTTTTTTCCTGCTGTTGATATAGTTAATTTTTTGTATTTCTTGCCACTTATTAGCTTTTCATCTCCTCAGTGGCTGTCTGCAAAATCAAACATCACAACACTGGTGTTTTAGGTTACCTTAGCGGATCTGTTTTCTTCAATTTATTAAGAACTTTTTATACCACCAAAACTACTCAAAACCCCTTTGAATTATTTTGGCAATTCATTCCAGAAACTTTTGAATCCCCAAGTAACAAATGTTCTCCTTCTAAAGATCCTTCTTGCTTCTCAAATCTCTTTTAACAGTGGTTTTACAACAGTGTTCCAGCTCTCCTATATATTTCCCTTTGTATATTTTGTAATTTTTTTCTTTTTCTTTTTCTTTTTTTTTAAATTATTAGCCTAACTTGTAGTTAAATTCCTTTGCTGTATTCATATCATCGTATCTACTTTTAATTCATTCATTACCAAGCCAGGCAGGGATCGTTTTTCACATTGTCATAACAGATCCTTGGCCTCTCTCATGGTTATATTGTGGTCTCATATTAAGACTTCAGTTTTGACTGCAAAAGAGTCTTGACGAACTTTGCTTTTCAAATGCTGCCCTATAACTACTTTTAAATTATTCCCATTTTCTTTATATGTGAAGTTGTTCCTTTAGATTTTTACGTTAACTTTACTTTTTCCATTTTCTATTAGCATCTTCAGTAGTACCTGAGATTACTGGACATAATCCTACATTTCTCAGACATTCTCTGATGCCCCTGAGAGTTAATTTGTTTCAACTGGTTCCTTATTGTGGCAAATATCTCTTTTCTCCTTAGGACTGTCCTCAAGCAAGTCATCCAACATGCAATAAATTCCCCATAATTTTTTTGTATTTCTTGGACATTGCAACAATCAACATATATCTGATCTGTCTGATTAACAGCAAAGAAAGTACTGCGTATCATTCTGTGAACATTGCCTTGTAGAAGAACAGTGATATAATGTAGTAACATTCAGCTCTTCATTGTGTTCTGAAGATACATTCCTTTTTTCTTTAATACTACAGTCTCCCAGGATATCTGCGATTATGACAGGGAAACTAACTGCTTGCCACAGAATGTAACTTTCATTTCATTAACTATTTTTGGTGGGCACGTATTCATGGATGAAGTTGATATTTTTGCAAATGCTTTTTATCCCTAGACAACAGATTGACCACCAGTGGATTCAGAACAGTGATTAACTATCATTTGGCACACAATCTTCCATTTTTTTTTGCTTGATTGACTTTTTCCCTACTATAAAATAGTGAGCTTTTGCTATCTGCAAAAGTCCCTGATGATTGCGTGTACTACTGCCATATATACACAATGCTCTCTGGTTGTTCTGCTCTATTCAGGAGTGAACTTGACTTAAAGGAGTGCAAAGTATTCAGTTTCCACAGTTTCCCAGAGTTTACCCATATCATCATTTGTGTTTATCCAAAGCTTAGCAGCTCTGCTTATTAAAAATTAAAGATGAATAATCCTATGATTCATTCTGCAGTCTTGGCAAACAGTAGATTTGTCTTCAAATTTATCACTGAGCTTCAGATTCCTCAGCTTGGGAAACCCTACTGGCTCAATACAAGCCTTGTGTTTGGCGGTTTTTCCAAAATAGAATAGTGGGACAATGTAAGATCTCTTCTAAAATGATACAGTACTGGTGCCTTCAATGTTACAACAGCTGAATTTTATATCTCTAAATGTTGTGCATAAGAAGAGCTCAGTTAATTTACTTTTATAATTCCTTCAGATATCAAGTTTACATGAGAGTTCTCTGATTCATTTATGAAACAGCAAATGTACAGACCCCATACCCCACTGAAAAAAGACTGAGTTATACCTCTGAATCACTGAATTATCACAGCATATTTTGTTTACATGTATGGGTTTGTAATAGAACAGACTGCAAGCATAAAAAACATTGGGAATACATAGCCAAAATAAATTAGCCCTTCATTTCAACCACGACCTATAAATTTTTCATCTTCCACAAAATAGTTGACATTCCATTTCTAGCATTAGATACATCATTTCTATCCAAAGTTACACAAAATTCATTCAGAATTACTGATTCAACCATCAACCTGCCAGAGAGCAAAAAGTAAAGTGCTTCTGTGGACTTTTACTTTTAAGTATTCAATTATTTTCTAAAGATTTCACAAGATATTTGAACTTAGTCTGCTTTCCTTCTTATTATTTATGATTGATTCAATGCCTAGAAAACAGTTTCACTTTCTTTTACCAAAAAATTTACAGAATGGTTAAATAACACAATATGTCATATGCCATCTGTATGACTTGTGTCAAACACCATCTGACATTTGTCAATATTGCAACTCATTTTCTGAAGTCATCTTTTTCCTGATATACCTGTAGAAGCCCTTCTTCTCACCCTTCATGTCCCTTGCCAGATTCAGCTCCAGGTGGGCTTTGACTTTCTAAACCTATCCTTCAGATTTTGAGAGTGACTTTATATTCCTTCTGGCTCACTAGACCCTTCTTCTAGCTTCTCTTCATTTCCTTTTTCATATTTGAGTATTTTAAGGAGCTCCTTGCTCAACCATGCAAGCCTTGTGCCATCTTTGCTTGTTTTCTTTTTCTCAAGATGGACCATTCTTGATTTTTGAGGTAGTGACCCTTGAAAGTCAACTGGCTTTCCTAGACACCTCTTCTCTCCACGATTGCATTCCATGAGATTCTTCCAAGCAGGTCGCCAAAGAGGTCTAAATCTAGTCTCTTGAAACCCAAGGCTGTGATCCTGCTTTTTGCCTTTGTTTCCCCTACCCTGTCCCAGGATTTTGAACTCTACCATCTCATAAGCACTGCAGCCAAGGCAACCTTTTGATTTCCCACCAGTCCTTCTTTTTTTTTTTTGTAGATATCAGGTCCAGAAGAGACCTCTTATTCAGCAGAGACATCTTATCATCTGCTCTTCAATCACCTGTGCCAGGAAGTCATCATCAAAGTACCCACCACAACACTACCCATGGTGGTCTGCCCACTAATCCTGAGCTCTTAAGTGGCTCATCATCCAACCCAAGGTAGAGCTCCATGCTTTCCCACTGCTCTTTCACATAAGAGTGACTCCCCCTCCTCACTTTCCCAGCCTGTCATTCCTGAAAAAAACCTATATCCACTCAATGCAGCACTCCAGTTGCATGACCTATCCCACCATATCTCTTTCATGTCAAAACAACCATAGCACACAGATCTCCAACTTCTCCTATTTGTTCCCCATGCTGCATGCCGTAGTGTATGGTACTTCAGAGAGGAAACCAGTCATGTGCCCATCTTCAACAGAGATTCAACTCCTCCTCCGGATCAAAGCTCTAAGCGTTCTTGCAAAAACTGCTCAGAACTACCTTAATCACAATTCAGTTGTAGATGTACAGATATCACCATTGATGGATGAGCACCAAGAGGAAAAGGTAACATATTTGGCCTGTTGAGGCATCTCCTCATTCCTCCCACCTCTACACAAATGCTCTTGGAAACGTTATTTTTTCCCTAGAACTGGGCAGGATATTCTTCCTGTGGATCTCCGAATGACCTTCATGAGAAATAGGATGCAGGTTCATCAGGGGAATGACAAGAGGAAAGGGGCCAGTTTTAGCAAAATTAACTGCAAAGAGTGAATATTTTCTTTATAAAGTTCTGAAAGGTGTTATTTTGGTCCATTTTTTTTCACAGTGCGTAAGCATTTTCCTTAGAACCATTTGAAATCTCCAAATATCTGACTTATCGGGGGAAAAAGGGAAACAAATTCATTTTAAAAAAAAAAAAAAAAAAGTATATAAAAGCCCAAGTGAGATGTGAAATTATAACAATTCAAATTAAGCTTTATTTCCTTAGTGTTTTTTCCAAGACTTCAGATTTAATTTAAACTTGTGTTTTGACAAGACTAACTTCAGTGAATCAGTCATTTCCTCAGAGTTCTTTTTTCTTTTCTGACTTAATTCCATCTGCCTTTTTTTCTATTCATTTCTATCCTTCCTTGCACCTAATTTCCACATCAGAATTCTAAAATACTTGCATTTATAAGAACTATTTATTTGTTGTTAAAAATAATTCGTTTGGGGAATATTTCACCCCTAACACATCACCTATTACTTTTTTTCTGAGGATTTTTATCATAGTCCATATATTCCAATCGTCTATACATCCTAGCTGATTTGAGTGTCTTTGTGAGTAAAAATTTGTTGGTAAAAATTATGCAGATTTAAACCAATAATTTATTATGCAGTAGCAGAAGAAATAATAGACATAGCAATTTCTTCTCTACCCAAGCATAATTGCAATGCCTTACTGCAGTGCTGAAGAAATTCAGACTATAATGTGCTGCAGTTAAAGCTCATTTGTTTGGCAAAAAAATCCCCCACCTGATACCTTCTCTTAAAATCAGAATATTCTGAGTGTGACAAAAACCTGTTGATAAATTATTGTCCCTTTTATTCTATGGTATATCTGCCCCTTTCCTGTCCTTTATGTCCTCTCTTTGTAGCGTTCGATGTTCTCTGGCACACCTAGCATAAATTTCCAGTTGTTAGGGGCAAAAGCTGATTATTTATGTTTATTTGCAAAGATCATATGAGCCTGGATACAGGAAAAGGGTATGTTTTGGCAACTTTATTTGTACTAAGAACTTTTATTCTGTACATTTCTCTGGAGTTGGAAGAACTATTTGGGTGTACAGTACAATACAACCTGGTTGGGAAAAAAAAAAAAAAGAATGTAAAATAAAATTTTCATTTCTCAAAGTGGGACATATTTTGTACAGATATATTTCTATGTACTTTTACCAAGATCAAAAAAAAAAACCCGCACATTAAATATGTAAAATTATGTATCTAAGATTCTTTTTTCTGCTTCAAAGCAACAACAAGCCCTTTATTACAAGTACTCTTCCTTTCTTTCTAGAGACCTGTGAAAGCTTATGGCTCATCATTATTGCCAATATAACGACATTGTAAAAACAATATTGTGTTCAGTAAGGAACCCCATGTCACCATGCTCTCTCTACGATCCACATATTCATATCAACACCTATGTATTTATACAGCTACAACATGCTTGTGCATCTTCTGAATTAACATTACAGACATTCACTATTCAATTACATCCCTAACCAAAATATTTTTTTTTTTCAACTTTGCTAAAATACATTACATAGTTTTATATTAAATCTCATCTCTTTGTTAGAGCTAGCATTTCATTTCTTAGTATTAATTCTGCCAGTGAGTAGACTATCTTAAAGAAAAACTACAGAGAAAGCAAACAGCAAGCTCTTCATAATCTTAAATCTAAACTGGTGCTCATTGACCAGGTGTCCAATTTATCTTCACTAGTGTAACACATTGCTAATGACAACTTTATTTACTCTTCCTTGAATTTAGAAAGCTTCTGATTTAAATAAAGGTAATTTGGCTGATGCTGTAAAACATAGTTCTGTGCATCATTTACAGTACTGGTGTGTGGGTCATCGCTGTTCACAGCAGTACAATTTATGAATGTACATTAAGCTTTATTTTATTTTCTCTGTCCTCACTAACTCCCCAGCTATGTGATATCCACATTCATTGTGCCGTACGGAGATGAGGGTCAAACCTGCCTTCCCTCAATTACGTGGCATTTTAAAGGTTTTTAAAAAAGGATGCCAATAGTTTTATTCTTGAGGAAACAAAGAGCTGAGAGTGCGGGTTGACCTGTATGTCCTCACTTGGATTTTTGACAGTAATTTAGAGATCATTTTTTAGCTTTCCTCAGAAAAGCATCCACTTGTGAAAAAACTGATGACAAGGCATTTCAGGCAGAGCTGATGAAACAGTAAAACTTGGTCTCACAACAAGATAACTGCAGCAGAAACTTTCCATAAATTTCACTATTTTGCAAGAACCTTGTACTAACAGAGAAAAAAAGAAATATTGCTCTCTCCAAATCCCTTCTTCCTCACCGAAATACAACAAATTCCACTTTCTTCCTTAATTTTCAGAATAATAAATTAAACTTTGTTTCTGATCTGAAGCACACAAATCTGATTCACCACTGAAGCCAGTACCACTGACTTCACTAAAAGTACTCTAAATTTCACTGTTAGAAATTATGGCAACTCCTTGCTCTCTGACAATACAATGGTTTATTTAAAATTAGTTGGAAAACTTGTGCCTCATTGAAGGTGTATTTTATAAAGCACACTAAATAAAAGACGTGTTCAAAGTGCTCTGGTCTTGTTCAGATAGAGGACTGACTTCCAATACTTGTATATGAAAATCAAGATTTTGACAATTATATTTCAGTAGAATGGGTGGAGATATGTTTACTGCAGCTGAAAATCTTCAGAATACACAACACGTATTCTATGTTCTCAAAGTGAAGACATTTAATACAAAATTCAGAGTTATTACAATGACATACGTCCATGTCTGTCTTGTACTGGGGAGTTCAGAACTGGACATGGTACTTGAGGTGTGGCTTGACCAGTGATGAGGAGAGGGGAAGGATCACCTCCTCAACTGGCAACAGTACTCCTAATCCAGGAGTAATCCTAACCCAGGATAAAATTAATTGTAAAATATTAGATCAAATAAAAATTTCCCTTGAGTGTTTTGTATAAATTTATAGAAAAATATTGTCATAAAAAACCACCTTTAATTTCTACTTGAAAAAAATTTTTGGCAGACATCTTTCCAGGCAAAACCTGTTCACCATCTTTTGAGACAGTAGACCAGAAGACGATAATTCAGTGTTAATACAGACAACAATTTTGTAATAAACAAAGATCAAAGAGTTGTATTTTTCTATATTATCTTCTGCAAAAGTTTGTTACATGATATGGACATTTACATGCACAGTCAGAGAATAATTAGGATTGCAGAACAAATTTGGTGTTGTTTTAACTTGGGAGAATAGAAATCATCTGCTGGGATAATTTTTCATTAATAAAAGGGCTTAATTTTCCTTGACCCTTTAGATCTCTAGCACTCCAAAGTGTTGCGATTGGATCCATCAGACCAGCCAATATCAGTACTGCTGAAGAACTTGGGACAGTCTTTTGTAAAAAAACGAAGCATTGATTTATTTTAATCTTTTCCACTTCAGAGATCAGAGTTTATGAAACTCTTCCTCCTCTCCAAGAAGGAAGAAGGGGGCTGGAAAAATGTGCAGTCAAAATACACGTAAACAAATGTTAGCAAAATCCATGGTAGTTACGATAAACTACATAACAAAATACGACTGGCTGGAAGTAATATCTTTTTGTTTTATCCCTTCACTGATGCCTTCTTTACAGATTTTGGCAGCTTATATTATTAAGAAGAATACATTTTCTCTTCAGCTAATTTAAGTAATTTGAAGATAGCATTAACACACACCCTCTCCTCCCAAGACACATATTCAGGATAATGCTAGCATTGCTAATAGAATAATTAAGGATCAAGGTGGCTTGGCACTAGTTCAAGCATATCAACTCAATGAGAGAGAAAATCAGATTCAATAAGGCTGGCCAGGGTGAGATAAGGTCCTTAGAGCCAAGCTTGGTGCAAAAACCCCACAAACAAATGAGAAAAACAAATCATGCAGGAAAACACCACCCCCCCAAACAAACACACCACAACAAACAAAGTAAAAAACCCCAACAAACCAAACCAATGATCCTGATAATTAATAAAAGGCATTAAATAACATGGCTGTAATAGGATTAAGAATCTGATGAAACTTTACCAACAGTGCTTTTCAAAGGCTGCCCATCAGTTTCCTCAAAGCTCCCTGCCCTGCCCCCCCAAAAGTGTGTAGCACAAAGAAGTTTTAGTTTTCTCCCTGCACTCAAGGAATGGAAGATGTGACATATGCTACATCTGGCAGTTACCAGAGGATGTTTTTGCTGTCACATACATAGCGTGTATTTATTCACATGAATTTTATTTTTTCTTATCTGCTATACATAGAAGAAAATTTCCCTTCAAGAAGACCTGAAAGGAACGTGTTATCTGAAAAACAGAAACAAGTCCTATTATATAAATCCACAAAGATGTCTACGGGCCTGTTATTTTATCACATTATAATGAAATTGTTTTATATTTTGCAGTGGTAGAAAGTAACATAAAAGTCATTGCAAACGCCTTTTTTCAACCCTACAATATTAAAAGAAAGGAAATAACATTTTCCTTTGTACTGCTCTGCTGTTTTCAGAGGTAAGTAAAATCCATGTGTGAAAAAAAATGCTTATGGAAAAAAAAGACAAAAATAATTTAAATGTTGTTTCTGCTATTAAGAAGGAAAAATTTTAGTTTATTTTCATCTGACCATCCTTATGACATTTATTGCTCTTCTATAAGCTTTCGCTTGTTGTCTAAAGTACCTAATATCCCACTACATGCCAGATTACAATATATGTTTTAAAGCATTTTCTTCTTTCTGAAAATCAGGTTTGAATTCATTTGGAGTTTTTTCTTTCTTTTTTTTTCTTTTTTTTTTTTCTTCTTTTTTCCCCTTGTTGAATGCACAGAATGCTAGTTGTCAAGGAAATACTAACATTCTGACACAACCTCTATGGTATCTTCTGCAGCTTAAGGTGTGTTGGCATATTACAGGAAACCTAAAGAAACAACTTATACTTCTTTGTGTCTAAGTCTACCAGATTATAAGTTGCATAATGTGGAACAACCTGGATGCTGATCAACTTGTCTGTCCTGCAATGTATTATCTTTTTTCTGTAAAAGAGAGTAAAACTGAGGACTTCTGAAGCAGACACCCAAGGGGCCATCATTTCAATTCTCCAAATGGAAAAATATATTATTACAGTTTTCTGACTGGAAAATGAAAAAGGTATTTCTTGTAAGAATATAATCCCAACATATTATTCCTAACTAATTCTCCCTGAGACGCTGTAGCTATAACTCTGCTACCAGAGGCTTTTGTGAAAAAGGTGATGAAATAGCAGAGCAGTTAATTTATAACATGTGAAACTTGCCTGTAACTGGAAAATCCTCAAATGACCTGTAAAATTGTCAGGGATGGACTCCCTAATCCTCTTTTGACAGAGTCAAGGATTTGACCCATAAACTGTAAGAAGTCTGGCAAATGACGTCTTGCTTCTAAAATAATTGGTGCTATTTTAAAAATACGACTAAGGTTAGATCTCACCTGATGGTGTTATCTGCCTGCTTTACCTCTCCAGTTAGGCTTCACGGAAATTGAAAAATCTCCCGCAGAGGTAAAATATGGTTTAATCTGCACAAAGGAATTTTCTTTCTGATTACATCAGTTAGTGAGTGCCTTGTATCGTGTTTATATATTTACAATAATTAATTTAACCAGTCTGCCCTACCTTTGGTTGATTTTGCTCTTAAACTAAAGCCCTATATTTTGAATATAAACAGCACTATAAGTGTGCTGTCTGAATATAGTATTTTGCCTGTTTGCCTTCTGTATTTTTGTGTATAATGAATTACACATTCCATGTTACTAAAGGGAGAAGGAAGTAGTCTAATATTACAGCTCATAAAAAAGAAAATATTCCTGCTTTCTGTTTTTCTACTTTTTAGAGGGGCAGATTTTTGGAGGACAATTCATGTAGTGTATGTGACTCCAAATATCAACTAAAATTTACATATCTTATTTCAATTTAATCTCTCAATATAAGTTAATTTCCATCTTTTACATAACTAGTTCTCCTAGGAGACTTGTCCTCAGCAGCTTAGGCTGGCCTCGCACTTATGGAGATGCGATACGAGGTTTGAGACACTTTGTCCATTAACACCTTGCAGAGGTGCACTTAGTATAACCATGAGGGGAGGAAAAATGACATATTTTGAGATCTTGTTTGTTCCTGCACTTAAACCCATTTCCAAAGGGAATGTAAAAGCCAGTGCATATGGCACAAAATGTAATTCTGGACAGAGCTTGCATATGAATTACAACTCAGAGTCAAGACCACCATCTGTCCAAAAACTCCGTTCTGATCTCCTTGCTTGAAATACAACAAAATCAGAGAAAGCATGCAACACCATGAGAGAAACAGAACAAAGCAGCTGGCTCTTCATTGTAATAAAAAATGAAGTTAAAAAGAGGTGCTTGATAATAAGCCTTCAGATCTAAACTCAGATTTTTCCTTGATAATCTATCACCTAGTCATTGACTGAGTTTCTTCCCCAACCCTCAGTCTAGTTTAATACTCTGTAATGGCTGTTAAAGCTTTTGCTATGATGAGAAAATTTGGCTCAGCTTTCCCAAAGAGAAAAGAAAGTGAATACCCTAGAATACCTACAAACTATTTAAAATATGTCCAGCTGGCAGTTTTGCTTTAGAATGTCTTATTCCACAAACAACCACAATGCAGTCAACTAGCTGCTGATGCATTAAGGTATAATTATTTATCAAAAATGGCCAGTTGTCATTTGACGAACTAAACCCTGTTTTTTTGATAAACATTGAATTATTTCAGTCTAGGAGGAGTGAACTAGCTTGAATACAGTAAGGTACATACATATCTTCCTGGTACAAACCTTTACCTTAACTCCAAGCAAAGGACATTAAATAATCAGTTGCCCCTAACATAATGACATTTAACAAGTGACCTAATTTTTCAGTCACATGGGTGTTGCACAGTCTGCCTTGATGTTTTTCCAGTGGTTAGAATGAATTGGAATTCTGATGTTTATGCTGCCTGAAATTATGGCCTGTGGATCCATAAGTGGCCTTACAAGTCAAAGGAAAGGTCTAGTGAAACTAGAATCCTTTTCCAGTAATGACCTAGAGCTGACGCCTGGAGGAGATTAAGAAACAAGTAAGGAGGTAGCGATACTTCCTTAAAAGATAATCTTATCCTCTAAAAGTTCATGGATAAGAAAGCCCAGCTCTTGAAAGATGTCCACATTACTTGTCAGAACAAAATATCTTAACTAGTTTGGATACACTTCAAAATTTTGGGGTTCTTCTCTGTAATTTTAGAGGCTTATCCATGAAGAGTTTGTCATCTGTCCTTCAAAGCTTTTCCCTCCAAAAAGTATCTGCATACAGAATTATTAAAGCTTGTTCACATGATATAGTTGTTTAACTAACAGTTAAGGAATGGGGAAGAAATGTAAATATCAGATTATTTGGTTATATCAGGACCTTTATAACCACTTTGTTAAATCTCAAACTACTTATTCAGCTCACTTCCTGACCAAGCATTATTTCCAGAAAGAGTCTAACCAGAAAAAGTTTATTCAGAAAATAAAAATATCTTATTTACTTAAAGCTTTTGCCAGAAGTCTCTTGCATATGTGATCTAGGCAGGATCTAAGCAGGTGGTCTAGGCCAGTGATCTAAGCAGGATAACATATTAAATAAAATGTGTGGATTATTTAGATTCAAAATTATCTTGGATAATGCCAACATTTAAACACTTATAGCAGATTAAGTTAAAGAAACAGAAGCTGTACTACTTTTTAGTTTATTGGAAATTTAGAAACACAACTGGGATTTTTAGCAAAACAAAATTCTGATTTTTGTAAAAACACTCTTGCAGAGAAAAAAAAGACCTGAGGAAATATTTGGTTCACAGTTCCTTCCTTAAACAAACTGTTACTATGGCTGTATCAGTATTTGCTTAGCTTAAATCTGTATGATATATGTTAAGGATAAAAATACTATTTTTGTTGGCACATTTTGGTTGACAATAAAGATGGACAAGAGTTGAAAGTAGCTTTTCAACTATTTTCCTAGCAAAGTATGACACAAATCTCCTTCATTTCCAAATTGAAATTTTAAGTAGGAAAAATTTTCCTATGTCTTTATATTCCATATAATTATTTTTTAATTATTTTGCCAATATAGTGAGAACTCCTAAGAAAGTACATCATAACAAGGCCACTACAAAACAAATAAGACTGTAGACAATTATAAATTATACTATGTGGCAAGTGCAGCTGCATTAGATTTGAGGGAAGGAAGAATAGACCTGGAAGCAAAACCAAAAGATGGCTGACAAATGGTCACTTAATCTGAAGTTTACAGTTCAGTATCAATCCTATACGTAAACATCCCTTTCAAATTAAGTTGTTCACTCGGAGCAAGGGAGGATATTCAGACTTTCATTGTGTTTACACTAGACAGTTCAAATGATCAGCTATTTATTAAAAAAGGTCGTCTTAACACCTAAAATCAGTGAGTAGGAACTTAGTAAGAAAGTCTACCACAAAAACAGCTTTGAAAAAAAAAAATCTAAAAAAGAAAAGGCACTGGAAAGCTTCTAGGACATGAGGATTCTGCAGAGGTATTTGATCATCTGCAAGATTCTGTATTGACTGGGCTCCTTAACCTTCAAGTTAGCCAAGGAAAGATAAAAATACCCTTCCAATGGAAGCCAACTGCATAAGAAAAAATCAGATACTTGAAGACTTCCCAGTCACCCCTACAAATCTTCTAGAGTTGATACTACTCTGAGTTCAGAATTATCAAATGGTTTGGGAAAAGCTAATTTATTCTCTTGCTGTAAAGAGCCTGACTTGATAGTACAAGAAGCAGATCTAGAGCTGTAAGACAATTGACGAGCAGATTCAGTGCTTGCTAAGGGAAGCGATGCCCTAACACACAACGTCTTCCAGACGGCTACCAGGCACTGGCAAATGTGACTGAACTTCGCACGTACTCAAAAAATAGTACTGTAAGAAGACACACGTGTCGTTGGCCGACTCTGAGCACAGAAGACGCAAAGGTCAAATTCTGTAAAATATGATGTGCTTTTCATGAGGTACAGAGTGCCTCCGACGCTCACAGACCTCAGTGTAACTTCCAGGTGCCAAACTCCTTTCTAGGACAGGAATTACACGTCTGAGTATCAAGTATGCAATTAAAAATGTCCATCTTCCTTTCTATTGGGAGGTAATCTGTTTGTGGCACTCATATCTACTTTCAGAAGTCTTATTGGAGGATGCACAGTAAAAGTGCAGATACTCTGAGAAGGTAGTACATAAAAGAGAAATACAGTGTGCTTTCTTGTAGGTGAATCCACGAGCAAGGCAAAATTGTCTCTGTTCTGCCAATGAGCAACTGTGTGAGTATGGACACATCGCATTCATCACTACATCATAGCCATTCCACTTTTTCCCACTGTCCCTAGGCAGATTATTAGCTCTTAGGAACAAGGAATGGCAATTGTCATTATAAGTCTTGAATAATGTTTTTATTCATAGATCTCAGCATGCTTTATAAAAGGAGATGAAAGTCAGCATTTGTGATACAAAGTGGGATGAAATGGATTTGGAAAAAGTTGCACTTGACGCTAACCACGTCTCCTGATTTCAATTCAGATGATTTAGCCACCAAGTATGCAATAATATATTTGAACACTGGTTAGCATACAGGACTCCTATTCTTGGTGGGGCTTCTAAAGGCAAATGGATATAAGCAAGAATAGAACACCAAAATGTATAAATTAAGCAGTTAAAAACTCAAACTGGCAGTAGTTTATGGCCATATGCTGTGCCCAAAACTCGATGGGTAAGCATGCAGGGACATTAGGACGCTGCCCGGAAATGAGAATCTGGGCCTCGGTTAGTTGACCAGTTATGTTGCCAGCACATCTAAATGATTTACATTATGGGATGTGCAAAGCGTTCTGCAGGGTAACAGCATGTGACATTTTATTACAAAACTAACATTTAATTAGCTGCCTGGAACTTGACTGATGAATCAAATATGCTCATACATTTCGCATTAACCCAATATAAAAATCATGTATAATTTCAGTCAAGAAGATGACATTGCTATTATAAAACCCTTCTGCTTTAAACCCAATTGAGACCATGGAATGTATTCTTAATGTCGAAGTTTTATGCAATGGTGGTTAACCATTATACTATTCTTGTGTGTACAAGGCATATATACTCCAGAAATATATATTTTAAAATTAATTTTTGAGACTTTATTTTATTTCATTCCAACATCAAGAGTTTGAATAGATAGCAGATGTAAAACAAACTGCAGAATGATTTTTTTTTCATTTTCTAAAATGAAATTTATTTTTCTAAATTGAAAAATAAATCTTAAAATACAAAATCTCAATTCTTGTTATTATATTCCTTGATGTAATTCTTAACTTGTCCTGCTTTGTGTTTATCAATTTTTTTGTGTTTCTCCACAAACCTCACCACAGATCACCTTGCTCATTTTCTTAGTTGCAAAAATATGTCCATATATATTTTTCAGTCCTGAGAGGTATGCAGTTAGTCTGTTCTAAAAGACACCTACACTGAACTCCCTTAAAAATTCAATTAGGAATAGTTCAGATTCTAAGCTCTGTACATACTCATATATTTTCACTGAACTTAAAAAAAAAATAAAAATAAAATCACAAATGCCAAAAGAAAAAAGTACTCTCAAGACTTCTAGTAATTTTTTGCAGAGTCAGGCAATTTAAATTGTTTCTTTGACTAAAAACAATCAAAGTATTAGACCATTATCTGACCTGAAATGTTTGAGGTCCAGCAGTCACTAAAATGTGACCCTCTTGGAAATAGTCTAGAGGGTATCAAATCCTCAGATATACCTTTACAGTTTGAAAGGATTTCAAACCCTCAGATGAGCTCCTGACCGGAGGAGTAAAATTTAATCAGGATGGTAGTGATCATGAGACATACTGTGTACCTTGTTTAGCTCCAAAAAGGGAAATGTGCATTGCAGGATCAGACCTTGCTCCTTCTATTTGACTACAATCCTGTCTGCTACAAAACTTCAAGAAAAAAATGTGAATTACTGAATAAATAAACCGACAGAAATTCAACCCAAGCAAAATGATCAATTGTAAACAGCTGGCATTTTTTATTGCTGGTTCCATTCTGCTATCATTTAAAATGCTAAATATGAAATAAGATGATGAAATATTATGCTACTGACTATGTTTTTATACATGAATCTGTTGTAAGCTGACTTCTAAAATGAGTACTCTTCAAATGAAAATTATATATTTCTATTTTTTAATTCTGTCAGTAATAGTGATGTCAAAGATGCCTGTATAGAAAAATAAATATCAAAATTAAAACTGAATTCTCAATTTATACCATAGTTACATTTTCGCCATAACTTAGGAAAGAGAAGTAATGAATGGCAATGAAAGAGAAATAATGAATAGCAATGAAATTAGTTAATCCTATTATCCAAAAATTCTCACTCAACATGTTAATTGGAACTCTAGAAAATTGTCAAAGGAAGTAAGAAAGGAAATAAATGCTTGTCTACCTCCTCAGAGCTTTGGAAGGGCCCGTCAGAGAACTTAAAGCTGGAGAAATTAAGACCAGTTACTGCATAGACGAACCCAAGCGATCCCTGTGTTTCCAGTGGAAGCGAAGTGGTTTTTGCCATGCAGCAATAACAGAAATACTCTCCTGTCCGATTTTGTGCAGAAAATTATCATCCCACCCAGGGGGCCGCCAGAGGCAAACGTCAGAAGTGGCATCATCCCTACGACCAGCTCTGCCTCCCAGCCCAAAGAGCGGGTTTCCAGGGCAGGGAAGACGTTTCACTGCAGGGCTGCGCCAGAGCTGGGACCTGGGAGGGACGGGCGCTCAGGGAAAGGGCTGGAGGAAGGAGAGGTAAGAGAGACAATCTGGCAGTTCATGAATCAGTGGGAAAATAAATAAAACTGAAAGCAAAACTTCAGAGTAGGGGTCTGCATAGCAGAGCTAAAGGAGGGTGTAGCCTTGTCGCCCCGTAACTCTGTTGCTATTGCTTGCAACCCACTGTTTTAGGACATGCTTCCAGGTCTGTCGGGGCTGGGTCTGCCAGAAGATTTGGTTTATCCTGCAACAGCAATTGTCTAATAACCAGTTATCTAATATTTACCTGAGTAAATAAAAACACTCCACCCTTTGCTTTGGCACCTTGATATGACATTTTTCAAAAGTAAATATAAATAACACAGCAATGCCCCGCTACTAAAAAATTAATATCCCCGTATTTCGCGTGTCTTTTTTTTTTCCCACGAGCAGTCATGCCCTTGCTTAGCTGGAAGCACAATCTTGTCAAGGCACAAGAAAGCACCAACCCAAGAACTACATTCATTTTTTAAGCATCCTCAGCAGCACTGCTCCTTGGGTCTCTTGTGCAGAGGAGAGAATATTTTGCATTTGTCCATAGCAAGTAAAAGCATCTACATATGAATTCTGAAAGCTTTTTGATACGTAGGTTGAAATAAAAGACAATAAATGTTATTTCTAATTAGCTTAACACATTCAAAAGACATACAGTTCAACTAAGAATATTCTCAGCACCCTGGGAATTAAAAGAAATACCAACAGCAGGTGTTAGTGGCTTAGTAGTCAAGTATCTTTCTCAAGATCACTGCAGCCAGCGGCAAAGCTGAATCAATAATCTCCTGGATCCTCCAGACCATTAATTGTTCTCAAATTCTTATACCAATGACTGGATGAATTCTGACATAATGTTTGTAATGACATCATTCCCTAGAGGTTATTTGTAATGCATGAGTAGAGAGGCAGAATCCCCTCCCTCGACCTGCTGCCCACGCTGCTGTCGGTGCAGCCCAGGACGGGGTCGGCTCTCTGGGCTGCGAGCGCACGTTGTCGGCTCTTGATGAGCTTCTCGTCAACCAACATCCCCAAGTCCTTCTCCTCAGGGCAGCTCTCAATCCCCATATTTCTCAATAAGTGAAATGAAATTATTCCAAGAAAGACAGAGACAGCTCAGCCAAGATAATCCGAAACCTAAAATTATCCATTGAAAATAGAAATTGTTATAATATGACCGTACAAAAAAGGCTATAAAATACAAAACTGTTGAGGACACTTAGTTGGGTCCTAATGTCTCGGAATACAAAATGTCATTTATAACATATTGATTCATTCGTAATTTAATGTGGTACTTAGAAAAAGTGCTTCATTATTTGCTGTCCATCAGAAAAGGACAGAATAATAATTAAAAAAAAAGCTCAGCTTTACAATATGTGTAGATGACCAAAAAAAAAAAAAAGACAAAAATCACAATCATAAAATGTTACAAATTTATTCACTCATGTTCTAAAGTATTATTAGTGCAGTGTTTGATTTCTAGATTGTGCTATTCATATACATTTTAACACGGCACTTGTATTTCCTTGATTTTTCTTCTGTCAAATTCAGATCCAATTGCCTGGGGCGGGTGTTATGATATTCTGGGGGAGTATGGGGGGATGGGGAATATTCTGGGGAAGAGATCTGAGTTCTCTTCTGCCTCATCAAGCATAAGAACGGTTAATGGTGTCAGCCTGAAATAAAGATGTGGCCATTACTTGAACAGGTGAAGGATGATTGTTCTTACACCTACAGTCTTCCTTTCTTATTGTCTCATTTTTGCCTTTGGCCCACGCTTCACCTCCCACCGTAGCAGTACTGTGTTATACTTTCTTTCATTATTCTTTCATTAACCACTCAACTTCGTACAGATGTAAACTGCTTACAGCTGTTGTCTTTTAGGATCAGCAATTGCTCTCTGTGTTTCTCTGGGCACTTCACATTCTCACAGCAAAATTCACCCTACCTTCTTCATTTCTTTGTTTCCTACTAATAAGATGCCCAGCAATGTGTAAATCGCTGTAATCTCATTATGTCACTATCACATTTTTACTGTCACATTTATTCTCCTTTATGAAAGCCACTAGAAAAGAAAACAAACAAACGAAAATGATCAAGCTATGTTACAGGCAGGCAGAAAACAGATTTTCTCCTGCAATCAAGAAATTTTCTATGCTATTGGTAATGCCAATATGCAGATATACCCCTTAATGCCTAACCTATCAGTTCTCACTGTTACTCTTAGAATACTTGTTCTATATATCAGTGGTAGGGCTGGGCTGTCATTTCCTACTTACTATGTATCCATATTTTTCTATTTCTCCACTTACTTCTGCCCTAAGACAAAGAAAATATTCTTTTTTTTTTTTTTTTCATTGAAGCTAAAGCATGACAGTGTGTTCTTCTTCATAATTTGCATAAGAAACTCTTAGATGAATTCAGCAGTTGACAATGATATTCCTAACTGGTTAGCCAAACTGACAGTATGAAAAATAAAAAATAAGAATTCACAATACAGAACTAAACAATAAAAATTTCACTAAATAAAATAATTTGAAACAGGAAATCTGGTGTAATTTACACTAATGTTAAATTCCATGCAGAATCTGTGAATGGGTATAATTTACATTGGATCTTACAGACTTGGAAGATGAAGGTGGCTGGAAATTTCAACTATTACAGTTTTATGATCAGAAATTATTTTCTGAATTGAAATTTTCCATTCTAAGGTCATGCTTTTTAAAACTGTTTCTATCAGTTTCTTTCAGCATAGCCTGATTTCACTGTGACTAAAAATACTCTAATTCATAAGCAGGTCTGAACCTCTAGTTTTAAAACCTCCAACAAGACAAAGTGTATTTCCCTATTTCTTTTTATTGAAGTTAATACTGTCATCATCAGTTAGAGTCTCATTTTCTTCTGGGCTGGGTTTATTAGAAGACTTTATTTGCCATTATGCAAATAAGGCTATACATTGATCTATTTGTATGATTAATCACGGAAGTCAAATAATTGAAGCTATCATAAGCTATGTCCAGGAACCAGGCTTAAGAAAGATGGTATCAGTTGCAAGACTATAATTCCTATGAAATATTACGCCACTATGGAAAAAAAAATTCTCTTCAGCAAAATAAAAAATAATCTAAAACTCTTACTATGATATTTTGGCCAAAATATTTTAACATTTTAAAATATCTTTCTGGCATTTCCAAAAAATATTAATATTTTTGAAAATTTTCATCCTAAGCTAGGATGAAAAGAAACGTAGAAATGTAAAAATTAATGTAATGATACTGGATATTACATTCTTAATTTCATTCAGCTCTCGTAAGAACTATTCACATAGAAGTAGGGATTATCACAGACATCAGACCACTCTGAAGAAACTGATGTTTGGTGTTCTGCCTGTTTCTCATGTCTGTGCATAAATGTCAGGCTAGTAGCTGTGGAGCAGTCAAGACTACTACTAGCTAAAATAGTGAAAACTTCTCTGTTTCAGACTTGTCTGTAAAGTGACAATATTTATAGTTTCACTATTATGTTGCTATAAATACTGAATATAAGCTACTTTCCAGCCAGAGGTTTCATCACAGACACAGAGAGGTAGCAAAATTGTGTACAGAACAAAAATATATTGCTAGATATAAGAAGCTTAGCATCAGAAGATAAGCTGTAAGTATTTTGCAACCTTGTTTCTAGCAAATTTAGACATAAAGTGAAAAAACCAACTGGATAAACAACTTGAAAGTAGATACAGAGTTCATTCTGCTTACTTTTTAAGCAGAAAAATGATACTGTGATTTAACTGCTCTCTTGGAAACAACAGATTTTCTATTCTTAACATCTGTTCTTTCCTGGATCTGTAGCATGGTTGTCCTCCAACTTTTTTTGGCTGAGCTGCTAGAAAAAATGAGAAAGAACTTCAAAAGAAAAAAAAAAATTCCATACAGTTAAATGAGCAGGCAGGAAGCTGAAGAGAAGGATTAACTGATTGACTGACATATATTACTATAAAATAAAACCCCCATATGCAAGTAATACGTTGGGCTGTTTCATACAGAATACCTGATTATTTTTTTTTATTTTACTACTTGGAAATGACTAGGAAGTGAAAGGAAGTCTTTTTAGTTTACTAGCCCTACTCAGTGTCTCCAGATATCCTCATGCATTTTGACCTGAATCTTTTTACTCTTAGTTCATTCTTTCCAGTGGGTGATCCATTTCTCTGTATTACTGAGGGAAGAGTATGATATGATGAGCTCTTTACAGTGGTAAACTGTATTATTACTTATACATGAACAGTGTTTGGGCAAATCATGTTACTAAGGCCTCTGAGGTGTTTAGAACCTCTCAGTCCTTGCTATTTTTTTTTTTATTATTTATTTTTATTTATTTATTTTTGTTTTACTTAGTATTCAAATATTTTTGTCAGACCCTTTTCTGGGCATAATTTGGCTGATACGCTGTTCACAAACAATTCCTTTTCTACAACATCCTATCTTCATTCAAAGCGTGTGTAGTAGTCATCTAGGCTACAAAGACTTCTACTCCATGGTGGGCTGATTTTTCTAAGAAGGTGAAAAAGAGTTAAGTGATTTCAGACAGCTTAGGACTCCCTTTGTGCAAAATTATTTAAAACCAAACAAATAAACAAACAAACCCAAGCCCTCTAAGCATTGTTATACAGTGTACTGAAAAATATAAGTACTTTATGTTTTCTGAATAAAGGTATGGATTTTATTCAAACAATGATTTTTTAAAAAAATCAGTCCAGTCTTTACAGAATCTTACTAAGAAGCGACAAATACAGGGAGTGCCAAATTCAGATGCATACAGTTTAAGATGGAAATCATGAGCTTTCTTCTGTTTGCTTTTGAGGTATTTATCTCAGAGATGAATTATCAGTAATTGCTTCATATGAGATATATACAGAGTGAAACTTAATTAGTAATTTAAATGTACACCAAATTGGAACATTTTGAATCTCAATTAAAATTAATGGCTGCAATTAATTCAGACTTATTAGTCACCAACTCGTTCCCCATTCCAGCTGCTGACATTTTCAAGTAAATGAGACAGTGTTTGGTGAATCCGTGTCATAAACAACACCATCAAGGGGTGCTGTCAGCTGTTTATTTGTCAGAAAGATGTTAAAACCTTTCCATCTGCCTTCCAGTTGCCTTTATGAGGGATCTACCAATCACAAAAGCTGGCAGATCACTGCCTGTGTAATGTGAAAAAGCTTCCATTAGTCCTGAGATAAGCACAGAGCTGCTCAAATCCTCGTGTTGATTAAATTAATCTTTCTTATTAACATGTGAGGAAATAGAAATTCAGATTTGTTTGCACATGTTTGTCAAGAGGAATAATAATTCATGTGTATAAAAGATACAACCATATTTTTGAGGACACAGGTTCTTATAATAGCTAATTTAAGAGTCATCCTTCTTCTGTCCTTATTCCAAGAGGCAAGTTAGTCAGAGCTTTTGCACATATTTGTTAAGCTGTGCATTCTAACCCAAAACTAATCCAAATCCAGACAAATGTGAAATTCTTGTTTGTCTGGGGAAACATTTCATTAAGTATCCATTAAGTCTCACCCTTACTTTTACCTGTGATTATTATGCTACATTCATTTAAAAATTGATGAAACCCAAAGCACAGAGAAAATGTCACCTGTTGTCAGCTTCAGAGTCTTATACAAACCCCTTAGAATTGATACCCCACACTCAGTGTTCCAGTGAATAAACGACCTCTTCTTTCCAAAATGAAGGAAAATCTATGTTGAAGTTCTCAGCTTCACTTCGTAGTGAGATGTATTTAGATTGTGCTACGCAGCGTGCTAAAATCTTGTAAACATGGCAAAATAAACCTATATCTTGCCACCATAGGATATTATTTCATGTTAGGTAAAATCTAATAAAGTGTTCCCATGTTGAAAATAACCCTTTTACCTAGGCTGTTGACAAAAATATCTGCTTTTAGCTTACAAAATGACCTATGCAAAACAAATGACTCCAGGTTAGAATGACAGAGTGAAATGTTAATTTAGAAAACTTCAGTAGGCAAGTCAAGTATTAGTAGGTACACTCAGTGTGCACCACGATAAGTGTTATTAATATCTGTTAAGCATATGACTAGAAAATAACACATTATCTTCTTCTTGGTGTGTTCAGATGGGCCTGAATCTGTGCTTGCCATTAGATAAGCTTTGTTTTTCTTTTCAGCTGGCATTATAAAAAGCAGCAAAGTCTGTAAAATTTTATTATATATCACAACTACAGCAACAAACTGTTCCTCTGGGATTAGGGCATGCTCAGCAATCAGCATATTTAAACCATATACCACAAGAAACTGAACCAGGGCAGAGTCTCTTTTAGTCCTGCAATCTATTAAAACTCCTTTTTTCTGTGAAAGCATCCTAAATGCTTTGTGGCTTCTAGCTGCAGCGTTTACTTGCCTGCTGCTTCACAGAAACTCAGAGCCACAAAATACCTGTGCTCTTCCTTACTACACGCACAATCCTGCTCCGACCCCTGCTTGATGCTTGCATACTTTTGGAGCCTATGGATCTTTCTAGCTAGTGCTAAGGCCAGTAGTTGGTATAATAAAAGCTATTATCTTTACTTATCTTTACTTATCCACTTTATCTAACCAAAAACTCGATGAGGTACAAATTCATGTAGCAGATCACATTGTGTTTCTGTATTGGATGCCTTTGGCCAGTTCCACAGTATGAAGAGATCAGAAACCAATTTTACCTACCTTGAACTTGTAGATTAGCAAGGGAATTTTCCAGGTTTAGTGAGCCAGCTCAATGGCTTTCTCTTAAGATATCTCTCTCTACCACTTAGGTCAGTTTTTCCCAAGGCACGTTTTTGTTCCAGGCTATTCACAGCGTACTATGTGAATGACTATGTATGACGGGTACAGTATGCCACTATATGATGCATAGTACTGGGATTCCTGACAACTGTTATTCCTTGATTTATTTTATGTTTTAAATTTTGTCCTAATACTTTCTTAATGTATTCTTTTTAAAAAATAGCAGTAGGTCTTAGAAAGCTCTTCCTTAATCTAACCCTTATCAATGTACAGATATTCTGAGTCTCTTTCTTGTCCTGTCACTTTTACATCATGGCTTTCAAGATAGTAATCTTCAACCTGAAAAGTGTTTCCAGAATTTCAATATTAAAAGAAGTAAGCATTGTTGCTATTTCAGCACTAGTATTAGTAAAAATGATAACTATACTTCCTTTATAGTTCTGAATCTTACAGGCTGGGCAGATATAGAGGCTAATTTGTTTTATAAGATAATATTATTTCATTGTTTGCAGAAACCTAAAGCAAATTTTAGTCTGCCAGCTAGTTCATCTCCTATGGGCTGAGAAGTTATCCAGAGAGATTGTTATGGAAAGACAGAGTAAGCCTTTGCCTACGGCATCAGACTTCCAGAGACCACAAAATGGTTACTGCTCCACCGCCACCGCTTCCGATGACAAAGCCTGAAAGAGCAGCTGCCAAAACACCCGAGAAAGTAGCGGTGCCTCCCAGCAAACCTCGTCCTTCTGAGCAGTCTTCCTCTAGCTTTTCCTGAGTCACCTCTTCCTCTGCCTTCTCCTTCCCTTCCTCTGGCAGGAATATTCTAATAATGCTTGGACAATTTTTCTGTACTGCCGAGAAGCTCTGAACCAACTCTGGTACTCCGCTTTCTCACCCTCGTGCATTACAGGTAAACTCTAGGGAATGATGCTGAGGAATTTACTCCATAATCATAATCAAACAATTGGAGATAAATACAACACTACAATACAGGAGAACACAGTGTAATACTTTTAAAACAAGGATGAGACTGCATGACCTGAGAATTTTGTTTTACCAAAATAGGGTGAAATACACAGCTGCCACCAAAGCAGTTGGTTATTCCTAGGACATACAATCAGATATTTTCAACCAAACTAATTTAGAATTTGCCTTCAATACAGAAAAGATGGTTCCAGAACAGTATGTGTACAAGGTTGGTTTTTTTTTTCTGCAGTCCATCTAAAACATGATTGCAACTTGCATAAAAGGACAGAGGAAACCTCTATTGCCTGCAGGTTCCTTAGCTGCTACATGAGACTAGCTGCTCCAGCAAAAACTTTCTAGCCTTCACTAAGACTGCCAGACAGACTTTGTGTCAGATTGCTCAGAAAAGACAAGATGTTGAAACAAACCTGGGAAACAGCGTGAGGAAGTTAGATGCAAGGAGATTTCTCAGTGAGAGGGTAGTCGCCTTGCCCCTTTTGAAGAAGTTACGTACGAGTCACTTCCATGTCAGGCCAGCATGGACGGTCTCAGGTATCTGTAAAAGTCAGTGCCAGTACCTTTCTTCAAAACATTCCCTGCGCTCTTTTTAAGCACCACTTTCCCTGCTTTGCGCCTAGTGTGCTTCCAAAGGCTAAAGCAATTCAATGGGAAACATGTTTTCAGAAAAAGAAATGTCATTGTAACTTAGATTATTTTAAATAAGCACTATACATTTACTGGGTATGTCCTATACCTGTTACTTCCCTCTCATTGGCACAACTCAGCGAAGACAGGCTTAGAAACTAATATTTTCACTTGGAAAATTGCATGAATGGATGAAAGGAAAACAGAAAGCATGTACATGATATGTTAATTTTAAGTGAGCTTCTGATCCCACACTCCATGAAAGCTCAGTATTATTCCAACTGGTCTGACTACAGTTGTGGTCGGATTTGGAGACAGTCCGAAGGATGGTAAGGAGTACAATGTAAAATTTTGACTGCTTATCTAAAATTAAAGCAAAGACCATAATGGATTAAAAATATGGAATTACACTCCTTTATAGTTATCTTAATTATCTTATTAGGAGAGAATAGACACGTGACAAAAACCCGATAGAATCTTGGCATCAGTAAGAGTGAAAATACAAACAAAATCTTTTAGACCTGAGTCCCAGTCATCTTTTTGGAAGCATGAAATATGCCCATTCGCATAGCAGGCTGTAGGAACTGAAGATGCCTCATGCATTCCAAGATCTGTGCAGCCCCACTGCTGAACCATAGCTCTTGAAAGATGAATGTAAAATGAGATGCAACTTTGGAAACACAGAAGGCTGAAAGGGTGAGAGAAGGTAATCATGTGAATAACAAATCATCAATGTGATAGAGAGACCTGCCTGATGGACAGCCTCAGAAATGCAAAGGACTTGTGTGTGTGATAATGAACTGTGAGTTTTCAGTGTGAGATGACAGCAAAGGAAAGCCAAGGCTTTCCAATTTAGGGCTGAGTATGCAGAGGTATCGCATGACAAAGCAGACAGGCAGCACTGGCCTCTGAGCATCTCTGCTGGAATAATACTTTGAATGCAGGATTCAGTTCAAGAAGCTACCTTCCATATGAACATTTATAAACTGCAGGGAATTCAGAGACAACC
>JAOBAS010000028.1:5679733-5699455 GCA_025311575.1 Elanoides forficatus | reverse complement strand
CTTTGAATCAGGCTTTAAGTAATTGAATGAGTTAATGTTACGTGGAGTTTGAACACTGATATGATTTCTTTGAGACAGCTGTTAAAAGGAAACTTTTGATTTATGTAATTTCAAATAATTCTTTAGCATAACTGTAGCTGTAACTAAACTATCACAATCTTCTCATCAAATAAGAGTTATAACCTTCATTTTAATTAAGGATGCTTTTAGCTTAGGATAGTTACTAGTTATTTATAGACAAAATAGCCAGATACAGGCGGGGGTATTTTGTGATCGTGTCGGACAATGAGAATAAAACAGAAACAGTTTTAGGAGGAACAGTATTAATCTACACAAGCTAGTATACAAACTAGTAAATAGTTTGCACAGCGATATAGACGTATAAGGGTTTTTTAGATTTGGTAAAGTATTAAACATAGTACACCAATATCTGTCCTAACCTGTATTGCTTTAAACTTAAATTTCTACTCCCCATCAGTCACCATCACTAAACTTGCACATTGGAGATCAGAATTCATGCCTTTATATATTAGAGTAACTTCATGCAATGCTTACTTAAACAGTAAAGACAGTAGAGACTGAATATTGCAGAAGCCAAACACTAAATGAAAGGTCTTCAAGAAAAGGCAAAGGGGAAGTTAGGATCACAACTCCCATTAGGAACTAATGAAGCAGATTACCAAACTCCTCTTTAATCAGTATCTCCAACTCACGTGAATATTTATGCAAGTACTTTTCTGTGTTTGAAAATCGGCCGGTCCTCATTAACCAAAAAGGTGTTTTAGATTGCTGCAACCTACCACAAAGCAAACAACTGAACAGGAGAATTAACAAGATACCGCTTTCTTGGCAATTGCAAAAAAACATTTGATGGTCCTATTTGCAGATGAATGCTTCAGCAACCCTGTTGGCAGGAGATGCATTTGTTAATTTTTGAAGCTTTTTCTTCTCAGATGCAATTGCACAAAGCAGATTGGTGGGTCAGAACTAGGCCAAATATTGCTTTCTTTCAAAGGAAGAAAGAGTGTGTATGTATGCCTATGCAAGACAGAAATTTTCTGGGAAGAGTTAAATACTAATCTAGTACAATGAAAAAAAATTACTAAGTATTATTACCTCATTATGATACAGTCATATCTCCTTTCATTCTCTGGAGTTGGTTGATCTGCAAAAAGCCCAAGTAGGCTGTATGTCTCATCTAGTCACTGCAGAGAATTTTACTAATCTTCTAACAGCACTCAGAATTCAGCTTTCTCAGTAATTTTCTTGGGGTAATTTTTACCTATATTTTTATTTCCTTCTGCTGGGAACATGGAGAAACTGCCTTCATTTAAGGAAGGTGCTAATTAAAACGTAGCTATTTATTGAAGTCGGTAAATTTTGCGCCGGGAAACTGAAGCCCATGAAGCCACTTTTTGAACATCTTTGTCACTGATCAATGTGAACAGAAAGCCTAACATCAACAGCCGTTACAAGGAAAAAATAGAATAATAATGAAAAAGTACCAAGCTGTTTATTATTTTCTAGCACTTTGCTTGTGCTTGTTCTCATTGAAGGTATGCCTTTGGACACATGGATAAATAAATCTTGAGCTTCATATTGCTGTACTAAAGATACACTATCACCAAACCCACAAAACGATATTGCATCATCTTCTTTCTATACTTCAATAAAAGCACCTATGTAGCTCTATATGAAGAACAAAATGAAACAGCTGGTAGATATGTAACACGCTACATGGTCATTACTTTCTTAATATGAGCCATCAACAACAGTAGGAAGGAAAAATAGCTTCCTAAACTTTTGGCATTCTTACACTGCAATTAAACTAAACCACTTTACTATGAAAACCAAAGGAAAAAAAACCCTGGGAAAATGTAAAACAAACAAACAAACAACCCCTTTTATCAAAAGAAACTAGAACTAGGACTACAATTCTTCACGAGCTGTGACTTTATAATGTATTAAACATATCCTGCTAGCAGAAAACATTAATTAGAGCTGAACAAAAAAAATCACAATGAATAATTTACTCAATGAACTTAGCTTCTTCTTCAGCTTGCAGTGTGTCTGTGAAAAGATAATGATTTCTTCTGTTGCATTTTGGTATTCAAAAGCTCTGAACAATTAAAATTATCTTCTGTAAGGTGACTGGTAAAAGCTAATGATCACACTTCACACTGAAAGAAAAAAGTTTTCTCACAAATGATATGGCACCTTGCATAGGTGAACCACACAACATAGCAGGTTTTGCAAACAGATGCATTGAACAGAGATAAGAATAATGGAAAATTCTTCCTAAATTCAAAGGGTCATTATGTCTACATGATAACAGTCTTGAAACTCCATGAACTCTAAAAGTGATTGGATAGGGAAGAAAAATATCAAGTAAACTTCAGACACTTCAAAGTAAAAGTGGAAATATTATGGAAAAATTTAGTTGTCATTTTTGAAGTTTATCGCAAAAATCTCTTTATTAGGCAAGACCTGCACTGAGTCACTTTGAAAAGCTACAGACAGAATATACAGATCGGCCCGTGATGATCCAATTGCTGATTAATTCTCTCAGGTAATCTGTTTTCTCTAAGTTTTGCAAATTCACAAATTGGAGGTTATTAAAATAAGTTCCCAGGTCCTTTTAGTAAATTGGCCTTCAAGATACTAGAATTTTAGATGTTACTGCTACCACAGATTTACAGAGCAGATGAACACACAGGGAACCTATATATTATGCTTGAAGAGCTATTTTAAGCAAGCTGTTCAGACAGGGCAGGTTCCCTCTCTAACACTCCCAGGAGTCCCTCTTGGGGAACCTGACCCTAGCAGGCTATCACTTTCTGTCTCTAAAACATAGAGAAGAATATGTATGTTCAGGTCCCATCCTGGCAAGGGTCAGTATGTAGAGTGTGTACCTGGATCGGGGTATGCTTGTGGTTAATGCAATTAAATACATCCTAACAGAATCACCTTACCACAGTCAGCTATTTTCAGCCATATTCACAAAGCCTGCTACTTTTTAATTTTCCTTCCTGCCTACTGTTCAGGAGAGAAACATTAGACATATGAAGGCATGAGACACTCAGTTTTCCAATATCAAAAAACTTGAAAATGTTAAGAATGTTCCAGTTCAGCAAATATCCACTGACTGATTTCCAGTGGAAGCCAAGGCAGCATATTTTAAATCTGAGCATAACCTATTTATGTTTAAACTGACAGCTCTCGTTATGACTTGATTTGCTAATACGTAGCTGTTTAAATCTTGATTGGTGAGTGGCTTTTTTCTTTCAAACCTACTACTGAACATCTTTGTTTCACAAATGCAGGCAGTGTCAATTCCCAACTGATGTGGTTGGACAACACTAGCAAGTTAAGGGTTATGTTTAACTTATGGAAGTTGTCATAGTTTTTTTTCTTTCAATAGCACATTTTGTTTCAGCTTTTTTTTTTCATCTCAGATTTCATCATTTATCCATCCAAACAGGCAAAATAAATTCAAGAACTTTCCTAGTTCAAATTTACTTTTACTACTACTACTACTTCTACTGCCCAGTCATTGTTCTATTTATTTCTAAAAGTTATTTTTTATCCTGACATATCATGAGCCTATATATTCTGCAGGTAATATCTAATCAGATTTCTCTAACATCCCTCTTTCTGTGATAACTTGCCTCTCCTCTCTAAAGTTTTATCTTATTATGTGCATTCCTCAATTGCCTAGTTGCTGTTGTCCAGTAAATATCAACACTTCCCTACTTTTTCCTCGAGACCCTCTCACCACATGAGGTTTTTGCCATTTTTTTTCCCTTGGGTCTTGCCACTACCAATAAGCCATGTGAAGCAGATACAACGAGAAATAAAAAATTGAGCTTTACCCAACAACATTTCCTTTCATCAGATCTCTAAATATAGCAGGTCTACACCTGTCCTTGGTGTCAGGCACGCATCCATGGCAAGAACATATATAAAAATAAATCCAGATTAGACATTACAGAGACAGGCTTTAACTTCTTATTTATTGACTCTCCTCCCTTAAATACCAAAGCCAATGAGCATTTCCATAGTTTTGCAGCCCATGATCTTAGAGTGCAAGGCTTCAGGTAGGAGATTCTTTCAAAGGGCTCCCAACTTGGCTCTTTAGCACAAAGCACAAAACGTAGTTTAATGTTTCCTTTACCTCAACTGCAAAGTCTTTGAGTGGCTGTTCACACCGCAAGGAAAGAAGCCTGTCTTTCTATCTTTGTATCCAACCTAGGCCTGTCTGTGGGGGCAGAGGGGAGAGATGGGGAGAGGACGGAGAAGAGAAGGCTCTGGGGAGACCTTGTTGCAGGCTTCCAGTACTTAAAGGGGGCTTATAAGAAAGATGGGATCAGACTTTTTAATAGGTGCTGTAGTGACAGGACAAGGAGTAATGGTTTTAAACTAAAAAAGGGTAGATTCAGACTAGATATAAGGAAGATATTTTTTATGATGAGGGTGGTGAAACACTGGCACAGGTTGCCCAGAGGTGGTAGATGCCCCATCCCTGGAAACACTCCAGGTCAGGCTGGACGGGGCTCTGAGCAACCTGATCTAGTGGAAGATGTCCCTGCTCGTTGTAAAAGGGTTGGATTAGATGGCCTTGAAAGGTCCCTTCCAACCCAAACCAGTCTGTGATTCTCTGAGACCAGAAGGGTACCGATGGTGGCACTAGCATGTTGTGAACAAGCAGTGAGCAGAGCTACTCACAACGGGCAAGACAGCAGTGCTCATACGGGAGGGAAAACAATGAAAAGATAGAAGCAAGCCAACCATCTTCTCTAAATGGCAGACCTTTTTTTAACATGAGAAGGAAGGAGTGGAGAGTAGGGACTGCCTTTTTAAGAAGATTAAAATCTATCACAGGGCACAAAAGGTAATTTGCAAAGGTATTGCTCAAAGGAATTTACCAGCATCTCCCCACTAAGCCTGCAAATTACACTGCTAAATACAGCAGGCCAGCAACTGTTCTCTGCCCATAAAGCCAAATGGTGACACTGAGCTTGTGTCCACATGGTTACAGCCTCCCCTCCTCTCCTACCAAAGACAGATTTACCTTATCTATGTTGCCAGCTGGGAACAGCCCCTGCCCTATTCTCTTGCCCTAAATCATGCCTGGGCACCGTTTCAGAGCATGCGATTCGGCACAGACTGAATCCACACCAGCGTGAGCGCTGGCAGAGCAGCCGTAGAGATGCACACAGGGTAGTACCCCAGCCAGACTGTTAGTCCTGTTTTCTTTATGGGGTAGGCATAGCTGAAATGTCTGAATCTGGGGTGATGAAGCCTGATAGGGAATAAACTACTGAAAAAATGTAGAAACCCGATGCAAGTAGCTCATGCTGGATTCCTAAAGCACTGTTTTCCACAGTATCTATTACCGTGTTGTATCTCAAAATTAATGGAGCAGAAAGGAATGAGATAGCAAATATAATTGCTAGAAACTATTCATGGGTATAGGTTTCTCTAAAATATTTACATGCCTGTTAGATTTCAACTTAACGTAGGTTCTTATGGTTCATATTGTGATTCATCTATAATCCAAGTATTCTTGAGTCAACCATGATCAGCCTTCAAATGAGAAACTAGTGCCTTTTTAGCTCAAGACATAGCACTTCTGTTCTACACCCTAGAGGCTCTAGTTAATTTTCCAAAATATTAGGCTTCATTCAGGTGTCATATTCACTCCAATGTTTAGTATCTTCTAGCAGTACTTTCTATGTTAAACAAACAAAAAGGACTGCCAATATGTTGCCCATCGTCTTCCAAATGTATCAAGTTTATAAAACTTCTTATCTTTGCTCCAGTAGGAAGAGGATTTTTTATTTTTTTTTTAATGTATGAGATTCAAATTTATTTGCACATGTGCTGGTATTTGTAATTACCCTGAGCTCTAACATATCTGGCTTGCATTAATTTTTCTTGTAGCAGCAGAACTCCCTATATTCTGTGAACTCACGGAGTAGCACTTCAAAGCAAAGTGCACAGATAGCTTTGAAAGAGGCAGGGTCTAAGCGCATGAACATGAATGGGATTTCAGTGGGGAACAAGCTTTGAGGCATGGGTATAAAATGTTCACAAGAACTCGTATTGCTAATTAGACCGGGTTCAGAAGCAGGTATGAAAATATATGATCAGCCATTTCATATTTCACTACAGTGGAATGAACTTATTCTGTGAATAAACAGACTTGAAATGATACTAATTTAACACCTATGAGAGTGCTACATTTAGAAGTGTAATACAACTAGAATTTATTTGCAATACCTAGGAAGTAAGCAGGAGGTACGTCACATTAAATTAAACTTACAATTATGAATGTTCTTAGGAGTTACTAAAGGTTGATTCTTTTTTTCCCAATGAGAGAAAATGAGTATAGTATTGTGACACTGAAGAAATAAGTTATTTTAATTCATACATTCAGAAGAAAGGGAACAAAAATATTCTATTCTACAGTGACTATGTGAAGGATTTTCACATTAATAAAAATAAAAACCAGCATCCAACCCTAAATATCTTGCAAATTTCTCATTTGAGTTATCTTTTAACTAGCACGATTATGACATATTTTAGAATTTGATAGGTGCCAGATGATACATACAATAATTTGAAAGGACTATAAACAAATAAATACATACCAATAAGCAAGAATTATTAGACTAATATGCTCAATTTTTTTCCCAGAGCTTATTAAAACCAAAACATTACAGTGATCAAATCGCTGCCAAAATGAATATTAAATGAATGACAAGAATGAAATCAATAAACTAGTATTCAAAATAAAGCCCCACAAAACTGATATTAGAAAGAATAAATGTGCTTTGTTCTTGTCCTGGGAGAATTTAAGGTATAATCTACTTCTTCTCAGTCTAAAGCTTGTATTTGCAGCATTACCTGAAAACTTTTAAGACCCCTGTAAAGTTCCAAAGTTTGATTCGTCAGTAGTGTTCTGAGGTTGTGAGCATAAAAGAGGTAATATGTGTTAAACTGTAATCAAAATATGAGAGATTTAATTTTTGAGGGAGAATTCCTGCCCGAATGCACCCGTGTTTGTACAGCAGAACAAAATGATGCAGATAACACTTGGTGACAGCAACTGTGTAAAAGTTTCAGGCAAAGTTTTACTTTATTTTATTAATTTTTTATTACCTTAGTTCTAAACATTGTACCTGCTGCTCACTGTTCACATTCATAGAACACTTAACAGAATACTTTATCTCAAATCTTGCTTGATAATAGGCCTGATTTTTAGGTGGAACAGGACGCTATGCAGGCTGCTACAAAACCAGCAATCACGCAGGGCAGAATTTTTATACTGGTTTTGACTGGGATGTAGGTAATTTTTCTTCATAGCGGCTGGAATGGTGCTGTGGACCAAACCAGCGTTGATTACACATCGGTGTTCTAGCTGTCGCTGGCTGGCGGTCGCACAATGCCAAGGCTGCTTCTCACTCAGCCAGTGGCGGGGGGGCACAAGAAGTTGTGAGGGGCCACAGCCAGGACAGGTGACCCCAACTGACCAGGGGATGCTCCAGACCGTATGACCATGCCGAGCAGTACAAGCTGGGGGAAAGAAGGAGGAAGGGCGAATGTTCATGGTTATGACATTTGTCTTCCCAAGTAAGCATTAATATGATGAAGCCATGTTTTCCAGGAAAGGGGCTGGACGTTTGCCTGCCGATAGCAGTGAATGAATTCCTCATTTTACTTTGCTTGCGTGTGCAGCTTTGCTTTATTTATTAAACTGTCTTTATCTCAACAGACAAATTTTCTCACTTTTACCCTTCTGATTCTCCTCCTCATCCCACTCTGAGGGGGACTGAGCGAGCAGCTGTGTGGTGCTTAGCTGCTTACCAGGGTTAGCCCAGAAAACCTTTACGCGCTGCTTGCCTGCCTGTCAAAATGTGTGGTGAGCAGTTTAAGAGCTGCTAATAAAATAAAATAGTAGAATAAAAGTGCTAATTAAAACTTCTCTTCCTTCAGTCTCACTGTTGTCTCATTTGCTCCCCCTCAATCCCTTTACATACCAAATGCCTTTCAACAGGTTCTTAGCACAATGGCTATAATTAAAACATTCACAATAGCAACTTTTGAACAAAATATATTTCAACTCGCAATAGTCCACTAATTAATTTAATAACTTAGAAAGCTTTTCCTCCATGAAACTATTTAAAGGTTGCCCCCACATCAAAACCTGAAGCACTAAAACAGAGAAACATTGGAATTCATTCCAAATGTACAAACTGGAATTCATACATTTCTGGAGATCTGTAATCATGAATCTTATCAATTATCTGGAACTCAGTTCTGGAGAGTGAGAGATTCTGGTGAGTCTTTCAGGCGTGTGTGAAATTCCCATCTTCTGCAGACTAGACAACTCATCCCATTTTCACCTTTTATTTCAGGATGATGTAGATGCTCTTGATAATGCAAGCATGAGCTGACTTACAAATCTGCTTTATGGGGTCAATTGCTTTGTCTTTGTAATTGCCTTTGTGGCTTTAGAAATAACGAACAGAATCAAAACATTTTGACTGATGTAGCCCAGTTGTCTCACAGCAGACGAGTACTGACTGTAAATAAAAGAGGAATAAAGCTTCATGACAACAATTATTTTTTTTTACCAGAGTTAAATGATTTTCCAATAGTGCTGAAAACAATGTGCATAGGTTTTTTGTAAAGAATTCATCGCATCTTTCCAGCTGATACAACTGACTTATCAGTTTTTCATTTAGGCTTCCTTTTCGTGTCAATTGCTTCATTGCTTTTAGTATTTCTCGTGATATCATGGGCTATTTGCCAACAAAGAACAGGGGAGGTAAAGGAAAGTTTAACTTCTGATCATTTCTGACTCTCAAAGGGAGCTTTTGTCTTCATATTATTGGAATAGGTTCTACTCATGGTTAACCAATTCAGTGTTATAAACATAATTCACATTTTTCTGCACAAACATTACAAGGATTAACAGAACATAGAAAGAAGAAACTGATACTTTTACAGTACTTACTAAGTCCTGCACTGGGAAATTAATGGTGAGTCTTAAATAAAAAAAAAACGTATTCTTCAAAACAGGAACAACAGTCCCTGCCACTATATGCTTTTTCCAATTGCATATTTTGAATATTCATGTAAGTCTTTATGTATAATAAGAGAGTAAAAGGAGTTGGAGACCTTCTGATATCTGGGATTCAGCAAGTAATTAAATATTTGTTTTCTATGAACTTAATTAAAGTGATATGAGACTTGAGGGATATGTCATGGTTCTGTTTATTGGACGGCCAAATACTTTCTTTTGTATGCTCCTCTCAAAATCTCTCCTTTACACCTGACAAACTTGATAAGAATTATTAACAACTGTGTATAAGTACTTTTTTTCCAAAGAAAATAAAATTATACAATTATGAATTGACTGCAAAGACTAATTGATTTAAGTCTCTTCTAAGAAAGAATAAAAGAAGGAAAGAATAAAAATTTGCATAGTCATTTCCATCACTGGCATGGAAAATTCTAAAAATTTATTTGCATCTAATTTGTAAAGAGCAGATACCATACTGTGACTGAAATGAAGAAAGAATTACAATAGGTGAATAACATGAAGAACTAGAGGAAGTTCACTGTTACTACTCTATATATCTCAAAAGCTTCAGCCTGGAAGATGATAGTCTTTTAAAATGGTTTGTTTCTGGATTTATTCTTAAGACTTCAAGTCTGACATGATTATTTAGAGCATCCTTACTGTAATCTTATGTTTCAGATTTTTAAAAATTTAAAAAAAAAAGATGTTCTTATGAAAAGGTGAAAAAAGAAGCAGACTGTCTCATTTTTAGATGTCTCCACATAATAGAATGATACAGAGTGCTGTCTAACTTCACTCCATATGAACCAACACAACCCTTTATTTCTCCAATCATATCAAAGCTGAAGAACTATATCTCTCTTTCATGAATATTTACATTATTGGGTATGAATGATAATTAAGAACATGGTGGACCCAAGGCAGTAAGTTTATCCTTTGCTAATAGTTCTCTAGAAATTTGATTACTGCTGAGCCAGAGATTTACCCTGAGAATTTAATGTTTTACTTGAATACAGGTCTATACAGTTGAATCTACAGTTTCACTTTTTCCAATTTGCTTTCAATGTTCTAAAATATTTTTTCTTTATTTACTGAAAACTCATCTTCTTGTTTCAAACAATTATCTTTAGTTATTTTTATCTTTAAATATTGAACTTGAATAAAGTCTGTGTTAGGAATTTGCAGTTTAAAGAAACAGTGTCATATCTGAAAAATTAAAGTCTTCTCTTATTAATAACAGAGAAAATTTGAAGTATACAATTGAGTTTAGCCAGTGAATTTCTTCTGGGTATGAATGATTGTATTCAAGATCAAAATTTTATTTTAAGTGTTTCAATTCTTAGTGTTTTCACTAAGTAAGTACTACTTTCCGCCATTTCTAAGGCATTCAATTTGAATAACACTGAAGACTTGTAAAAGAAATAGAATAATTACTCTTTCTCTTATGGTCTCAAACAAGCACCAAGATAAGACACAAGCATATTCTTCTCTAGTCAGATCTCCTGAGAAAATAAAAATATAATGAAAATATAGAAAGTTTGCTCAGATAAACCAATCCCCTTCCATAAGATTAGTTTTCTTTGAGAAGAAATAAAAAAAATAAATGAGCTATTTCTGTTCCCAATGTTATACATAATCTAAATTTTATTCAGAGTATCTCCTATTCTTCTCCAGTTAAAATACATGATATTGTACTACTTCTTAAAGAACAATGATGATATTCCAGCTTCTAATCCTCTTTTTCACTGCTGGAAATCTTCTCAAGTCTCCTAGTGAACCCTAGTGTGCTCAGCTTGCCACTTTGGCAGGAGTGGAAGCAGCAGAGGTGGTGGCATCAACTGGAGAAGTAGTTTAGGCCTGTTTATATCCCATTAGCAACAATGCCACATATCAATTCTGCTACATGTGCTATAGTATTTTCTCTCATTCATGTAAAATAAAAAGCCTGTATCAGATTAGATTACATTCCATTTCATTTTCTACTGGAAAACTTCCAGATAACGCTCTGTTCAGATGATGGTTTTATTCTGAGTGAACATACTAGTTGGACTGAACAGCGCAATATAATGATCTTGTTTAAGAAAACTTGCACATGTGCTTTAAGTTGTAAACTATATTGGAGTATATCACAGTGTACTCTATATGGGTATATATTTTATACAGAATCCCTGTATAAAACTGAATATGCATTGAATGAAACAATGTTGAGGTAGTCCATGGATTGTTCCTTGCTGGCTGAAGGAGTACCTTGGGGAGCAGGAGTAGAATGACTTTATAACTTACATAATGTCTACTTTCTCCTTACATTATCATTGGATTGCATCAATGTCTACAAGACTGAAAACAGGAAAATGCTTTCAAGCTTGTAACTACCATAAAAAATAGTCCATGGATTTGTGAGGACAGATAACTAAATACTGGCATACCAGAAATTAGTAGTGTTTTGGGAGTTTTGTTCTATTCTCTTAGTTCCTTTGTTACTATACTGTACTTCTTTTCTCACTCTTACAAAGTCTAATTAATTGATATCTGTTGAAATAAAGGGAAGATATACATATTATATGTATTACATATGCATATTACTATTACATTACATATTAGGCATCAAATATAGAGTATAAGTGCAGAAACACCCATTGAATGAAGGTGAGATTTTCTTTTTCCTGACCATTATTACAGCAGATACTCATCTGTAGAAATACCATATATTGTTATGTGTTAAAGGATGTTACAAATGACCATCATCTCCAGCAGACCCCCATTCCCCATGCCCCTGTGCTGCTTGTGGGATGAGGAGGTCGGGGAGTCAGACGTGAAGGACTGGTTGTCTTTTTTTCTCAGTACCAAGCCTATTTTAATCGGCAATAAATTAAATTAATTTTCCCCAGGTCAAGTCTGTTTTGCCCGTGATATGGCAATTGATAAGCGCTCTCCCTGTCTTTATTTCGGTCCACAAGCTTTTTCATCTTGTTTTCTCCCCGTGTCCTGTGGGTGAGGGCAGATGAGAGAGTGGCTGGCTGGGCATCCGGCAGACAGCCAAGGTCAACCCCGCACGCACCCCCAAAACCAGAGGAGACGGACACAGCCAGTCACGCAGACTGCCACAGCGAGAGCGCTGCCTTCCGCAGCACTTGCCTATCAGACTCACATAAAAGGCGAGCACAGACAGCCCAGTGCCCTCCTCCTCTCCGGCTGCTAGAGACGGAAGGTGGTTAGCGCAGGTACGCACACGACGCTAGGTTCACAAACACACAAGCGCTCACAGATTCCCCGCGCACTGCACTGTCCCTCAGCTTGGCTGATACCCCTGTCCGGATGCCAGCCCGGCTCTTCTGCTCCACAAATGGTCCCCTACTCACCAGACGGTCCAGCTCAGCGCTCGCTGCGGACTGGACACGCTCATTTGTCTCACGGGCACTTCAGGTTTGTGGGTCCCCCCAAATCCCAGCAGAGGCCAGTGCCTGCCTGATACCCCTGCCCAGACCCAGGGCCCCTTAGGCGCCAGCTGGTCCGGTTTGTCAGTGAACACGCGTGCACCCCCCCCCACACCAGGATTGGGAAAGACATAGACGTTCACCCCCTAGCAGCTGGCTCCGGGCCCACAGGCTGTGACCTGAGGTCCTGCTCCAGACACGGGTGCTGTGCCCCTCACTTGCCTCACTGGTGAGAATAATTACCTGGTCCCTCCCAGTAGCTGTTAAAAAACAGCTACAGGAACATAACGCTGTGGCCGGAGGCAGAGACGTCCCACTCGCTCCCGTAGCTGACACCACAGGCCGGGGACAGCTACGCCACCGGTCTGACTCCAGTTGCCGACCCCAACTCCGCTCACACTGGTGCCCCCAGTAGCTGGCACTTAGTCGTTGCAACGTAGACACATGGGACAGAGAGTGAGGTTGCACAGAGAGAGCGGTAAGAAAGCATTTAGTAAGAAGGTAGGACAGACTGCGGTGATCAGGTACAGGGCTCAGTCAGGCAGGTGTACTGACTGACCCCATTTTATACCCCAGCGGCCCCTTTTACACCCCTTTCTGTCTATTCCCAGTTTTCGTTCCTCCTCACGACCCTTCACTTAAATATTTCTTCCTAAGTTTCACATGGTGCCACAGATGCCACTTGGATATCCAAAATCCTCATGTTCCTCTTGTTTCTGCTTTCTTATCAGTTACAAAGCCCAGGCAGCCCTCTCCAAAGCTGTGGCTGGAGTTTCTTAACGGCCTGTCAGTTAGTAACTGGAGACTTTCAGTCTTTGACAATGTCTCCTTTACCACTCTTTTATTAGGTTTATGTCTCCACGTGGTTTTGGTTATCACCTCCCTCTTTACGTATTATTGCCTTTTGCGCTGAAAAGGTCCTTGATTGGATAACGTTAATGAAGAAGAAGCTCTCACCTTCCACTTACCCTTACATCATGTTCTTCAGCCTATGAACAAAATACTAACTGTTGTATAAACTTATTTTTTCTTTCATTTTTTTAGAACTTTGCTTTGCATTCTGTTCATACATCGTTGTGAACACAATTGTTACAAAAGGGTAGCTTGATGAATGACTCTCAAATATGATCTTTAATCAATAATCACACTTACATATCGATTGGAGAAGCTTTTTGAAGGGATCACACTCCCAACCTGTCTGCCAGCTGTTAAACGTGCATAGGTTAAGTAGATTTAGTCATATGTTTTTCAACACATGCATACATATCCGTATAAACAACGACACTGAGATCTTTCGAGGCAATTCACTAACTTCAGAGGTGTCCTATCGGCACCGGTGGGCAACAGATTGGCAACAAAAGGAGGAGAGAGTAGTTTGAGAGAGGTTACCTGCCCTCCAGGCAGAATGACCTTCTGAAAACCCTTATTCTGACAAAATCTTATTTCTTTCTCCTTTTTTCCTTCTTTTCTTTCTTAAAATAAACAAAAGGCCTAAATTTAGATAAACAAGAATGAGTCCCAAAGATGGCCATCTGAACACCTAAAATTCTAAGAGCTTGAAATACCTCAAAACAGAGACATGAATAGGCTGATCTAGGCCAATTTCTAATACATTAAAATGTAAACATTATACAATGCTGAGGGCTTGTCTTAACAGAGACAACTATTCAAAATTCTACACAGAACTTTTGACAACATAAGTCCTTTAAAAAGGTTCTGGATATCTTCTAAAAAAAAAAGCCATTAATTCTGTTAAGTTTAGAATCTTTGTAAATGCAAGAAGCTTACCAAAATTCAAGTTTCTATCTGTGTGTCTTCATGATTCAGTAAATCATTTATTTTACTTAATACCATTAGGAAAAGGGTTTTTTCTCTTTTCTGTTTTCTTGGGGGTTTTTCGGAGTTGTGTTTGGTTGGGGGTTTTTTTGTTTGTTTTTTGTTTTTTTTTTTAATTTCCATGAAGGTATCTCTGAAAAGTATAATTACAAACTGCAAGAAAAAAAAACCTATTCTGAAATAACATTTGAGTGACTACAGATTTTAGCCAAGTAGTTTTAGATTTTGAGATGGCAGATTCTGCTAACATATAGAAAATAACTAGCCTCTGGTAATAAAGACAGTTTACCATTCTAAAGAAAATAACTTTGGAATTTGATTTGATTTTAAAAATTTGCAGATTATTAAACCAGAGCAGTTACTGTAACAGATTCATTTGCAGCAGTACTTTTTGGCACCTCAGCAAAAATTAGCTACTCCAAAGTATTTAAGATAATTTTCTATCTTCTCTATAAATTTTACAAAGACTGATACGAGACTAAGAGAAATCCTCAAAGACAAATTGCTGACCACTGCACACTACAGATCAAATTTAGATTTCATTTTCACCAGGGTAACGACACAATAGCGTTACTGATTTTAAAAAAAAAAAAAATGAAATATTCGAAACCAGTTTTGTTTTATATTCTGTGCACTTTGGGAATCTCATTATTTGCCACACATTTCTTAATATCTTTGGTTAGATCTCTTGGTGGCAAAGAAGACAGAATTTATAGGCAATTTTCTATTCTGTTACAAAGTATTTTTTTTAAAAGGAGTTTCAAGAAGGTAAACTTGAAGCACATTTTTCATAAAGAAAGAACTTTAAATACAAAGGACAATTAATAGGAAGCTTCTGTCACCACAGCTGAGAAGTAATGCAGCAATATTTCATAAGGAAATAGTATTTTTTGCTTTGTATCTTGTTCATGAAAAAACAAATGACAACAAGAAGAGTCCTGGGTAGAGGATATTGCAAGTGGAAACAAGAGGCTGATAATAGTGAGTGAAACCACAAATCCAGTTACGGAGTCTGAAGTGGAGTCATCAGTGAAAATATAAGGTGTAAATATTATTATTTACAACTTCATTTAAGTTTCAGACAGATGAAAAAAAAAATCCTAGAGCTTTCTTATGTAAAAATCCAAATTATGTTATGGAAATGGTAACATAGATTTGTAAAATACATTCTCTTTCCTTAGTGCATCTGTGATGAGAGGAAAAAATACATGCTTAAGTACAAACCTAATATACAAAAAGTGCACACTGACAGGTGCCTACTAAATGCAGAAGAAAACAGACTTCTTTCCCAGCACAACTGACAAAAAAAAAAAAAAAAATTGTTTCTTAAATAGGCAGCTGAACAGAACAAAGAAAAATAACAGCTGCAATGCAGTTTTATCAAAGAATGACAGATTAGCAAATTGGAATATAGCATTCAAATGTGTAAAATGAATTCCAACATTATCTGTTTCTCCAAATGGCCACAAGGCAATATATAGATTGATAGTGACTAGAAATACATATTAAATATGGTTACTTTTATCTAACAATGTTCAACAGCTTTTCTGACCAATAAAACTGATTTGTATGTACTGCCAAAAATCCCTTGTGATTCAGAACGAGATTCTGTTGCATTAATGCAATTTAGTAGCAACATTAAATTTCATAGTAAACCTCATTGCAGACATCCAGCCTACACTTTTGCTTCAAGGAAGAAATCATACCTTTCCATATGTTAGGTTATAGATATTTTTGTAAGTTTAGGATACTGCCATACATCAACAAGAATAGCGTGAATGTTTTGAAACATTTGACTTCTTAGACCATCACAACTTCAAGGTCAACTTCATGCGACACATACTTATGTAAGTTTCTATTAAAAATTAAATAACAGACTAGAGAAGTTCACCTGTTACCCACTAGGTTGCAGTTTGAGTTAGAGTCAGATATTCTGGTTTCTCTGAAGTTGCAAACTTCTTTTATAAGTAGGATGGAAAACACCTCATAAAAACTTGGCTGTTGTAAAGGAGAAGCCTTCCATGGGAGATCTCATTACTGAGCCAGGAATCAAGCCAGTAAATACTTGGGCAAATGTCAGAGTATAAATGAAGAACAAATGAAGTATTTTTCTTTACTTTTAGATTGTTGTTTAAATGACCTAGAACAATTTTAAAGAAAGACAGATTACACTTACCATTTATAAAGCAACTTCTAAGAGAGGATCTCAAAAGACCTGGTGGAAGTCTCCAGTAACACCTCTGGAAGGGATTATTACTGCATGGCTTCATGTACGCTTGCAAAGAGCGATAAGTAACACAAAGAGACTAAGGATTCTCTTGCTTCTCTTTTTGTTCTTATTCCACTCAAGAAATGCTATCAGAATTCGGATTCACAAAGCAGGTCTGAAATCACCAATTTTTCCTTTTCCTCTGGCTATAACAAAATAGCCTCCGAGCTCTGTAATGCTAGGTGTTAATTACATGCTGCAATGCAGTGCATACATACTCTGAAAGGCAATATTGCCTTTGTCGTTTGTGACTAATTACCCAGTTCTGCCTGTGTTTGAAAGAAGTTATTTTCTGAAATTTGCTTTGCAATTCGGTTCATGTGTCTGCTCATTAGTTTCCTTCCAGCTGCATCATTTTGCATGCTTTATCACACAGACAACAGAAATATAATGCTAAGAAAAGCCTTCGCTGAAATACACTTGGTCAGCCCTGCAGCATTTCCATCCAGCCCAACACTGTCTCTGTCCCTCAACAACAAGCTTTTCCTAGGCAACAGCTGCTTTGAAGCAGCGAGTACAGTATCCCGAGCCCTGTTCAATGAGCACCACATACCTCATTTTAGCCTCAGAATGAATCATTTTTTTTGTCATTCCTTCAACAGACAACATCAGTCCACCAGCACCGCACCTCAACGTACATGGCTGCCTTGAGCACCTGCAGTGAGTTTAGCAAGGTGATTTTTCAAGCACAGCTATCAAAGGTAACTGATATTCTGTAAGTAAATGTGCGTGTGTTTTACCTCTGCACTGAGTCTCCAGCTCTTGTGCATTAATCACTTCAAGTCTAGCAATTGTTTTATACCTGTTTACTCTTTAGGGCTTATCTTTTTGCAAGAAAAATCTAGAGGCATTATTTGAACTCAGAGGTTAGTTTTCCCACCATGAAACCCAAAGATGAGCTCTTTGAGATTACATACACCGTACCAAACTACCAGTTTGTACTTCTTCTACTATAACGAGTTGAGGCTAAACAGCTGCCAGGCACTAACAGACGATGAAGTTAGAGGACCAAGCTGGGATTATCTGTGCTAATGGAAGCATTAAAAAATTTAGTTCAGGATTTTTGCAAAGAAAACAGCAGGGACACAGAATACAATTCAGGGAAATAACTACATGCTACCATAGAGGTCTCATCACAAGATAGAATGAGTTGCTCTCCCTGGAAATATTGTTTTCACTCCATTACAGGAGAGGTAATAGTGGCACCTAAATGTAGGTTGTAGACACTTAATTTCGGGAAAATTAATCTACTTATGAAACCAAACGCTAAAATAAGTCTCATCGGGTTAAAACTAGTCTCATAACTGAAGTTATTCTCTTGGGGATTGGACAAGCAGCTTCTTGAGTAATGATCAAAATCTTCAATTACCTCTATTTTGAAGGCTAGATTTAAACCAGTCAGTGTTGCTCAAACTTTTTTCTTCCACCTACTCCTCTGAATGCTTAATATGTTTAAAACAAAGAAAACTAAATAGAAAGGTGTGACTTCTCACACAAAAGCAGCCATACCCTTCGCAAATACAATCAACAATTTAGCAATATCTCATAGTAGCTGTCTACTCAATAATACACTCTACTTTCCAACAGTGACTTCTAGACTGTTTCTGTATTGTAAGGTGTTTTGTTTGTTTATTCTGAGGGTTAATTATAAATGTCACCCCTAATACAGAAGACAAATATTATATCTATTTGCAGTATTATTATCTACTTAACTATATTATCAACCTCACCTATTTTAATAGTGTTCTCCATAGCTCCTGGGAGGGAAATTCTCATACAAATGTTCCATACAAATAAATGAGGTATGAAAAACAGAAGGAACTTCAACATGTGGATGATCAGTGTTAACTGTTAGGGCACAGACTACTCAACAGCAGAATTTCTGCAAATTTTGAAGCAACATTCAGTACCTGTGAACAAACCTTGGCATTGAACAAAAAGCTCAAGGTGCTTACTTGTTCTGTTTCCACTGATGGGTTTACTGTGTGGTCCACTGCAACAAACAGCTGAAACCAAAGTTCACAGTTATTCTAAGCAGACTTATTCCTAATTAAGTCTGGGGACCCATGAACTCAACACTGGCCTGCAGCCTACAATTGCGAAAGAAAGAACTGCTTGCATGCTGTTTGTGATTGACTAGATATGGGCTGAATAAGAATTCTATATGCATAAATAAAGCACATTATGCTAAGAATATTACATCCATATTTTACAGTGCTGATTTGCCCTTCAACACAAACCCTATGCACAAGCAAAGTATTTCAAGATTTCCACCTCAGCCTAATATATTTGCCTTTTATATCTGCCAGATATGAACTGTTAAACACACTGATTCAATGCCACAATTATTTGCTTGACCATCAATAACTTTCAACTCAAAAGAGTATAAATACCTTCTCTTATTGAGGAGTACTGAAGACCAAAAACTTCTAAATATGTTTTTTATGCTGCAGAATATGTAAGTGTATTTGTGAAGCTATGTTTAACATTCACGTATTTTATGGGTTTAGGTAGGCTCCTGTGTGGTGGTGTAATATCACTTCCTTTCTCCCATACACCTTGTTTGGTTATACCAGTACTAATCTGGTTATTATTGTAGCTTGATTCTGCAATAATGGCACAGAGGCAAACTGAATACCTAGCCTGCAATAGTTCTCCAGGTGCAGATCTTAATAATAGTTGTGGATATTGAATACTAGTTCTGTAAATCCAGAATACTGTAACAAACTGAAGTCTGTCTGTAAAATCACCTGTTACTGCTTCCAAACAGTCCATCAGGCAAGAATGCTTTTAATTAAAAGTAGCACCCAAGAGCGCTGTAAAAACTCAAATGTACCCTGGTACACAGATCATATTGTCAACAGACATAAGATAAAGTTCCAGATTACCAAGAGCTACATGGTGTTACTTGTCCTGGTTTCAGCTGGGATAGAGTTAATTGTCTTCCTAGGAGCTGGTAGGGTGCTATGTTTTGAGTTCAGTATGTGAAGAATGTTGATAACACTGATGTTTTCTGTTGTTGCTTAGTGTTTAGTCTAAATCAAGGACTTTTCAGCTTCTCAAGCCCAGCCAGTGAGAAAGCTGGAGGGGCA
>JAOBAS010000028.1:5647607-5679633 GCA_025311575.1 Elanoides forficatus | reverse complement strand
CCATCTTAGTGGGGGGGGGGGAAGTGAGTGAGCGGCTGCGTGGTGTTTGGTTGCTGGCTGGGGTTAAACCACGACATTACTACATGCCAAACAGTTTTGAGAACTAGCTGAAATAAGAATTTTATAAATGAGCTGTAAATATTCACTGACCTCTACTCTCACATGTTTTGCATGGGTTTTAATTACTTCATCCTAAAGTGACTGAATATAATATAAAAGTCTTAGTTGCATCTTAAATCACATATTTTGGAGACTATCACTAGTATTCCGCAGAGCTGAGGTGTCTATGTCAACAGATATCTTTCTATATGCAACTTTTACAGACATAATTCTGATTTTGGCTAAAAGAAGTATGGTTTAATACCAATGTTTTCTGCAAGTACTGTTCTAGTTCTGTTCTTTCAGAGAGTAGATCATAGGAGTCACAGGAAATTTCGGGTTGGAAATGACTTCAAGAGGTCCCTTGTCCAACCTCCTGGTCTGACCTCAGAGCAGGTTCCTCAGGGCTTTATCCAACTGCATCTTGAAAAACTCCAAGGACCAGAGACTGCACAGCATCTCTGGAAAACCTGTTTTGTTGCTTGACTGTCCTTAAGGAGAAAAAGTTTTCCCGTATATCCAGTCTGAACCTCACCTCTTCCAGCTTATGCCCACTGCCTGTCATCCTCCCATCATGTACCACTGTAAAGAGCCTGGTTCTGTCTCTTTGATTAACTCCTTACAGGTACTGGGAGGCTGCTGTTAGGTTATTCCTGCAGCCACCTCTTCTTCAGGCTGAGCAAGTCCCAGTCCCTCAGCCTCTTCTCCCAGGACAACTTCTCCAGCCCTTGACCATTTTGGGGTCCCTCTGCCAAACCTGATTCAGTTTTTCGATATCTTTACTGGGGGAGGGGGGGGGCAAGAGTGGATGCAGCATCTAGACAGTACCTCAGAGGTGCCAAGCAGAGGGGACAAATCCTTCCTCTCAATGACCTGGCTGTGCCTCCGTGAATACCGTGCAGGATGCTGTTGGCCATCTCTGCAGCCAGGTCGCACCGCTGGCTCATACTCGGCTCGTGCCTGCCAAGGCTCCCAGGTCCCTTCCCGCAGAGCTGTTCCCAACCAGGCAGGCACCAGCCTGTGTCCTTGCACTGGTACCCCACAGGGGCAGCACTTGGCATCTGTCACCTGCAAGGTTGGTAGGTGTGCCCTCTGTAACCTCTTCCAAGTCATTGATAAAGCTGTTAAACAGGACAGATCATCGTTGTACTCCACTTGTCACCAGCATACATTGAGTACCACCGTATTTATCACTACCTTCTGAGCCCAGTCATCTATCTAGTCTTTTACCTCTCTTACTGTCTAGCTATCCAGACTGTATACTGCAAATTTAGATTAAAAAAAAAAAAAATTGTGGGAGATGAGCCCAGCTAAAGTAAAGGTAAATGATACCCACTGCTCTCCCCTCATCCATATACCTGCATACTCTGCCCCTGAAGCCAGGTACACATCACAGTTTCTACAGATTGAGGTAACACTCATCACAATCTTCTGCTCTAGTGTCAAATATGGTCAGTATGGTGTTCAGACAGTGTTTGTGAAATCTGGGGTAGGGAACACTCAAATTTCCAGCTCACTGTGCACTGAAGTAGATGATGACTTAAAACAAAAACCAAAGAGTTTCACCTATAGCTTCATAGCACAGTAGGTCTGTGAGGGTTTTGTTGGTTGGTTTTATTGTTTTGTTTAGTTTTGTTTGAGGCGTGTGTGTGGGGGGGTGCCATTGCTTGTAACAGGACACAGGCTTTGTGTTAGGTTAACAGAAAGGCCTTGGGACTTGTCAGGTTTTGTCCAGACTTCTCTGTGCCTGTCAGGAGATGTTTTTTAGGCTATAACAATAGTTCTCTGATGACCAGTTCACTATTATTTTGGTTTAGCTGTTGGTTAGATTTGTGCAGTTGTGCGGTGTCAGGCCTGTTTGATGGCGGGAGCTACTCTGTGAAGAATTGGCTACCTATGCTGCTGATCAAATGCAGCGTGGAAGAAAATCAGCATGAGATGAGAGCAGGGGCCCTGAATTTACAAGCACTGGTGCCTGCAGGGCTGTAAACAGTTCACCAGCAGCTAATCAATGGTCAAAGGAAGGCACCCTTGGGAGCTTTGTAACATGGGTTTCACATATGAAACACATCATAGATGGTAAACTTGGATATGATGTGGACCTACACACAAATGAAGAAAGACCAAGGTACACTGTTAGCAAACACAAAAATGCCTGCAAACATGTCCTACACGAGAAGGAGAAACCATCAACATCTTCATACTCCTCTCAGCAAAGGACTTAGGGTGCAGAGTAAACGACTCCAGACTGAAGGTTTTCACCTAAGTGGGATGAGCATGACACTAGAGAAAAGAAAATTCACTAGAAAGTTCATGCATATCTTTTTAACTTTACATAATTTGAACTTGACATGCTAATGTCACTGTAACCAAATTAATAATAATTCTTTGATTAGAGAGATAAGGCTTTAATTCTACTAACAATAAATTATTGGGTTTGCACTTCTACAAACATTTTTTGTTTACAAGATTTTGAGTATAAAAAGCTGATGAGAATTGAAACAATCTATTCTATGACTTGGACGCAATGAACTGGTAATACTTGTTTTTCTTTCCCAAAAACCTATCCTTTCCAGCAGGATATACTGTTCTCCTTTTTAACTGACAAAGCTGTACACACAATTGTGTCTGTAATAGCATAGAGTTTCCATTCAAATGCAAGACAAAAGGGGAGAAACAAAACTCATGCTTTGTCTCAATGACTGGGAAGCAGAATGCTACATTTTGTATACAGTTGTAAATAGGATGTTGATGAGCTGGAGGAAAAAAAAGAAAGATGAAATGAATCCTTTCTTTAGCCCTTTAGCAATCTATACTTTTCTATTTTTCTCCTCATTTTAAACTAGAGTACATCTGCTGCTTAAGAATTAAATTCAAAGTAAATCTCTGGCATATCCAAAACCCAAGCTGAATTGATAAACCAAATTATCCAAAGCTTTATGGAAAATATACTGAGCTCTGAGAAACAGGACTGTTGACTTCTTTGTACAACTCATTAAATAATACAACCCATTCTAATTCAGAGTCTGCAGGAAAGATGATAAGAAACAGCAGCTCTTGTAGTTTTCATTCGTGCTGGATATCAGAGGAACGTGCAGGCTAATGTTAATGGAGGATAACTGTCCTGCACAACCAATCAGAGCTATAGATTCTAATCACCAAACAAAGTAGCTGAATGTGAAGCTATTTGTATTAATGCTGAAGCATCTTTCATTAGACAGGCATAACTCCATTAAACCAGAATATTTTTTTTTACCTTGTGTCCAAATCTTCTCTGCAGCACTGGCTACAGTTTCACCAGTCAAAAGAGAACAGCCATTGAGCTACTGCCAAATTCAAAATCCATTGATACAGATAAATAAATCTATAATCTCTGCTGTCAATGTGTAACTGCATAGTTTGTTTTTAATTAGTTTAGAAGTATGATTAATATTTTATTTCAAAAGGATACTTAAAGATATATTTCAAAATATCCCTGCTTTTCTTATCCTTTAATTTGTTCTACATGCCCTTGTCAAAAAGAAATTAGTTTTCTCCACTGCGTGTGCATATGCCCACTTCAGTTAGTGATAAATCAAAGTGGTGTCTTTAAGAACAGATAAAATTTACCCAGACACCAACCATTCATCAGAACAACTTGAAGCAGCTTAACCAAATTATTCCCTTTACTAAGTCATATATATTGATAGCCAGACATATATAGATATCAGTTCAAGCATCCTAAGTTAAAAAAACCCTTTAATGACAGCATGCACTGCAGTTCCTTTGAGGATAAGTATTATGAATGATTGCCACATTGTATTTTCATCGTATGTTAGACACATGAAGTCTGTAGAATGAGTAACTTTACTTAATTTTTACACACATGTGAATCCAGTCACCAAGAGCTTTTCTGTGAGTTTCAGTAGGACAATGTACTCTTCCATATTCTTTACAAATGTAAGAGATGTTTTTGCATATCACACAAACACTTGTATTTTTGCCCATTTTCCTTCATTCAGATCTTTATACTGCTCCATGTAAGCACTTTTACATGAAGACTCCTGTTAGTCTCTTCCTTTTTATTCTACCCTTTCATGAAACCACTGAGGTGGACTTAGCAAGACGTACACACACACAACACATAAGCATACAAGCTGTGCATCAGAGAATATCCACCCTCAGGAAATTTGCCACTGGCTGCAAATTATAATGAAGGAAAACCATACACAAAAGGAGAGAGAGAAAATTTGCAGCATTCCTTGCTAGTTCTGATCAGTTAGCATTTAGCCATGAATCATGAACTCTGTCAGCCGCCTTAGCAGCCTAGGTTGTGTTGCAGAGCTGCAGATGACATTAGTTTAGGGTTAGAGTGGATTCCTCAGATTGCTAGGCTGCCATGAGGGATTTTAAGTGGGTTCTTAGCCCAGTATATCCCTCCCTAGCACAGATGCAAACCTGAAAGACTAGCAACTGACTTCAGTCCCTGTTTTCTGATAACCGAATGAGACAGTCCCCTTTTTCCCCATTTCAGCCATGTCCTTCCTCAGTTACTGATGTTTATATGTCAAATTTAATAGACCCTATTTCTTCACTCATATGAGCTTCCTTGGATTTTATGGGTTTTCTTCTGTAGAGCTACTCAAGCATGGTGTAAAAGGAAAGGATTCTTACCATCTACTGCTTAACAAATAGTAGCAATAGCCATAAGTTCTAGGAGAATTGTAACACCTGGGGAAAGTTATATTTACTCCATGCTTGCAATCCTCCTCAGGGGAATTGGTCAGTGAAGGTGATAGCTGGTGATAAGTCAATGGAAGAGGAATGAATCACAGGTGTTGAAATCCCAGACTGTACCACAGAAAGGCGAAACGGGCTCAGACACATCCACAGAAGCAGAGGCTTCCAGTTTCCACTTTCTCTGGCAGGGAGAAGATAAAGCAGGAGTTGGTAACAAAAAATATTAGTTAGGCAGAAGTATTTTATATCTGGCCCATGTACAAACTGCTCCAAAAGAACAGGGTTAAGAATATACACATAAGGGAGGAGAATGAGGGTGTTTCTTCCTTTTCATACCATCAGCTATGCTATCACTCACACACCATGTTATTTCCAGCTTCCTTACAGTTCCTCTGGATTTTGTTCCATCTTGAGTTAAGCCTCTAACTCTTCTCCCTTCCCCTATTACACATCACCATTTATCTCCACCCACAAGTCCGCTCTTCTGTTATCATTCTAATACTTAGCATTAAACTCATACCTATGGTGTGAGTTCATTTTTTTTTTCTAAATAGTTTCAGTTTTGCTCACAAGAAATAGTAGCAGATTCTCAATGGGTTAAGTGTACAGAAGCCAAGATCATCTAGGGTAATTTTACTTTCTGCTAGGATATACATTTATGCTGTGAGAACTGGAGCTATTTGATAACCAAAAAGCTAATTGCCACTGAAGCTATCTTGCATCATCTACATACATTTATATTCACAGAAGAGATCTTCTTTACACATCGTCTTCTGATCTTTATTAAATATGATTTTAATCTTTAAAATCCTTGACCAATGCACCAGTAATAATTGGCCTAACACAGAACCACTATGAAGGAGGAAGATGAAAATCTCACTGACATACAATATTTTTCGGCAAGCCATTGAATAAGAGCTTTGAGCTGTGTTGAGCATAAAATCTGTAGTTAAGGTTGATTAGTCTTCAGATTGTAAGACGCCCTTATAATGTCAATAAATCTGAACAAAATTTCACACAAGAGAGTGACTAACAGTATTTTGCTGTCACATTAAAGTGCAAAGATGTCTAAAAGCATAGCCACAAGGCTGAGATTCTAATTAGTTATGAAGGTGGTAAAATTAATGTAAATCATGTTTGCCCTTTCAAGCTAAACGATTAAAATTGGCAATGGCATTAGCATTCTCATTAGATTTTGAATAAACAAAAATCACCCAAACTCCTATAGAAACCTGACCAGAAAACAAACCACAGTTATCAATACCAGTAAGGGAACTAGGAAGGAAGGAAATCCAAATGATTTTAAGGAAAATTTTTCTAGATGGAGCATTTTTTAGAGATAGTCTTGAAGAACGCAGAAAAATGAATGGAGAAAGAAGAAGAAATATAGTAGATGAAACTTCTCATACTATATACATTCTTACATATGGCTGAGCCCTTGGCAAAATCTAAAAATAATTTTTCATTGAAAATCAGGTTTCTTGTCCTGTAACTACCAACTTGTGATATCCTGAAAACTTATACTGCATCTTTTATTTAATGCCTTATGTGAAAAATAAAACAGTATTTAGCTATTGTAGGGCTGAATTTTTAATCACACACAAAAATATCTTCCTTTAAAAGGTTAAAAATAATCTGGGAAGTTATTGTCATGTCATCAGGACTTACATAACTCAAACTGAAATGAAGGTATTGTACACAGTAACTAAACCTATGTAATAAATACATGGTAGAAGGCTGTTCAGAAATTGTGTCTTTGCAGTAATACATCACCTAGCATTGAGATATGCTAAGATCCTGAGTGATTCTGAGTTGCTCAATTGAAAGCAAATCAACTACCAAAGCACATTAACCCAAGATATCTTCCTTTGTGCATTTAAAAACCAACCAAACAACCAACCAAATAAAAGGTAAAAGGTGTTCCTAAGGCACCCATGTTTCTGTTCTGAGCCAGTGAAATATTATCTCTTTGCTTTGTGCAGTATAGTTTTACTGCAGAAAAGGGGAGAAAGCTCAGCTTTTGAATGATTCACAAAAGGATCTCCTTCCAGACCTCAAAATATTTGACTTATCTTTACCAAACGATAGCATGTGTACAAAAATTCATATTTTAATCACTCCAAAGTCTCCTGTGCTTTTTGCACAGAAGTTCACAGCAGGTATAGGATAAAATGAGAAGAAATATTCCCCCTCCCACTAAACTTAAACAGTAAAGTATTAATAGCTCTTTCTGTATTATGGTATTGAGGTGCATAATATATAATACAAAGATTTTATTACCATTCCCTTGGAATGGTCTGTATTGCTCACAAGTAAAACATACTGAGTTACATGACTTGTGCAGACTTAGACAGAAATCATAGTGATATCCATTACTGCAATGCAGCATGCATTCTGCTGTGTGCTATAGTGTATTTCATTTTGTCTTATAATTCTGATCCACTTCATGAATTTAATCCACTTTCCTGAAACTGGTATTTTCTGTCTAAAAAGAGGCTGGAGATTAGGCTTGTGTTTATATGTATGTGCTATTTATCAAAACATAGAATCAGAGAAATAAATCAAATGTAAAAAATCTATTTTTGTTTCTTCTCACTTTAGAATTCCATATCGAAAATTACAGAAAAGTAACCTTGGAACAGGGAAGACAAACAAAGGTTAACAGGGATCTTTATTTTTTATGAGAGGTAGATAATAAATAGAGAAGTGAGCTCACTTTAAAACCTGTGTTATGATCCAATATGCTGCTTGGTGAGATTAAAAATAACACAAACTGATGCTTGCAAAATAAATATGAAAATTTCCCCCTCCCAAAGTAATTTAATAAAAAAATGCCTGCCTATACATCCACTTCCCATAGTATTCATATTTGATGATTATAATCACACTGGAAAAACACATAGAAAACTCAAAAATAACACCTTGCATTTTTTATGAAAAGAGACTACTGGATGGAAAAATGCCCACCAAAGGAAAGAGAAGATAGACTCAGTCAGGATACACTCTTTTCAGTAATCAACACAAACATACTTACAAGCCCATCAACATGCAAGTTGCTACAGAGTAATTGCAAAGCATATGTTGTTCTTGGTTAACAGGAGTGTTAGAGAAAATAAAGGGTAGGTAGGACTACTGAAGGGGACTGTTGAGAGAGTGGAAAAACAGAAATCTGAAAGAAGCCATGCTTCAGTAATTCTGATGTCCATAGAACTAATTGTTCTGTGCAAGTTGTCTAAGTGAATCAAATTATCTTTGACCTTTTGCTCTCTGGTGTTTTAATGAAACCTGTAACAGTGTACATTCATGCAAAACCCACATATGAATTCATGATCCTTTTTGGCTTTCTGGGTTTCAAAATGTTGCTGAGGTGCAAGTGCACAGATGTTTTACTAAGCAGCAACAATTATAAATTACAACTTTAACTCAAAATTATCAGCACAAGACTTTTTGTCTAAGTTTAGCGAAAAATGAAAGACACCATTAAGGTAGTGTCAGGTGAAGAGGAAAGGAAAACCACCACAACAAATTGATTAAAATCTCTCTTTCTCTTATACAGAGAATATATATATTAAATATACTATACACTCTGTATATATGTATATTATACAAGCTGTATGTATAATATAAATGTATTCTTTTAAAAATATATATCTATACATACCATACAGAGTGGCAGGACCTAAAGAACAAAACTAAATGCACATCTTTTTCTAGTAGTAGATGAACCACCAGTGAGTGACCTGCATATTGTATTTTGGCTACTGGCAGAATGCAGGGATCTGTAGACGGGAAGTTACACCAGGCAAAAATTCTTCATGAATCAAAAATACAAACCCATGGTTTTATAAAGTATTCAACTGCAAGATGTATAAAGAATTATAGAAAAACAAAGACAATTCATATTAACATCTGATTACAGCAGTAGTCTGCTGTATGTATCCAGTGTAAAGCAAATTTAAATTTAAAATGTTTTGTGGCCAGTGCCTGCAGGAAGTATAAAATAAAGCAAATGGCAAATGTCAATAAGGTGATGTAAACAAACACTGATAATTATAACTCTATGGCCCAGAATGGTATCTTCCACGCAAAAGTCTCCAAAGATATTAATATAATGCAGGCCTTCAGCTTATATATGCCACTAAAATAGTTCAGAACACAAAACCATTACAGAGCAATGAGGACATAAAGCAAACACTCAAAAGAAATGCCAGTTAGAAGATGACAGAGTTACGGCCCCACAGGAACTGCACACATGAGTTACTTAAAACTTGAAAGATCATATGCCATTTTTCCCCACAAGTGAGTGCTGGTGCAAAATTCCTATTCAAAGTCGATCAACACATAACTCTAGAGTTTTGTTGTTATACGAAGAATGAATTGATGGCAATATCCCAGTTTCATGGGCTGGAAATGCATGCACGAACATTGAGACCAAAACTGCTTATTAATGTATGGATCCTTAAATGCAATTACCAGGGATATGAATTCCGCAGTCGCTTTGTGTGGTACGATATATTACTGTGCAGTATATTTGCTTTATATTTAGGGGGCTGTGGCTGGGGTCTGGGGTTTGTTCTTTTTCTGGAAAGCTAGCACCAAAAATTATGCGTATAATCTCATCACACATCGTTGTGGTTTCCAACTGTTGGAAACTCAGTGTCTTTTTCATGCACAGTTGGCATCTAGTGTTGGATGAACGTAAAGCACACTCATAAGATTAAAGATTCTGTGACTCAGATTATTACTCAAATTTATCTGCATTAAACTTAAAATGAAAGTAAGAGTATTGGGGAGAAGGAGTCTGCCTTGAAACTGTGTATTTCTGATCTTCTGGTCCAATATACATTTTCAGTAAAGAAATAGAGCTCCATTGTGTCATTAGAGGTTTGTGTGAAATAAGCACCTTGTGGATAACATCAGAAGAAAAAAAACTTACTCACGTTAGAGCTACCAGGCACAACTTCAGTGTTTTATATCCTTTATGAATCTATACTCATTTCAGGTGATCTCTAACTGCATGTGTTAACTTACTATACGTTTGTATTGTCTTTGTCATAATACTTCTAATAAAAGTAAATGATCTTTAAAATTATGACTTACATAATTATATAAACTTAATTCAGGCAAAGGTTTTTAAAATTATCATTTATCTGTCTAGTCATAAAAGCCAATTTCTCAATAAAATATAGTCTCAGGATATAAATATTGTGAATGATATGGATAAATATAGGCATTAGCGTCAAAAATGTTTCAGTTATTTTGAGGAATGACATTAAAAGAGAAACATAGTCAAAGAATGGCATCCAAACACAAGAAAATAACAGTAATATATTTTGAAAAACTTCAGCCATAACAAAATCATTCCAAACACTGACACTTTGTAAATGAAAAATAAATTCCAATTGTTTAAATGGCTGTAGGATTTCATAAACAAGTTGACAATATATTATCTGAAGTACCTAAACAGAGATGGAAAAACTCAGTGAGAAAGATGCAGAAGATCTCTGCTTCTGAAACATAAGGTCTCTCAATGTTTTGTTTTAATTTACAGTTATGTGTCTCTCTGTTGGATTCCTCTAAAGATTTCAAAAGAGACCCTAGAGGTAACATCATGGCTCTCATGCAAGGCTCTGCTGGAGGAAAATCCTTTTACATTACACCAATCTTTTCACCTGATACAAAAGAGCAAAACAGTTGAGAATGTGTCCCAAGTGCTGAAAATGTTAAAAAAAAAGTTAAAAAAATTAAGAAAACCCTGAGAACTACTCCTGATGACAACAATTATTTTTTTTAAAACCATAATAACCCAAACTTTTGGGTTATGCTTCAAAACAAGCATCAGCAAATGCCATGAAAACCCATGACTGGAGTGCATTACTCCCTCCTCCATAGCTGATGAGGCAGCATCAGCTGTGTTTGATAGTACTTGTAGATGCTTTTCTAGCCTGCTAAGATGACTAGTGATGGAGATGCCACTGCACCTTCCCCAGGCATTTCCAGCATTCCACTAATACTCCTTTTTCTAATACCTTACTTGACTTGACTTTGCTGCAACAGAAGTCCATTATTTCCTGTTTCTAGCTACTGCCGATGTGGAGAACAGACTATTTCCTTCCCTTTCGCAACAGCCTTTTACATGCTTGAAGGCTGTTGCATCCCCTCTGTAGTCTTTTTAGTCCTGTAATTTTTTTAATTTAATCCTCCCTCATCTTCTCTTAAGCCCTGATCCTTTTCACTGAGCTCATAGGACGTTTTCCAAGGAATGTCCAAATCTCTACTTTCTCAAAGGGCAGTGCCCAGAACTTGCTACAGCGTTCCCGGGAAAGCCTTACTAACCCTGAGCAGACCAAAAGACAACGTACTCGGCAGTAACCATCGCTGTGTATATCAATATGTACAGCCCACACGCACAGTCAAGGCAGGACGACAGAGGAGAGCTGCGAAGGGGAAAATTTGTAGAGATTTCTGCAGGGAGAAAGTATGTGTGGAAAGCCTGCACATATAGGCTCTTTTTCATAGAAGCATTAGTTCAAATTTCTTGCGGAGCATCTTTCTGTTTAGTTTTATCCTAATACAGTGTTTGTGCCTCTTCCGATATTGCTGACATTCATTCTCTTCCCTGCGACATTTTAACTTCCTGATGTTTTTGTAAATAACTGTTCATCCAGCCGTTGTTCCCATTTCTGCATCCGTGAAGCTAATTATTCCTATGTGAAGTACTTTGCACTTGTCTCTCAAAATTAATCCTGGTTTTTTAGGCCATTTCCCAAATTACCCAGATCACTTTGAATTCTAATCTTGCTCTCCCTCACACTTGCAGCTTTCTCCAGGTTTGTTTCAAATTAGGTAAGCGTACTTTATATTGCATTTATATTTCACCCCGGCCATTAACACTAATAAAGAATAGTACGTGTCCAGAATGATGGTTTTCTTTGAAAATCAATTTGACATAGCTTTCTCTTTTGGCAGTGAATCCTATTAACTCTCTGGAAATGTTTTTTTCCAACAAGTGTTGCATCTGTGCTATAATGCCAATCAATAGAAAATATCCTTTCTTTAAGAATGTCATCTGAGACACTTTCAGAAGCACTATTTAAGGTCAAGATCTGTGATACCTGCTGGTTTTTATCTCTCCACAAAGCTTTTTAACTGGTAACAAGATGTTCTTGGCAAATCCGTGTTGGCAGTTACTTACTTATTACTTTGCAGGTGCTTACAATTAGTTTCACTGCTTTACCATATTTCAAGGTATTTTAATTTCACAGAGTAGCCTGTAATTCCTTGAGTTTTCTTTCTGTCCCACCCCTTCTTTTTTTTTTTTTCTTTTTTCTTTTTGTTTGTTTGTTTTGTTTTAAGGCAAGCAATGCACTTACATGTTTTTAACTGTTAGCATTTAATTTCCTTGAGTTTCAGATAATAACTACTGCTATTAGGCAACTAGAAGACATGTGACTGATTAAATAGTTTTTAAGTTTTGCATTGTGTTTTCCCTCCTAGTCTACACTGAGAGTCCTTCTCTTTTTATCCATTATTAGTTATGCTAGCTGCTAAACACAGCTGATCTTTTTGGACATCACTGATGAAAAGAAAATTATTTGGCATTCCAGGTGTCATCTGTTTCTAGTTTTTTCCTTCCACTAAGTTACGAATCTATACTTTCCCTGACAATCTTTTTGCTGGCAATGTACAATAATACATGTAGATTGCAATACAATGTCTTGCTTTCCTTGATACCTTCTTGCAAGTTGTATTGCATTTTACAGTCCAACCTTTCTGATTTTGTCTTTAAAAATATATATACTGTTCTTTTATGTTTGGTTGGGGCTTTTTTTCTTTGTAATAGAAATTTTTGTGTGCTTTATTTATCTGTTTTAGTCAAGGCAAACTACAAGCTTGCAATTTACCAGTGCTGGTCTTCCATACTTACCCTTCACTCATATTAGAACAATTGGCTTTAAATTCCTTAAAGATCTACCAGTGCTCCTTAACTCCTTTTCACCTTAGACCAGACCACATAGACTCCAAGTTTATTGTTTTCCACCAACTAAAACAGCAGTTCTCAAAACTCTTTTAATTATTACTTAGAGAATTTCAGCAGGTTTATTTTTCTCTACAGTCTAGATCTCAAGCTTCATCCTTCATATAAAGTAACATCATCTCCTCTCTTATTCTTCTTGACTTTCCTGAATATGAACAGTATCATAGAATAATTTAAGTTGCAAGAGACCTCTAGAGGCCACCTGATCCAACCTGCCACTTACAACTGAGCCAGATTTGATGCTAATAAGAGTCCTGTACAATACTACTCAAGTCATGCAAGTTTTTTGATGTGGTAATTAAAACATAATCTTGTTCTTGAATCAAAACATCCAGATCCAAAACTTCTCTTGCAAGACGGAATAAGAGTCTGACATCATAAATATTGACTCACGGAAGTTAATTAAAATCCCAAAAACTATGTTTCAATATTCAGAACAGGTTTGTTGGGACTAACCAGGCTTGTGCCTGAAACTCTGGCTTAGACTATTGTCTTGCTTGTAGCAAGGCTACAGTCTTCAGTGAGAAGGACAAGTGAGGTGCTAAATAGCTGTTTCCAAGATCTTCACTGCTGCAGGAAATCAGTCTTGACAATCTTTGGATGGGCTTCTGCTTGCAGAAAAAGCTAAATGAACACTGAACAAGCATCGCAAAGCTACTCTCAAGACTGAGGATGAATTTCAAGTGTAGGCAGAGGTCACTCTGCAGCATGGAGGACTCTGCGTGCCTGTAAATGCCCCAAAGCATCTTAAACCGTTAATAGGCCTTTAAGCACCTCAGTGCAATGGACATGCTTACGCAAACTGCTGTTGGGCTGGTTACAACACACAAATGAGGAGTGAAAGATCTGATTGCAGCTCCCAGGTCCTTCTCCTTCCCCCTGCCCGTGACTACTTGGTAAGAGCTATTTTGATATATGCAGAGAACAAATCATCTATATTAAGTTCTGCATTGTTTTGGTGAGAATAGCTGGTTTATCTTACTGTCTTAAAAACTTGCATTTTATTCGAATTTCACCTTCATTTACTAAGGAAATTAGGTTCTGGCTAGCACCTGTCTTGCTATTTTTGACACTCTTGGTTGACTGCAATTAGTTTTTACTGAATACTCAAAGCTATCAAGCTCCTACAAGTACCAAGAGAACTGGAGAATGGATAGAAGAGAAAGAACAGAGTTAGTTCCCTTTCTGGTTGAAACGAGCCATAACTAAGCTTTTTATCCATGGCGAGAGGAAGAAATGAGCTACATAACCAGAAGTTGCATAGGATCTGACTAATCAACATCCATATATATACCTGACCATAAGACATGGGGCCACTCCCCTGGCAGAGAGCAGAGGATGCAGAGGAGAGCCGAGGACACTGCAGGGATGGTGGGTGTTAGGGACGTGGGAGGGCTGAGAGTGCTGTAGCAATGGGAAAATAAGAGACGAGAATTTACAGATCTGTACAGAGCCAGACTTCATACTTCTTCCACTCATGAATGAACAGGGTCATTGTCACCATTTAGCAGCACGGAGACAATTCTGCTAAATGTAACTAGTCGCCATTTTGCAGCATGGAGAAAATGCTGCTAGATGTAAATAAACAAGATTTTGTTGTTGCTGATATCACCACCATCAGAATTAAATAAACCGGTATCCATATACTGTTTTCTGACGGTGAGGCATACATGGAGAGAACTTACTTCAAATTTTAAAATGAAAAATGGATTTTTTTAAAAACACAAATGGATTTTACTCAGGGGTCCCTGACAAAAAATACGTGTTGAATAACACGTGCTACTATGATGGACTTTAATTACCTTGCAAATTAAATTTTGAAGATGATTTCTGATACATAGATACTACTAGTCTGTGTGATTTACATAATACCTTGTCCAAGTAATTTACATGAGCAAATCCTGTACTAGCTATGTAGTCCTAACGTTCAGTGGTCGAATCCCTGCTAGCAAACTGGGATGTGAGAACAAAGACTGGATAGAGCACACGCTGGAATGATACATTCAAACTTGAAATCAAAGGCTGAAGAACAAATTCAGTTCACTGACAGTATAATTAACTTGCTTTTCAAATCAGTGGCATGGTTCCTATCAAAAAGGAAAACGGGTGCTTCGACCTGCAGTATTCAGAAGCGATGCCACTATGCTAACAACGGACACAGGCACAATTTGTCTTGCAAAATTTGCTGTCTCCTGCTATGTTGAAAAGGTTCTTTTTGTTCAGTTATGCACTGAACTCTAGACTGATGCCGATAATATGAGGGCAGGGTTACATTATCCATACAAATTTTCTAGACCAAGTATTCCCGAGTGGGGAGAGAGCAGCACAACAGAAAAGAAACATAGTACTGAGCTCCTGCCATGGCTGTGCACACCTCAGTAAGAGGTTAACTCAGGTGGTGGTGCTGTGACTTGAGATCTCTGGAGAGTGTCAGGCTGATAGCAGTGGCTCTGTGAAGGCCCTGCAAGGGTCACTGTGCCTTTATCTCAATTTCTTCACTTTAAAAGAAAAAAACTGAGATTGTACATTTTTTTTGTCTGGTTACTATAACCTTCCGCTAGTGTAAAATAAAAATGATTCTTCACTGAAATTCATTATCTGAGTGGCAGCATGAAACTTGCAACTAGAAAATAAATAGAAAAATGCCTAAATTGTTCCAACCTATCACTAGGTCTGTATACAAAAAAAAAAAACCAAACCAAACCAAAAAAAACCCACATCAAAAAACTGTGGTCTTTTACTAAGTATTTGAAAAATCTTTACCAGTTACAGACTATTGACTTCTCTGTGTGCTACAAATTCCAGTTAAAATTATATTACCAGTTTACAAGTGAAACATGCCACTCTTCTCAAGAGAGACTTAGCTTTAAAAAAAATTGGGGATGACAACTCTCAATTATGCAGGTACAGTAAGAGCCAGAGTATCATCAGCCTTTGGACTAGATAGAGTAGAGTACACACACTGCAGTTCAGAAAAATAATGCATTTCTTCAGGCTCAGCCATTAGAGGGATCTGGAGATCTGTTGCAAAACAGAACTTAACCAACACAAAAAAGTGTAGGAATACTCCACAGCACCCTGCTTTTCCCCTTTGCTTTGTTTCCTTCCCTAAAGAAGTGTTTGCTGCCTTCCACTTGGCAGAAAGTTGTACATCCCAGCCTAGCAGACAGTGAAAGCACTTCATCTGTCCTTTTAGACAAACTTACCAAAAAACCCAAAACCCAAAGGTGAAAACAGAGTAAGAAAGATTTTTTGTCCATGTGAATCATATTCAGTGAAGTATAGGTGATATCTGAGTACTCTATTACACACACCTCTCTCCACACTCCCTTTTAGCAGGTAACCATATTTTTCTCTCTTCAATTTCAAGTTCTTCTTCACTGTTGCACTCATGCTTCTCCTCTTGACCACTGAGCAACTGGAGAGTTAGCATGTTTATTTTGTTTGGAAAAGCACTCAGTAATTTTTTCAGTTTCCTTCATTTCTGTGACATCTACAAACAGATCTTTTTTCATCCATCGATACCTTCTACACTTACTGACACGTTCCTCCTAACTGCAGCAGTTAGAGAATATGAGACACAATGTTTCTCGTTAACAGTTTGTCCTGGTTCTTTGACTATTTCTGTTTTAAACTGCTTTAGAGCCGATTTTTCTCTTCCAGCCTTGTCACATTCATTTATAGAATACAGCTCTGGTTATATGCCTGTTGATGTTGTCATAAACACTATTCTTTTCCAGAGATAACTTATTGTCATATTCCTCTTGCCACTGGGACTCCAGTCCCTTTGGTTCTAGAAATCATTACCATTTAAAAAAAAAAATAAAAAGATATCTTCCCCTAGAAATCATTAATTTCCATTAATCATGAAATCCTGTTAATTTCCCTAGAAACCATCATAGATTTATGATGGTGGAAACGACAATAAGGGATGTATATGTAGTATCATATATGCAATATGCAATATACAATTTGTATATATATATGCAATATATGCTAGAAGACAACTGCTAGGATTGAGTTATTCATACAGATAAGTTAATTCACAACAACATCAGCTGAATGAAGAACCAAAGTGAAAAACCTAAACTGCAATGTTGCTATGGAAAGTAAAGATTTAGCAGGCCAAGGAAAAAAAGCTTCTAACTTTGGACAGCAATTCAGAAAACATCTTTGAATGATTAAAATAAAGATAAAAACTATCCAACAAGGAAAACTGAAGAACAGCTCTCTGAATGCCATGAAACCATTGCTTTGGAACCATACCTTGGCTTAAGGGAAACAGATGCTTACTTTAATGGCTTTAGATATAACTTGTCAAAAGGTTCAACTATGTCAGCTAACTGAATTATGAGGCATTTCAAATATATTAAAATAAGGGAGAAATGTATTTCCTTGAAATTATGGTTGAACAAAAGCCTAAAAAAGAATATGAGGCTGAATTTTTTAGCTGCTTGTGTGACAGCACTTCAGTAACACAAATTTTATTCCAGATTATTCATGTGGAATGTTAGAATAACTCCTTGTGTACTTGGGGGAAAAAAAAATAAATTAAAAAAACCCCTTTATGTTCCAGGTCTAAATATTGACACTATCTTTAATTAATCAACTATGCATTCTCACCATAAGCTAAGAAATAATCTAATCTTCTGGAAGAGAATCATTATAAAAAATATCATGTTGTTACATATATTGCCTTTTGCTCATGTGGAACAGCCAATTTTAAAGGATGATAGAATAAACAATTTGGACAACTTGCATCATTCCAATTAATAATAGATTACTTCCTAATTGTCAAATAAATTTACTGTCTTTTCAGTTATTATCAAGGCTTCCAGGGAAAAAGAAGTGCCAGGGTCTAACAGATTCTCTGCTTCCATTCTGTGTGTTTTGTTTCGGTCTCAGAATAGCTAGTTACTTCTTATGCCATTAGCTCTTTAGGTTGTGGAGGAAGGAGCTGATTGTTTCATAATTAATGATAAGCTCACATCTAAACACTCAAGGCCTATTGAATTCCTCAATGCAGAAAGACTTAAGAAAGTTAATCTAAAGTAAATTTTAAAGTGGATTAATTAAAATGAATTAAAACCCTGTATTGATCCTTTTATTCAGATTTTCAATGGCTTTAATTCAGTGTAGTCAACTTCAGACTTCAAAGTGAATTAAGCTAAATTAAATTAGGGCCATTTTAATTCTGAATATGTGTCTACATTGGGATTAATGCATTTTAACTTTACACAGGACTACAGGAACTGCAAAAAAACCCCCACAGTGAAGTACCTACTTCATAACAGCTGCCTGTGTTCACATCCTTTCTCCCTAGAAAATTCAATTTATGGTAATCTTCTTGCCTTGCAATGAGATGGGGCAAACTGATCATTTACTCATATCTTGTTCTGATGTGTTGGGTATGTCCTTCTTATTTCCACACTCAGTTGATTTGGATAAGCTTTCTTGAGCACCCGAGACAACTACTTTTTTGATGCAATTAAGTCTGAAAGACCTCAGTGAGAAACAGACTTCCAAATCCAAAACAATGAAGTTATTTTGGAATTTTTATCTTTAGTTGTTTGGTTTTAATGTTTCTCACGTGAACAGTTCATATTTTACGAAAGATTTTCAAAAAACTTTGTCTTATCCTAAAAAGACAGATTTGATGGAAAATTGTTGATCTCTCCTGAGCATGGCAATGACAATGCTTGTTCTCTTTTGTGAGCCGTGAATGAAAAGAATCTCAGAAATATATTACTGAACTGACTTTACTGGACTCGTTTTGTAGAAAAATTGCTCTGATTGTTAGGCAAGAAATATACAATCTGAAAATGTCTTTAAGTGTCTTTAAGTGTTTTACCAAAGAAAACAGCTAACTTAGAGCTGCTGATTTTTTATACATAGTTTTGGGAGTGGATTCAGCAAATTATGTACGAGAATTTAGTAATATACAGAAGAAAAAAAAAAAAAAAGATACCTGTTCTTCAACATGCTTTTACTCTGTACCATAAAAGTTGATTCCCACATCTAATACGTAACAAGTATGCTACTAAAATCAATAATAAGTTACTCTGTAGCTGAGGTAAAATATTATTCTCACCACAGTGGAAAGCAAATCCACCAGATTTTGATTTGCATACAGAGCATCAAGTTACAAAAGCTGTTCAGAAATATAATCACAGACTTAGAAACAAGCAAGAGAAGTCGGGCACGAAAAAATGTCAAGAATTATTATAAATATCTGTTCTCATTCAGGTCTTCATAAAGTCATATGTAATTTCCATTAACAGCCATCTGAAGCAAATACTTGATAAAATTTATGAAATAGAAATCGTTTAATCATCATAGTATTGAAAAAACACTGAAAGCTTACATACATACAGCTGACACGAGAGATGCTCTATTAAAATATATACATTCTCTCAGCTATAAGATGCCCTTTATATATCTATTTTTTAGATGCGCATGATTAAGAGTAGGCTTAAAGCATCTGTCTATTTGTGACATTAATTCACTGGCTACTGCAACTTTTCTACTGCTTGTTGCTTTTGTGCAAGTCCTTCAAGTTTGTAGAAAAAGTTTTTCAAACAACTGTGTTCAGCTAAAAATTGTCCTTCTCTTTCAAAACATATTGTTGTTTTTTCATTTCTTCGGTATAATTATGCTTTACTGCTGTCCATTACCTCTACCTCTGGATTAAGTTTGGCCTCATAGTCACTGATTATGCGAATAAAGTTGTCATGCACAGTAATGAGATGATTTTCCAGTGAATAATATTTGGCGAGAGAGCTGATTTGGTCAGTCAGTTTTAGGTCTCTGAATAGAAGCTGTCATATGTAGTGTCAGGATGAGTCATTAAATGTATTTTACATGTGCCAACTGTAGACCTTTGTATTTCAGCCAAAGCTTTTGTGTAGATGCAAGAAGTTCATTGCTGTAAAATGTTATTTTTCTATGCAGTTATTTGACTTTCACAAACCTGAGAAATGAAGTTATGATTTTTAATGAAACAACTAATGTTAGATTGTAAACTAGGCATAAAAATAGGACAGCAATACTATTTGCCTTTCAATATGTCATGTAGTATAATGAATTACTGAAATAAGATATTCAAAATACAACTAAGTTCATGCATTTCTCCAATAACTGTTTTCACAGTATTACAAGTATTTTCATGAAAAAAAAAAAAAACCAAAACCAAAATCCAATATAAAGAAGCTAATGTAACAGCCACTGTCATGGCTAATACACTACATTGGGAATTTCCAGAGATTGAAGCAAGAGTAGCTGTATCTCAGACTAGACAACCAATAGTTTTTTATGTTGGTACTTTGTTAATGAGACAAACATAATGGGTCACATGACACAAAGCAGCAGGAGGTTGGTGGGTTTTTTCCCAAATTTTTGTGCTGCTAAGACTCAAGATCATCTCTGAATGGATTCTTAATCAAAAGGATTTGAAAATTATATATGCAGTTAATTTCTAGATTTGCTTTTACCAATGGATAATTGCCATTTCTTTCCTCGCCCCTACACAGAAGGCAACATTTGTGCCAAAGATTACATGGAAGGAAAACCACATAGGCTCAGTACCTCATGGGAAGCTAAAGGAATTTGTCTTCATTAATAAAAATTCAACGGTGAAAGGCGGTCTCAGAGCAGTTGTAAGACATAGTCGAAAGGAAGAGAAAAATCACAAGGTGAATTTTTGTCTTACATTGGCTATTCAACAGGTGAAACCAGAAAGATAGTTCAGTGCTACCTTCTATACAATCCTATTAGAGACTGATGAGGAAAACAAAGTTTTCTCAAGGAGAAAAAAAGACTACTTAAAACAAGTGAAAACCAAGGAATTGTGTTCATCTGGCAGTAACATTAAACCCCTTAGAAATCAAATAAAAATACTGACATGTAAAAGCTGTAAACACTCTGAAGATTCAAGTGGGAAAGCAGATTTCTAAATGTGATCTCAGGAAAGAAAGAAAAAGCAAAAAAGACCTTTAATTGTGGCAATGAATTTGGAATGGAGAACTAAAGTGTCATCTGAAATTAATAGCCTTTAAGGCGACAACATTTAAATTTGAGAGGACTCCAGTACTACTGGAATGAAATAAATATTGCACTACACTAAAATATGGAATAAAATACCTCTTGCTTTCTTTATGGAAAGATCTGTTTACCATTAGAATGACAGAACTTAATTCCACCAAAAATTACAATCAAGAGACTACATCACTTTATTTTAGGAATGATAGACCACTGTTTCTGACACACCGCTGAAATAGATGCTTTTTGTGGTGCAAATTCAATGAGCTTTAACATGATTTTAGCAGTTGTACTTTTTCTTCTGGTCTGAGGTAATAAATATAAAAAAGCCTCAGCTTCCACTGAAAAGAAGTGCCTTATTTTATACAGAATTGTATTACATCACTGGTTAGGAAATTGATTTTTAGAATGAGGTATGTCAGTGTCATTTCAGACCTGTAAACACAGCAGAGGATGTTAATGAAAACCTAGATCAAACTAAAGCTTGCATTATTACCTTTTTTCTTCCATTTCTGAGTATTAAGTGACTTTCAGCATTGCTAGCAGATGGCACATGAGAACATAAGCAGGAGTCAAGCAACACTATCTTATCGGAATCAGAATCCTCTAGCAGTTTTCAACCATTTTCAGCTTGTGAATCTTCTTTAAAAAAATTCAGACGGCTGTACAGAAGACAGAAACTTTTTGAGATCCACTAGAGAAATGATACATGGACCCCAAAGGGTCTACAGGCTGCAGCTTGACAAAAACAGATCAAAGAGTGAGCTCAGAGTGCTGGAGGAGCCAGGTGTCGTAAGGCACTTTTCAGTTAAGCCATGTCCTGCCTAACAAGTATTTGAAATCACTGAAGGAAATCATCTGTCAGAGATAAGAACAAACTGGAATTTTATAGAAGAAAAGCTCTCTTCCCAGTCAGTTCAGAGAAGAAAGGTAAGCTAAGCCAGCATGGTCACGAGGAGGCTCCAGGAGTCTACGCGGACAGAGCAGTACTCCAGTGATCCTAAAGCTGAAGGAGGAAAAGCAAAGGAGGTTTGACTTTTTTTTTTATTTTAAATATTATTTAAGAACGGTAAGCGTCACAACAACTTTGCAAATCCTGTGTTCTGTATTTTCACTGATGTGCATCTCTTCATGGGAGGAACAAGCAGCCATCCCTCTGGCTGAAATACAAGGCTTACTGCTTTGTGGGAATGCCTGCAGGTAAATCTGAGTTGTCCCGAGCATTGCTAATTTTAACCTTTCAAATACCACAGACTACTATCCTCCTCCTTTTCATGACATTTCTAAGCAGACGATTCTCTTGGGTTTTTTTCTGCCTGCTTGTTATTTATGTTTTGGGATCTATGTATGCCCTCTCCTCTCTTATTAATGGATTAAAAATAAAATGGCTATTAAAACCAAAAACACATCCAGAGTTTCTCATTTAATTATTGAGTTATGGGATGCATTAGGTTTAAAAAAAGTACCAATACAGTAATGTAGTAAAAGCTGCTAATATTTAGTTCAAGAACTTCAATTTTTTTTTTGTTTCATAATACTTCTTTCGTCTTTTCTTATCACTGGAGGACAGATAAATAGTCATAATTTGACAGAAATTAGCAAAACAGTTTAATATGTTCTAGTTTTTGATAAAGACACTGGATCTACCACTTAACTTTTTGTAAAGTTTGTGCTAACATTTTCAGAATAATTTATGTGGTTTACTTTCACAAAGAAGTTAATCTGTCTCTTTACAATGATTTTTTTTTTCCCAGCAAAGACCTGTATGCACCATTGTGCCTTATCTTGCCCTTTAAGTAATGTAATGATATTCCAGATAAAGTGCTAAGTCCAAAATGTGAATGAGAGGCTTTCTTTAATTTGTTTTCTGTAATTTCTTTATCCTTTGTAAATCTCAAAACCAATTTAATTTTCTGACAGTTGATTTCTCATATCTTCTTGTACTTCTCCTATGTGAACACTGTTTCTGTTTAAACAGAAGGAAATCTTAACTGCAATTTTGTTGGAGGACAGTTCTGCATTTTAGTTTATTACATTTAGTTATTACATTTCGTCAGCTCAAATTAATGAATTTCTGGACATATCTTGAGCATACTTCACTTGGATTTTTTTTCAGATGGTTTCCTCCAACTTTCAGCTAGTTCTCATATGTTCTCATATTGCACTCTTTGGAATACAAAAAGGAAGAGGGGACTTAGAATTGTGCTTTTTGCCATGTGTAGTGTCATTCCACTTCTAAGAGCTGCAGAAGTTCCCCCCTTTCCAGCTCTGATGCTACAATTACTGGTGTGTGTCCTGAACTAGGAGAGAACGCCAATGAAAACACTCACATAAGAGCTCTAAATTAATGTCTAGCACCCACTATCTGTTCTACTGTCTGTTCTTACTCTCATTCATGTCTGCCTATGAATATTCATACTAATGGTAACTCTATAGTTTCTGACAAAGCAACTAATTCAATTATGTGAATTACATTAATACGTTAATACATTTTTGCTTTCTCTAATCTGTAATATCCTGCTTTTTTAACTACCCCTTAAGCAATTCCTTTTTGTCCTGTTCCTGTGAAAAATTCTTTAAATTATAAGTGAAAAAAAGAAAGCAAAAAGTGATTAGCTTAGTTAAAAAAAAACATGTTATCAGAAGACTGCAGGGAAAATTATTAGTTTTCACTTATTAAATATTGGATTTACCTCATCTAGTCCTGGGGAAAATTTCAAGTTTGTCACCTCTTTTTAATCTGAAAACCACCTAAGACATAACCAAATTTTTAGATGCTTTTTTTTTTTTGCATCATTTTTATAAATGTTTTACAAACAAAAGATAAAAATAAGTTACATGTCCCACTCTACCATGTTATCCTCTTTCATTTCTCTGGGATTTTCTTTTCTAAATAAAGCCAACATAGAATATCCTGGAAGGTTTTATTTTCTTTTTAAGTGCTCAGAATTACTTTGGATGAGGCATACAAAGTCTCCAGATGTATTCTGTCTGTACTAAACATTAATTCAAAGGCCCATTTGCTGATTCCATTCCATCTCTAAAAATATACAAACTTGAAGAAATTAATGCCCCACAGTTGTTATTGCACCTGCGACATAAAGTATGGAAGTTAGTTTCTGACTTAGTTCAGACTAACATCACAGTATAGCTGCAAGTCAAAACTTAATCAAGATGTGTTACACGACTAGCCCACATTATTCCATACGCCTCTTCGGTATATAGAATTTCTTCATACAACACTACTAAAGCTAGCTGGTTTCAGAAGTTTCAGAAATTTAGAGCTAGCTAAAGGCTTGGGGTTTTTTTGATGTTGCTAGTGGATATTTCTTTTTTCTTTTGATATTCTACAGGTATTGTAGACACTTGAAGATACAAGTCATTTCATCACATTCATATATGATGCTTGGAGGTCATGAAGCCCCAACATATTTTCTTGTTATTGCTTCAAACTTAGAGCTTCCCCTTCATAATTGAGGGAAACTGCAAAGATTAAGCTCTCCACAAGAATTACTGTTTCTGTATATTATGCCACCATCCCTTTACATTTCCTGGCCTCCCCATCTTGCAGAAAATATGCAAGCATTACACCACTTTATAGAAAAGAGCCAGAACATTTTAACGGAACATGTTAAGTGTTCTTTTAGATCTGAAAAGTCATATACTAAGTAATTAATGTACATGCATATGATATTTTAGTCATTGTTTGAGGAGTTTTAACTCCATATGATCAGCCTCACAGCTAAGGAACCTGATTTTTCAGGGAGATTGAATCAAACAAGGTCAAGCATAACATTTTATTTTCCATAAACTTTGCTCTCTGTAACAAACAATATGCAAAGATGTGCTTAAAAATCCTTATTTCTTTGCATTTCAGTTTGTTTACATAATAGCAATAAATTAATGAAGGATTTATGTCATTCAATACTCTAAAAATTATTATGAGACTGCTCCAGGCTACCTTGTAGCCCATTACATTATATAATCCTTATGTCATTAATTTTTATCTTCTGTCCCAGTCCACTTCTCAAAGACTGACCAATATAAATCTCCACACTTCATGTTATGGAAATATATACAGTTACAGGTGACAAATTCATAGTCCAGATCACAGATCTTAACGTAGCATTTACAACTTCCTTGGTAAGTAAAGCTGTATTCATTTATCACTTTCCCATACGCTGGGCGTTAAATTATCAAGTTAATTCTTATTTTCAGTACTACTGTAGTTTGATTTCTAGTTTTTCAGGGGTTCAGAATACTTTGTCTTTTATTTCTATATCATCAGGTTTCATTACCACTTCTTTATAATACTAACTATGTTTGCTAAGCATGACCCCTCTTTTAAACTATACTGCTATATGAGTGTTACCTTTTCAAGTGTCCTCTTTAATCAAATGTTTGAGAGCTATTCCCTTTACAAAGAAGATATATTTCAAACTGCATTCTCTTTCTGACTCTTTTAGAAAACATTTGCTTCCCTTTTCTCCTTCTCACTTTTAATGAAGAGTTGAATACAATCACCATGCTGTATTATTTGTTATTTTTTTTCCAATTCAGTAGCAGAGTGACCAGATCTGGATCCCTTCCTTTCCCTTCCCTTTTCCTTTTTTTATTTATATTTAAACCATTTGAGCTTTAAAAGATGCCCTCAGTACATTTAGACTTGCAAACATGAATCACAGGAAATAAACCAGTGTTATACTATAAAGTCCATTAATCCTTGTCAGGTATCCTTTATGTATCCTTCCTTAATCCTACAATTTCTACCCTCAGTAATTTCCCTCTTTTTTTGAAAACTTTGTGAAAAGCGGACCTCCTAACCTGTTCTGAATGCCAGATGAAAGAATGATGATGCTTTCCGTGGTGAGGGATTGAAGTTGAAAACACTCCTTCAGCAGCTTCCAGTACACAACACCTCATGGGCATGCAAGCTGAAAAAATAACACCTTTGAACAAAATTGTTATAGTACCTGGGGAAAGACCATGACCACAAATGGTTTAGGATGGGATATTCACTAACTCTCATCAGCTGCCCAGTAGTGCTGATTTTGAAATCCATGGTACAGTTCCACTGACTCTAATAGAAACATCCAAGACAAGGTACTGCTGAGTATCTGATAAATAAGGATTTTTCTGTCTAACACCGGCACCTTCAAACACCCAGATAATGAATGAATAAGTAGCACACAGCTCGCAGGACATTTTTAATGATTTAGCTGTGGAAAATGTACTCGCAGAGGAAGTAATCTCCTTCTTTCACTGTTGAAATTCAAAGTATGGACCACACAGGTTGCATTACAGTTACTCAATTTTGCAAGAGATAATTTAAATAAATAATCTGAAATATGCCAGAGATTTGAAAAAAGGGCTATAGCATCTTAGCTAAGTACAAGTGACTATACATACTTGGAGAACTGTTTATTTGGAGTTGAGCTAAAAGTTGTCTTCATATCTTTTCCCATTGTGAAAGCATCACAAACTGTACACAGATCTCTTCTGTGAGAATAAGTGGATTAGCTTTTGCTGTTTCTTCTGATCATCTTCTCAATCTATAAGCATAATATTACCTTTATCCTAGACAAGTTCTTGCTATCTGAAGAATTACTATTCCTTAATCTTTGCAAAAAACAGATACATCTTTTCAATGGATGAACTACCATAGTTCTGACAGAATTATAAATCTCCACGCCATGCACTGTGAATCTACCACAGCCTCTGTGTCGTTACTAAGCACCTCACGTAAGGTGCACAAGAGTCTTCCTAGAGATTTCCATGAATAGCAGATGAAGGCGAAAATATTAATAACTCTGGTCCACAAAAATGCAATGGGCAGAGCAGCAAAAGGGAATTCTGTCTGAAGGACTGCTGCTTAACGGCAGGTCTCACAGAAGAAACAAGTGCCTCTCAGAAGAGAGAGAAATAATGCTTAAGCAGAGATCCTACTGCACCAAAGGAGAGCTGCCAGAAGCACTGGAAGAGTTTTTAGACTAGGCAAAAAAAGAGGAGCATAAGAGCAATAGTTGAAATTTTGCAGAGCAAGGAAGTTGGTTTGTCTATATTATTTTATGCCATCTTTCTGAAATGAAACAATGAAAATCTTTGGTGCTTTGTCCTGTGGTGGTGCTGTGTGCTAGCATTCAGTGCCTTAAAATGACATCTTGGATAGTGTAAAAACACCAGAAGTAATATTGCTATTATTTTTAAATTAAATCTAGTATTATTACCTTCCTTTTTCTGCTTTTAGTAACATTGGTTGGCAGAAACAAGTTTCTGAATCTGGAACATAGTCTGTATATCTCTGATGAGCTCAGCAGCTGGTTGGGACTGCGTTGCTTTCCACTTTGTTTGGTTTGGCAACAGACCAAATTATCTCCTTGAAAAGAACTGTGCAGCAAGGCTTTGTTATCCCAGGTTCTCTCTCAAAAGCAGCAGCAAAAAAAAGTCTCAACAGAACCACCAGAAGCTGGACTGGTTCCAGACAAATTAAAGCAAGAATAGAGATATTCCAGAGATACTAATAAAAAAACCCAAACCTCAAGTAGGAAGGGATTTCTTAAGTACTAATTAAGCTTTCTCACAGAATAACTTTCAATCTCTCAGATTTACCACAGCATTCGAGATACTACAAAACAGTCAAGGGTCTTGCCCTCATCATGCACGTCAAAATATACAGTAGGAAATTATCACAAATGATCACTGGTAACAGCTAAAGCATTTAATTTTCTTCTACCAATCACTTTGTGTTTTACAATTGGGTTTTGGCTCGTTGATTTTCTCAGTGCTTTTGCCACAGATGATCTCAAAATCTTAGTAATCTCCAGCCTCCAGGAACCCCTGAAGCTCCCACCTTCCCTCCCCAAAGATGACTTACACTCCAGAAGTATCTGGACATTTCACAGCCCCATCACATACTCAGTACGAGAGCTCCAAGTCTCAAAGAACTTAACTTTTAAAGTTCAATAATCAAGGACAACTAAATATTCAGTTGGTCAACCTCCTGGAAGACTGAAATGAATTGAATTGAAATGTTTTCATTCACACACTAATGCGTGTAGAAAAGATTTTGCCTCAAAATTTGAAGAAAGAAAATCATAGTCAACTTAATGATGCAAGATAGTAATGAAGTTCAGGAAAGTGAAAGGAGATTAATTAGCTGTTGAAAAGGAGAGAAGGATTATTTCAGTCATTTCTGAATAACAATCGTTTTCCTCTTTGAGATGTGTTGTTTTTACACCAAAATATTTGCTATTATACAACTTCAGAATTAAATATCCAAATATTAAACCATGAACTAAGTTCTAAACTGTAAGAGTACTATATGAATGCAGTGTTGCAAAAATAAACAATAATCACACTAATACAAATGTAATTTTAAAAAAATCTTAACCTGCCACTCTTTCATATGTTAATCCTGTCTTCCTACATTCCCTAAAAGCAGTAATAGAAACCTGTAGCCATTTTTATAAAAACTACACTAGTTTAACTATGAAACTGAAGTGTTACCTAAAGACTTCAGCCTTCTTTATATAAGCCCTGTTCTTTTTTTTTTTCCTATTTTACTTTTCAAAAGATTGCTTCACCCCCACTCCCCAAGGCAAAAATAAAATTAGTTAGCCTGAGAAATTATTTAAGCCTTTAGTTCAAATTTGAATCATAGGTTGATCCCAATACCAGTGACAGATGAAATTAAAAAACTGTGTAAGTTCTGTTCAACAAAAAGTCAGATGAAGAAAGATCAGCTTTCCTAGCCTGTGAGTCCGTGTGCTCTAAAAAGGGACTAAGGCACAATTTCCCAACTTTGACAAAATGTGGATCTACCAAGACACAAAGTGTTAAATGTAATACCTCAGCCCGAGCAAACTTTTGCACTAAAGCAGGATGGTTTGCAAACTAAAACAGGAGGTATATGTTGGAGCAGACATTTCCTATGACATGAGCATCAATCCCTCTTGATCTTACCGACGTACGCGCCAGGACTGCCCTGAGCAGCGACAGTAAACAGCGAGGAAGGTACTGGCTGTCCATACAGTTATTCAATCTCCTTACCACAACATCCACTTAAAAGCTGACAAGGTGATCGACACTTGGGAGCACAGAGAGACTCTAGCAAGACCTCATAATCAGCACGGAGTGTTTATGTTTGATTGATAAGCACTGGTTTACTAAGAGGAAGAAAGTTAGAGGACTGCAGAATCTAACACACCGTAATATATACCACACAGACACATATTTTCCATGCATCAGATTTGCTACTCTCTCTTCCCTTTTCAGGACGCAAGTATAATTACAATTACACCGGGGACTTCACCTGACTGCCGTGACTTTTCAAATATGACAGAGTGTGGCTTGGCAACTACATCTGCCAATTCCCTCAGGTCCCTGGGATGCATCTCATTGGGTCCCATGGCCTTGTGTATGCTCAGGTTGCTCAGGTGGTCTTAAACCTGATCTTCTCTTACAAGTGGAGGGACTTCATTCCCCCAGTCCCTGGCTTGAGGTCCGGGGACTTGAGAGGTGTAGGAAGAGTGATTGCCAGCGAAAACTGAGGTGAAAAATTGTTGAGTACCTCAGCCTTCTCCATGTCAGTTGCCACTAGTGTCCCTGTCATATTTATCAGGGGAGTACAATTTCATTTCTTTTCCTTTTCTGTCTTCCTTCTACCTGTAGAAGCCCTTGTCATTGTTCTTCACATTCCTTGCCAAACTCAGCTCCAACTGTTCCTTAGCTTTCCTTTTCCCATCCCTACACATTCAGGCAGCACCGCTATATTCTTCCCAGGATACACATCCCTGGTTCCACTGCCTATGCATTTCCTTCTTACATTTCGGTTTGACCAGGAGGTTTGATATGCAGCCATGGTTGTCTCTTGCCTTCCTTGCCTGATTTCTTACACATGGGAATTGAAAGCTCTTGTGCTCTAAGAACAATGTTCTTAAAGAGCTGCCAGCTCTGTTGTGGTCCTTTATCCCTGAGGGCAGTTTCCCAGGGGATCCTATCCACTAATTGCTTAAACAACCAAAAGTTCTCTCTCATAATATTCAAGGTCTTGATGTTACCCTTCACCTGGCCTATATCCTTTGAGGCTGTGAATTGCACAAGGCTATGATCACTTCAGCCCAGGCTGCGACCACTCTTGACATCTCTAACTCATCTGTGTTGGTAAGCAACATGTCCAGTAACACTTCTTTGGTTGGGCTGTCTATCAGCTGGATTAAGAAATTATCCTCGACACATTCCAAGAGTGTCCTGGACTGCTTACAGCTTGTTGTGCTGCTTTTCCAGCAGATGTCAGGGTGACTGAAGTCCTCCAGAAGGATCAGAACCTGCAAGCATGATGCTGCCTATAGCTGAAGTAAGAATGCTTTATCAACGTCCTCCACTTGATCAGGTGGCCTGTAGTAAACACCAACCGCAAAGTCTCCTTTGTTAGCTCAGCCTCTAATTTTCACCCATAAGGTCTTAACCCGTCCATCACCATTTTTCAAAGACAGCTCTGTGCAATCAATTTTATTTTTTTTTACATAGAAGGCAGCTCCCCTTCTCTCCTTCCTTGCCTGTCCCTTCTGAACAGTTCATAGCCATCAATTGCAGCACTTCAGTCGTGCGATTCATCCCACCACGTTTCAGTGACAGTGACCAGATGATAGCTTTCTAGCTGCACAGTGGCTTGCCACTGCTCCTGTTTGTTACTCATGCTACATGCATTGGTATAGAGACACTTCAGCTGGGCTATCGACTGTGTCACCTTTTTGGAGGAACAAGCCTTAATTCCTTTGAGGTGTTTCACAGGTATTTCTCTGTGGTTCCTAATACATCAGCAGCCCCTGGCTCTTCTCTGTTACACAAAATTCCACCCCTGTTCCCACGCTAAGCCTAGTTTAAAGCTCTCCTTATAAGTCTGTCCAGCTTGTTGGCAAAGACCCTCTTGCCCCACTTGGTGAGTTGACTCCCATCAGCTCCCAACAGACCCAGCTTCTTAAAGGTAGATCTGTGATCACAGAAGCCAAAACCTTGGATATCTAGACGGCATTACTCTAAATAACAGTACTTAAAGTTCTGAGCATATTAAGATGCTAAACAGGCAGGGGAAAGATACAGATTTTTATTAAACTAAATAAGAAGTTCCATATCATTAGTAGAAAGAAAACATCTTTCTATTTATTCATTCTAAAATGAATAGTCATTCATCAGAAACTGTGGACAAGCAAATACCTTCTAAAATGAAAACCGTGAACTGTTTTCCTGCTTTTTCTTCAGCGAGTGCGTGTCCTGCCCCACTGCACATTTGTGTTCTATTTCTAAGAGATAAATTCCCTGTATATCACCCAATGTTTTCAGCTCTTTCATTTACCTTGTAAATAAGAAGTTGGCATCAGGCAATTGCTGCCATCTCAAAAAAGAAAAACCCTTTCTGCAAGTAAATCACAGAAACTCTTCCATTCAAAAAAGATCAATCTCTTGGTACAAGTAAACGTGATTGCGATCCGTTCTTGAAGAGATGTTTTAATCTTATGAAATAATGAAAAAATGTAGTAGATGCAGTCCTACAACAGTCTTGGCTCAGACTTGATACACCTGAGCACAAATATCTGATGCCAGGGTATTGCCAAATAATATTTGTCAAATTACTAATATACTTCCAAACCAGATAGCATATATTATTGCTCAATGGGCTGTATTTGAACAATGTTCATTAAGTCCACTGATCTTAAATGCCTGCAGTTTAATTTCAAAGCTGCTGATGGCTTTGATATCTTTAACATGTTTCATTCACATTAATAGCTCCTTCTAACTCACATCCCAGATAATCTTCTGGGGATGCTTTAGATGATCTCAGCAGAAATCTGGAATTACATGGAATTTCAAATTATTCTCAGATAGGAATAAGTTTTCTAGAATGCAGAGGTTTTTAGTATAAATACACAAAGTAAACATTTCCTGTGATTTTCTCTTTCACTACTTGCAAAATAATGTAGGCTTTGTCTAGCTTTATCTGAACTGGAAAAATACTTTATTGTGACTATCAAGTGTCGTGGTTTAACCCCAGCCAGCAACTAAGTACCACACAGCTGCCCACTCCTCCCCCCTCCGCCCCCCCCAGTGGGATGGGGGAGAAAATTGGGAAAAGTA
>JAOBAS010000028.1:5626187-5640859 GCA_025311575.1 Elanoides forficatus | reverse complement strand
AGCCACAGCCTTTCCCTCATCCACTAAGCGGGTCACCTTGTCATAGAAGAAGATCAGGTTAATGAAGCAGGACCTGCTTTTCATAAACCCGTGCTGACTGGGCCTGATCACCTGATTGTCCTGTACGTGCTGCGTGATGGCACTCAAGATGATCTGCTCCATAACCTTCCCCAGCACTGAGGTCAGACTGACAAGCCCGTAGTTCCCCATCCAGTTCCAACCCTCCTGCCATGGGCAGGGACATCTTTCACTAGATCAAGCTGCTTAAAGCCCCATCCAACCTGACCTGGAACACTTCCAAAGATGGGACATCCACAACTTCTCTGGACAACCTGTTCCAGTGTCTCACCACTCTCATAGTACTTAGCTCTAATCTAAATCTACTGTCTTTCAGTTTAAACAGTTGCCTCTTGTCCTGTCGCTACAGGCCCTGGTAAAAAGTCCCTCTCCACTTTTTTATAAGCCCCCTTTAAATATTGAAAGGTCACAATAAGGTGTCCCCAGAGCCTTCTCTTCTCCAGGCTAAACAATCTCAACTGTCTCAGCCTGTCTTCATAAGAGAGGTGTTTCACCCTACAATCATTTCTGTGCCCTTCCTCTGGACCCACTCTAACAGGTCCATGTTTTTTCTTGTGCTGTGCACCCTGGAGCTGGATGCAGTACTGCAGGTGGGGTCTCATGAGAGTGGAGTAGAGGGGGAGAATCCCCTCCCTCAGCCTGCTGGCCACGTTTCTTTTGATGCAGCCCAGGATACAATTGGCTTTCTGAGCTGCAGTGCACATTGCCAGCTGATGTCTAATTTTTGATCTGCCAATATCCTCAAGTCCTTCTCTGCAGGATGACTCTCAATCCATTCATCATCCAGTCTATATTGATATTGTGGATTTCCCTAAGCCAGGTTCAGGACCTTGAAATTGGCCTTGTTGAATGTCATGAGGTTCACACAGGCCCAATTCTCAAGCCTGTGAAGGTCCCTCTGGATGGCATCCCTTCCCGCTAGTGTATCAGCTGCAGCACACAGTTTGGTGTCATCCACAAACCACAAATAATGTTCATTTGTTGGCATCTTCCTTCTACACTCATCTTTTCTACTAAATCTCCATGTAAGGGGAATTGTTACAGCTAGCAGACAAAGAAGCTGCAAGGCACCCACACCATAATACCTTCCAGTCCTTGATCACTTGGCAACTAATTGTCTGTGCATCTGAGAGGAAGAATTATATGAAAGGATTACCTTTGTGGTAAAGTTGAATAACATATCACTGCAAACTAGAAGGATTGGCATTTTCTTGTATGCATGACCTTTTCCAAAAAAAAAAAAAAAAAAAAATTGTATGCACCAGCTTAGAATTAAAACAGGTTAAAAAAATCAGTTTCTTGTTCATACATTACCTACCATTGAGAAAGATCCCACAAAAGTTTATAGATTTGGTTATGTAATAAGTCTCCTGTGTGAACTGGATAAGTACTATTCTGTCTCTCAAATTCTACATGTAAAAAAGTGGGTGATAACATTACCCTTTCCTCTCTTCCTCAAGAATCTTGACTATTATACAACACCTTATTCTGGAGCATCTTATTCTGAGGGTCATAAGACTCTCAGATCCTGTGATCTGAACCGCCAACATGCAAATACAGTCATAATATTTTTATTATTTTTACACTATCGTCTGTTATAATGACCAGTATATCTAGAATGTGACCACCCAAAGAGAATGTATTTTAGTTATATAGACAAAAAACACAGTGGCTTTATTTTTACCTTGCTCATTCTGTTCTCTCTTGCTTATTTCATAACCTAAAAATATCTAGAACACATAAAAAGAGATACATTTTAAAGACAGTTTTGGCTCCAAAAGAAGGTATTTTTAAAAATAATTTTCTGCTTCATGGATGTTGTGTTGTTTCATTAATTAACAAAAGCTGTAGCAAAGCTATAAACATAATTTTCTCAAGCCTCTGTTGCTTCATTTTTTCTCTTTAATTTTACAAAATATAAGGTGAAATATCTAGTAATAGATCAGAGGCTAGCAAAATAAAAGACTATTATTCATTTAGGAATGGTATGTAGATTTTAGGATATGTCTTTCATTTTAAGTGCAACCTTTACTGTTTAAGGTTGACAAAAGATGTGAAAAAACACGTGCAGATGGCTGTGGCTTTAATATCGAAACAAGGTTAATTTGGTTCAAATTTGTATAAAATATTTTAACTCACAAAAAAGATCTGAATGGTGAAAGTATTTAAAAGCCCTTTTGTTGAAAATTTCTAAGGAATCCAAATATAGAAATAAACAATTATTACACTGACAGCTGAGAAGATACAGGATAATAAGTCCCTTAAGAATGATAAACACAGTGGCAGTGGAAACAATGTGAGGAACAAACTAGATATGTGGCACTATATTAATAATACTGGGTGTTAACAAACATCTTAAGGTATTAGTCAAGAATGAGTTCATGATTGCATTTGTTTCACAATATAATAAAAAATAAACTCTCATGTCAATGAGATCTTTCTTTGTATTATTTTCTTCACATCATACAGTGTTTAGTAATAATTTGATCTAGAGTGACACTTCTTAGGTCAGACCATTGAAAACCAATGAAAAGGTCGCACTCATTTATTTGTGTGTGTGTGTGTGTGTGTGTGTGTTTGTTTCAAGCCTGAATATTTTGTTTGATCCCCAAGGTACATGAATTTTCCTGGCTATGTCTCCAATCAGGCACATGAGGTAAACACAGACCCTTCTTGCAATCAGCCCTCTTGCAGAACCTGGTATAATGGTCTAGTTCTACTACTAAAGTAGGACGCATGGCAGGGTGTTCCAAAGCTGCCTCTCAAAGTATTCGGTGAGCCTCTTAAAGATCGTTTCTTTAGATTAAATAATTACAGAAAACTTTCCATTTAATATGAAACAAAGAATGGAACAATGAAGTAGAAAAATATATTTTTCTAGAGAAAAAACCTGAAAAAACAAAAACCTGAAAAGCTCAAACTGAGAGGATTTAAATGGATAGCCTGAATGAAAAGAAAGCAACATTAGTTATGTTTTTGAAAACAAACAGACAAAACATCCTTCCATTATTTGCAAGCCAATTTCCTGACTTCTCCTGCCTGGCTAATTACTTAAGAGCAACTGTGTTTTTAGTTACTCCTTGAACTGAGACGTTAGCCACTATTTGACACCTTGCTGGAATAGTTTGTACTATAAAAAAGAAAACATTAAGAGGTGGGTATAGTCTCTTTGGAGTCTTTCTTTGCAAGAAGGAGTAAGAGAGAGTGAAGTAAAGGAAGCACGGAGAAGTGATTCCCTGAATACTGACAAACACTAAGCAGAGGCAGCCTCAACTTTCCTGCTCAGAAATCCCCAGGCTTACTACTGTATAATCCTCTGTACTCAGAAAAATCTTCTCCTTATGGTGATGCTCATAGCTGCATATCCTGGCTTTCTGAAGGATTTTATTGCTTCTAACATTAGCTCTTAGGCTTTAAGTTAAAATGAACTAGTATCTATTTTACCTAATAACAGCTTAGTATAAAGTCTGTAAACTTCCATTAGAGAAAACAATGTCTTTGTGGCAACTCAGAGCAAACTTCCAGATTATGGAATGAAGTGCACAAGAAAAATCCACTTGTCTTTTTGCTCTACACCTGCCAGGGAGAGGGCTGTGCAAGCAGCTAGAAGTTGATAATGTAACAAGCCAGCAAAGCATTTATATGTTCAAACCCATAATCTACCACAGATAAAGTTTTATTGCTGGTGATATTTGCTGTGACAGAGAAATGTCTAATTCTCCCTCTTCCTTATAACCTGGAAATATGTGCTTGGTAACACTTCCCGTCTATAACAAGGAACTAATGTACCTCCACATCCAAGATCTGCTGGAAAATAGCTGCTAGAAATTCCAATGTAAGGCATGAAAACAAGCAAGCAGTAAGTATTCACTCTGGCAATTCGCCGTGCTTTGCCATAACATTCTGTGCACTTGCTGAAGGCAGGCTGGCAGCAGAGGTTCCAGTTGAGCAAGGCGTTACCACTTGGGGACTCTGAAGAAATTTGTGGAGCAAAATATTGGCTATACTTTAAAGATCAGAAATGCCCCACAGCTATTCTGTACCCTTGCAGATAAGAGCCTTCCCTCTCCATCTGCCACTTCGTCTACTCAATACCCACGAGTTAATGTACACAATATGATCATAACTTGTTTCCCACAGCAGCAGTGTATCTTGTTTTCTTACCCAGTGCAGTTTGTGGGATATCTCCAAGACATGGCTAGGAAGAATAGGAATTCAGGTTATATCCCATGGCCAGTCTGACCTGAGGGTAGAAACCTTTTGTATTCAATTCTTTTTCACAGGAAATCAATTTCTGAAATCAATTTCTGAAATCAGCTCCTTTGGCAAAAAGAGGCATTGAGCTTTTACGTCTCAAACAGTTTGAGGTCACGACTTACCTCTTTACTTTTCCTTATGCCTTTCTGTTACATCCTATGGGATTATCTCACTGGAAAGGATTAGATTTAACCATATCACAATAACATGAAGCACTAAAAGATTTCTTTCCTTTATAATCACCCTATTATTACTTGAAGCACTAGAAATCAGGAGTGTGCGTAATTAGAAAGCAGGCTTTTGGTAAGAGAGGAGTGAATAGGTTATGTATAAACAGACTGGTTTTAAAAAAGAAAGTTTAATTCAAGAAATTGCCTAATGTGTTATGAGGATTAAAAGAGGAAAGAAAAAACATTAGAAACCAAGTTTACATGTACATCTCTTCAATTAGCAAATAGGATAGAAAGAGTATACAGTGTTCATCCTACAAAATTAAATGCTGCGTAGGTGTAGTTAATGATCTTCCTCGAGCAGCTGAATGGAAGAGAGGGAGTAAGGGACGTGAGGGAAGAGAGACAGAACAGAGGGCTGCTTGATAAACATGCTGCTGCCTCGGACCTGGCTGGAGCAGATCCCGTGTTTGCCAGCCTGAATCTCACTCTGAATTTATGTCTGAGTTACACAAGTTATACACATCAGTCTACTAATTTTAATGATACGGTTTTGATGTTCTTCCCAAATCTGACTGTTGTTGAGACTATTTAAAGTAGATTGTAATGAATCCTCATCCAAAACTGGATTAGCAGCCAGACTTCAAAAGGCAGTTTCTTAATTCACTAGTAAATTGCTTTTTTTGGAAGGAGGACAGTGCACAGGTGATGCCGGGGGGGACTGCAAGTACAAGGTATTTCAAGACTGCCTGGGAGACAATTATGATGTCCTTCATTGCATCTCGTGGAGAGAGAGGAAGTCCAATTCAATACACATATGGAAATATTTCAGCCAAGTAGGGCAGAAGAAAGAGATGAGTGCTGTGATGGCCAATTAAGCTTTAATGTGTCAAATGTGATCAGAGTGAGGAGCTTGAATGGTGGTGAATGTAAGAATGGGATGGGGGAGAGAGGTAAAGTGCGATAAGGTCAAAGGTTTAAAGCGATTCACATTTCAAGGAGCTTAGCGTGATGGGCTCGTAGCCAAGTGCTGGGCCCATGTTTGTGTGATAAACTGTAAGAGAACACAGGACATGAAGTGGAAAGAGTTACAAGTGGATTGAACTGCAAGAGATTTTAAAAATACATTTATCTTTTCTTTGTCCAAAATGCTCTTAAAGACAGATTTCAGAATATTCTCATACTCACTATTTGATTAAAATCCGACATAAACTTTAAGCATTAAAAATAATAGATATGACAATGCAGATTTTCAGTAAAACACATCAAAGTCCTGTGTTTGCCCTTAAGTTATCTGTATTGGTTGCCCCCAGACTGAATTCCATCTGACTATAGTTTCTCAGTCTGCCCAATACTCTTTCTGATTGCAGAAGGTAGATTAATATCTGGATAAAGTAAGCATACCATCCTTACAAGACAATTTTACCTTTTCTCAGCTGGAAAATGGTATTGGAAATAGTCAGGTAAGGATGCTGCTGCTGAAAGCAGGCATGTTACAAGTCAGGATGCGCTGTGCGCTCCAGATTTGTGCTCCAGAATTAGTACTTCCAGCTGCATTCAGTGCTGCAGCTGCACGGAAAGTGAGGCAAATTAGATGGGGCTGTTTGCAAAACTAATGCTATAATAATATCAGATTCACATGGACTCAAACAGGGTATGCTTCATTCCAGAATTTGATAGTGTAGGTCAGTTCACTAGAGACACATTATATGTGTGTGCTAGAGGGACTGCCAGCAGCCTAATGAGTAACATGACAGTCATGTTTCAGGGAAAGACAAAGCCTGTACCTCACAAAGAATTCTCCATCTGAGTATAGAGCAATAACAGCTCTGCAAGTCTGTGGTGAGAAATAAGTGCACAGCAGGAGTGCAGGATAGGAACACTTGGACATGTTACTGCAGAAATTACTTGTGTAAACAGCTTCTGAAATAAGCACCTGAGGTAGGTCGTGAAGGTAAGATACTCAGTGTTACTCATAAGTTAGGGAATCATTTAATACGTAATCAAAACAAGGGCACCAAATAAAAATGCGCTTAGGGTTCAAAATAGTTCAATCACCTTTTCCACATCTATCTGAGTTTCAAACATCAGCCAGGTCTAAAAGAAATGACAGAAGTCTTAGGAGACTCCTGAAGCAGCATTTTAGAGATATTTGGGACAAGAAAGAATTATTTTAAGTGATCTCAGAGATGATCTCTTCTTGTGGAATATCTAAAATAGCACCTAGACACACCCCTCTCAAAAAAAAAAAACAAACCACAAAGTTTAGACTCTTAGTGAAATAAAGGATTAAGGCTAACTTAGCTGTTGAGCTTTTGTACTGCTGAGGAATATCCAAGTGCCTGCTACCAATATCTGTGGGTAAAACAACACAGATGAATAGTGGGAGTTATAACTTCAAATTCATACAGGCTTTCAATGCAGAATGTATTGGTCTTACACCTCATTCAGTGATATCCCATGTGAGTATGTTTCTGTAGCTTATCCTTACAGGCTAAAGGACAGACAAAATACCAAATCTGAACAGTCTGTGAGTGGTACACTCAAAAACAAATGTGTGAGAAAGAAGAAAACATCATTTGCTGTAGTCTATATCTATTCTGAAAAGAAGTTTGTAATTCAGATTTCCATTCTCTTGCTGCGAAAGTAATGGAAAAGGTAGCCATATACTGCTGTAACGTTTCTGCCAGCAATCAATCACAACCTCAAATCTCTTACAAAAAATGGAGAGAAACTCACAGAGTTTAGAGGCAACTTCCTCTGCCAGTGAAAGGCTCTAATTCCACCAGTGGAGGCTTAAGTGATTTTCTCAGCATACTGTGTTTAATGTTGTTACTCTGATGCCTCACAGTCCATTAAGACATGAACAACAAAGCTTTTTGTCATTCTTCTGTGGTTTATCTCGGGGCAGAGGTTGTGTATACTGGAAGACTAGCCAGTATATAGATAATGTGAACTCAACTTTTTAAATTGATTACTGTTCTCGCCATCTCTACATATCTAACATGCCACCTGAAGTTCTGATCTACTGATGGGAAGGCAGAAGCCCTTAGGAGGACCTACAAAACAATAATTGCCATAGGTTTTTCTGAATAGTTAATACGAGAGACTAATTGAGTATGATATAAGTATCCACTTGAAGAGCAGTTGGCTTGTTCACATAGTATAACAGCATTTTTCAGCTGTTATGCCACCTGCCCAGTGGACTGCTTTCAAAGCTGTAATTATAAAGCCTTAAATATATATATAGGCCTCTATTATCACAATAGTTTGAAAACACATGAACAGAGAGCAAGCACACATAAGTGTGTTTAGAATACTCTCACACGCACTTTGTATTTATACACACACAGATGACAAACAAAATCACACATAAGCATGCATTATATTTATACAAATACTTTTCCAAACCCATGCAAAAAAAGAAGTCCCATTATTTTGTACATCTGGCACATGCATTGTCCCTCATGAATAAATACGCTATTATCCAAAAAATCACATCATATGCTATGTATGCTTTTTTATCTTAATGAATAAAAATGAATAGCTATTGTTGTTACAAAGGATTTATAATTGAAATACTGGCTATGTTCTTCTAGATATTAGTAAAGATGACAATGCAAACATCATTGTTTTATTTGTTTGTTTTAAATGCAAGAACTGTACAATACTTTCCCCTAGATTTTCAGATTTGACAGCTGCATGAAGGGAGACCCTCAGATATTTTATCGTCTTTTCTTATGAAATGTAATTTTCAGCACAACTGCTTGGCATTCTATCAATGAAGAATGCTAATTCTATGAAAAAGAAAAACAGAAAGAGAGAAAGGAATGAATTATGGACATTGAAAATTGTATGTGTTGTGCCTCCTAAAATAATTTTCAGGAAATTTTTAAGTCATTCAGTTGGCCATTGTGAGAAGTGCATAATGTGGTGATATTTATTTCATATGCGGTACATATTTATGTGGTACATATTTATTTCAACACATCAGCCTAATGACAAATAATGGAAAAAAATAGTGCATTACTCTTCAAAACAAAACAAAGCAACGCCCCCCCCAACCCACAAGAGTACCACAACAAAGCAAAAAAACCCCACTCCCCAAAACGCCACAGCAGTATCTTAAAAATTAACAAGGAATTTCAGAAGTTTGCTACATAATGGTACATCACTGTTGGGCTTTGTCACAGAGTTTAATTCCTTTCTGACAACTTTTATTCTGGGTGTCACTGAAAACAATAGCTGGCATATTTTATTTAGCCCTAATACATGATGTCAGTTTTCTGCAAAAGTTACACAAAAAACCAAGTTCAATGGACATGTACAGACCCACTATTTGTACACATAATACTTTCCAGTAACCTTCCTGTCCTCACTCCTAATAAAGCATAAGCCTTAACCTTCTCCTTGACAGATTTTAAATTTAAAACCTCTAGCTTCATGTCAAGGCTATCAGTCAGCCTTAAAATTCTACTGCTCATCATAAACCATATGAATGGCTATGTTCTCATTTCTTATGTCAACAGAAACCTTCCCTTGAATCTCAAGCCTTGAACCAAATCTGAGATCAACGTTTATTTTGCTTCTTCTGTCCACTCTCCCAGACTCATTTCTCTAGTTGATAGGCTTCTGACATGAATTTGATGGTAATATCTGTAATATAGCAGCCAAAAGCTTCTAAAAATGTCTCCTGTTCTGATCATCAGCATTAATCAAGTTTCCCCCAAATAAATCCCTTCTATCCACATTAAAATCACAACTTGCATAGTCTTACATTCCTAAGAAAATGTAACACTGTTATTTAAAATGTCCAGGTATGAACACACATTTGACATAGAGTTATTCATTTCAGCCTCAGCTGAAATGTGATCCTGATTTTCTTCTGTATATATGGCATAGGTTATTCCTGGGAATTTTCGTGTACCCTTAAAAACTTTTCTTTATTGACTGTATTCCATGGTCAGTGAATTCTTTCTACCAGTATTCTAATGCATTAGTGAAGCTTCTCCTAGTACTTCATTATGTGAAATTGCACGGAGGTCAGTAGTAATTGTAATAATTTGCCATTAATTTAAGAGGACTGGGCCTATCTCAGATAATATAAAACTGGTGGAAGTTTAATAAGGACAGGTAGGAAGGAAGATGCTCATTCCCACTGGTTTCACCATGCCAAACTCCAGTCTAAATACAATATCCAAAAGTTTGCACAGAAGTATAAGACAAGTGAGAAAAGACTGCTCCTTGGACCAATTCTTGTAGCTGCACAGTTTGATCTAGCAACCTCATTCAGCAGAAAGAGGTTGATGATTACTACTGCGGGGCTGAGCTAAGATGAGCAAATGAATTGCTTTTCACACTCTTTAGTCACCCACATTTGATGCTGCTTTCAGTATGGCGGATGGTACTGCCATTTATTCTCCATTTGCTCTCTGACAGTTTACACAGGGAATAATCCATTTCAGAAAGCTCTGATTTTATTAATCACAGTGGAAGAAGCTCTTAAACTTCCTGTGATATATCCATGTTGACTCAAGCATTCCGAAAACAGAGGCTCAGCTTTTCAGCAGCAGAGCCAGAGAATACACACATTGAAAAAGATTCAGCTATACAGAAGAAGGGAAATTTATTATAAGTAAGTGAGACATAAATATCAACTAAAAAAAAAAAAAAAAAAAGGCAAGACAGTATGTATCTGGTCCTTTATGTATAACCTGACTAGAGTATATTCAGTCTATTGCCTCAGCTGTGCAAGAGAGTTGAGACTAGAGCAGGCTCAAAAACAAAGGAAAAAAATAGCAAATCTTAATCTAAAATACATCATTCAAGAAAGTCCTCTTGGTTTTGCTTACAACAAAAGTCACCACTGAAAATTACGTCTTTCCACCCTTTTTCAACCTGAGTTTAAAATTCCAAATGAAATACGTCTGCTTGCTACTTTGCTAGAGGATTCAAACTTGTTCTCTGGGGATTTTTTATTTCTCATTTCCTTCTATGTAAAATGGCAAAAAATAATAAAAAGGAAAGAAGCATTACAGGAATAAAAAGACAATATGCTGCACAGCGCAAATATATTACTGTTCACTTTGTTATGTTCCAAAAGTGAGTTTTATTTCTATTATATCTCATCTCAGCTGTGTCTTAGTGAGTGACTTTTCTATTTTATGCCTCTGACTCTTTCTTGTAAAAAAAGAAGAGTGCTTGCAACAGCCAACCAACCTCCATGACAAGAAAAAACAAAATTCCGATGAACCAGTATAGAACGATAAATCACAAACTCAGTCACACAAAAGATATTTCCACATTACCATTCAGAGTCAAATGCAATAGTACTATGCTGGGAATATAAAATAAAAAGTTTGTAGCAAAAGCAAGAAGGAAGAATCTCTCATTATCATCATCCACCTGGCAGAACTATATCACATGCCAAGATCAACAAACAGAATTATCACATGGAGCAAAATAAGTGAGATTATTATCAACTATTAAAAGAGTTCAGTAAATCTGTATTCCTACAATGTGAGGGAGACAATTATTTTTGTATGCAATTTATTAGGGCTTGACAGATATGAATCTGAATTACCCCTGCATGTAGTTTTATAGGGCATGGGAGTTACCTATTTCAGTCCACTGTGACATCTGCTCAATTTTTTTTCCCTAGAACAGAAGCTGTGCTTCATAGATTTTCTTATCCTATACATTCAAAAAGAAACATTCAAGTCTAGTCACCTTTGTGTTTTGTAAAGGTAGCATGCGATATAAAACTACAAGCCTAAATCCATCTTAATCACTTCTCATAAGAAAGGCAGATTGTCATGTGATTTTGATGATGAAACCCATACTTAATTAAAAATATGATGTGACAAAAATATAAACCGTAAACTAAAAATTGCAATTATACCTTATTCCAAAAAAAAGCTATGTTTAAATACCTACTTCTCTTAACTGAACATGGGAAAGTATACTACTCATAGACAAAGGGTGATTTTTCCATTTCTCAGTTTAGCTTTTTAAAATTTAGAGTGCATTTAACTTCAGGAAAAAAAGAAGTCTCCACTTCCATTCCATTTGGAGTTGAATAATAATTTCTTACAGGCTGTTCTCACTCAGAACCAAAACCTGGTGATACATATTTTGCAAGAATATTAGAACTCATCCTCAGTAAAAACATAAACTTAGGGATCTAGGTACTCATTAGCTATTTCTAATTGACATGAGATATGTCTAACTTACGTTTGGCTAGAGACAAGAATAATTTTTTACTTTTCATTTACTTAGGCTTTTAAGATTTTATGGGGAAATCTCCAAACCATTGTTTCCAAAATCTACTTTTTTTGAAAGTGCTACTAAGATTTGCTTCTGGGAATATGATTTAATGTACATAATGAGCCAGCCAGCTAGAAAGAAAACTTGATGTCTTCCTGGACATCTTGAAAGAGATGGAGTGGATTGCACTTCACTTAAACATTTAAAAGTTAGACTAAGTCAGATTGTCCCCGTGCTTTTTTTACAGACACCTGAGAGAAAAGCTTTCTGCAGGAGGTTTGATCTTATGTACCTTAGATGCCTAGAATTAGATGAATCATGCTCAGGAACAGCTCCATTTCCCTCTACTGAAAACAAAGGGAGCCAAAGATGACTCACATAGACTCAAGACAATTGAAATTAGAACCTAAATTTGGTGAGCAATGTCTCATTTCTCATTTCTCCATTTCAACAATTTTTCTAACTATAGAAATGGGGTTGATAATCTGTAGCTTACGTTTCAAGGCCACGCTCCTATTTACTGCATTTTTTTTTCATTAAAAATGGCAAGCTTTAAGGCTAATCACAGGAGAAAAGTTCTGTTCCTAGTGCCTAAAGAAAATGGAAAATTATGTGTGCCATGATCACCACTCCCAGCTTCAAATCACTCTATTCGCCCTGTCCCAGAGAATTTTACCTTAATATGTCAAATCTACTCTGTTCCCCCTCTTTCCCATCTAAGACTTTGCCTCCGCTCCTGTATCCTTATCATTTGTCCTCCCTCTCCCCAAACCTGCAGTAGGGAGCAGGCGACACTGTGGTTCCCTCTCTCTGTTTTGGAGACACTTGTGGAAGGGAAGAAAGCAAGGAACAGAGAAGCTGGCCCATCAGTTTCAAATGAGACAACACAGTTTAAAAAAAAAGGGCTGCTGAGAGGACTTGTCTCCTCTCTCTTTCTGTTCTATGTAAAGACCTCCTGAGAAGAGAAGAAAAGGTTTCCTGCTTCTTCCAGCAGTCTTGCCTGATTGCTTTCCCCTTTTGCAGGTTGCCCAAAGGAGATCATCAGTCATAGGGGTTTTTTTGTCTAATAACATACATCAGCAACCTCACCACACTTGCTGAAAATTTTATTTTCAAACGTACATCCTGTGGTAACTTAGCACAATTTTCTTACTCCATTCCAAAGGAATATTTTCCATTTTAATTTACTACACCCACAGCAAAAAGGAAAAAAAGTGCTCCTTTAAGAATAAAAACCCCAGAAAGTTACTGGCTGGTGGCAAAAGTGAAGGAAATTCCTAGATTACAAGGACAATCATTTTAAACTGCTCATTCCCTTCTCCCAAGTCTTCCTCTAGGAAGGAAGTGGGGTTTGTGCTAGGGGAACTCTGGCCACTTGTATTTGTGAAAAGTTTAATGAACAAAAATCCAGACTTATTTTTGAGTTGCTTGACATTATCACATGTGAGAACAGAGCCAGACCCTGTATCTCTACGTATGTTGGGAGAAGTGGCTCAAATTACTGTGGGCTTTGCTTTTTATTGCGTATGGAAGGAATATTACAGTTAAGCATAAAGTACAACTTCTAAATAATTAGTTGTGAGAAATATTCATTGACAATTTTGGCAACTTTGTCACAGAAAATTATTCAAGGAAATTTCCCCAACACTTGATGGCCTCTGAAATGAGAGACTTAATATAACTAATTTCTACTTATTCATCTGGATGCATGCTATGCAGGTGAATTATTACAGCAGTGATTTGGAAAATTCATTTGTAAGTGAAAAGCCCTTGAAAATGCTTAAGATAAGAAAAAAAGTAAAGCTTACTACTTGTTATCATAGAAACAAAATTATACGTAATTATTTAGAAACATGCCAAAGAAGTGTACATTCAATGTCAAGAAAAATTGTACAAATACTTTGCACGAAACTGCTACTGAGGATGGACTAGGTTTTGAGGAGATACAACATGAATGATACGACATTATGTCACTTCAGTGGATGAGTAAGAAATAAGTAGTCAAAACATACTGCGAAGAGGGGATTCTGAAACTATACACAGTGAACCCATCCAGATCACATTAGCTGGTGAAAAAATAAAAAAAAAATTACTATTACTAAAGCATAGCAACATTAATCTTGATCGTGTTCTTCTCTTCTCAGATGCAGTCTACACAGCCCCAGTGACAGACACATTAATTATCTTGGATGAGGGAGAGTGGGAGGGTCAGATTTCTGCTTGCCTTTTTACTTCACTATATTCATTTTTTCATGGTTAAAGGGATTGTATAGGGATGATTTGTCATATAACAGTGGATAAAAACTGATATGAAATCTCTGTTCTGACCATTGCTAGCTGACTCCTGGCACGGCTTGAGAATGGAGGATCAGCACTGTACAAGTCATGCGCCTGACAGCCAGAGGGCTTGAGAACAAGCACCAACTTCTTGCTGAGCACCAGGAGGCCCCTGCACCAGAAATGCTTTAGTACCAAAGCCAAGAGCTTCTGGCTTCCCCGTTTCATTGCTGCCATTTCTCCAATTACCTGCAAAACATGGCTATTTTATGTTCAGTTATAGTTGTACTATTTATTCGTCATTCAATTACATGCTATTCCACTGTCTCTCCTCCATTCTGTCTGCCCTCGGTTTATCCTCTTTGCTGCTACACTGGCAGCTATGCCTCTAATAATTCTGCTTAAAAGACATAGTCTTAGCCAGCTACTGTGAAAATTTTGTTGTCTTGCTCCAGATGGCTGCATACAGCAAAGAGCGAAGCAGATGTCTTGCAAGAACCGTAAGCACTGGGTGCTCACTGAAGTCAGCATGATGCTAGGACTATAGAAGAAGAAAGAAAATACCAAATAGAAGAACAGAGCTGTTAAAAGTCTCAGAAGAGTAGCACCCCCCCCCCAAAAAAA
>JAOBAS010000028.1:5612152-5626177 GCA_025311575.1 Elanoides forficatus | reverse complement strand
TACGGTTATGCCAGATAAGAGGCCAGATTAAAAAAAAAAAAAAACAACCAAAAATAAGGATTGTTTATGTTACATATTACTCTCTTTTCATGACTCGTAGGTAACAAACATGGCTTCAGTGATAAGCTGCCTTCTTCCACAGGTTTGTGGTGTATTTAGATGGACGATTTCCAAAGGTTCCTTCCAACCTCAACCATTCTGGGATTTCCCCATCCCTCTGTGTCGTTTGGGGAGAAAGAGGTAGAAGAATTGGGAATTAAGAAATGAAGTTGAGCATGGGGCAAAAAATGAAGGGCGGTAGGAGGGTGGTTTAGCTTTTATCTTTGTTTTGCACTGTCCTACTCTATTTTAATTGGCAATAAATTAAATTCATTTTCCCAAAGTTGAGTCTGTTTTGCCCACAACAGTAACTGGTAAGTGATCTCCTTGTCTTTATCTCAACTCATGAGCTTTTTCATCCTGTTTTCTGTCCCTGTCCCTCCGAAGAGGGGGAGTGAGCAATTGGCTGGGTGGGCATTTGGCTGTTAGCCATGGCTAAGCCACCACACCAGGAAAACCCATGCCAGTGCTCAGCACACAGGAAAAGATGAAAGGTACTGAATTCCATCAGTCTGAAAGACTTCAAAGAAATCAGCAATGCCACAGCCCTAACCCAGACATCAATAAGAGCATTGGTAGCTCAGCTGAACCTCCTGCAGGTGCAATGGACAACACTGCAATGCCAAATAACTTCAAAATTCTATAGCACAAATGGACTTAATTTTTAAATTGAAAAACAGACCCCAAATTTATCTGTTCCAACTCAATGTTATTAACAAAAGAGTCACAACAAGTTATTTTGGTATATGGAGCAGGACTCTTTCCTTGTACCTCTTTTCTGCCCCTCCTGGGTTCCTTCCAGCTCTTATCACCGCCTCTTGCTTTCTGCAGCTACGAAGCTGTAGCTTCTCTTTTCTTAAAGTGTATAATCCCATATTTGAAACAGTCCCAAACAAGACACCTTAGATTAATGTTTTTCTTGCTCTTTTTACTACTCTGCAAGTTAAAAGGCTACTGAATCTAGCCATTCTGGCAATGACTGTGAATCAAATATTTATTAGAAAAGAAATAATACGTATTATCATCAACTCAAAAAACCCCTCCAAACCCCTAAACCCAAATGCCACATTTATTTTCATGGTAGAGTAATTTCAAGCCTCTGGTTTCATTGGAACAGACCCATGTAAATGAGGAAGCTGCTGAGAATATCTGCTGAGGACATATGTCTCACTCTAACATATAGAAGAGACCTGGAAAAGCCAACCCATGCCAGGGTTTAAATGTCTAGGCTGGTTCCTCATCCATAAGAAACAGATGAATAAAAAAGGAGAGACTCATTTCCCTGGAAACAGACCCCTGTCTGCCTCTGGATTAGAAGAAAGGCTTTGGAAACACAAATCAGCCACTGAAATGGAAAAAAGAATGGAAAAATGAGAAGTGAACATGCCTAGAACACAGAGCTAGCTGCCAGCTGGACTCTGCAAAATCACAACCTGCTGTTTCCTATGTAAAGGATATGTAACAGAGGACAGTAGGAAATACCGTAAACATAGAAAACCAGGAAGAGATATGGCAAAACATAGGAAGAGAAAACAAAGCTTCCTTGTTTAGCTTCTGAATAGTTAATTACTGGCTAAAGCTCACATTTTTCTATTCCTGTGCAACACTGAGAGGGCTTTTTAAGTGACACAGTAACGCATATTTTTTTTTGGACTAAACTACTGTTAGAATCCTTATTATTGTAAGCAGACACCACTATTCATATACTTTGATTTTTTTTTTTCTCTATAATTCTAAGTATCTGACAAAAAAAATTCAGAATGTTGTGTGAAGGTCTTGTGAATAGCACCTTGGGAATTTAGAGTTTATCATGTACTTCTGTATCATTGAGATATATGTAAAATATATATCACATGTAATAATATATTGTGTATTAATTTATACAGCATCTTATGTATTATTATAATTATTGCATAGCTTCATATTATATGTAATTATGTAATTGTTATGCATTATATAAAACTGTTTCATATTATTATATGATACGTAATATGCAATAATTGTAGTATGTGGGTTATTTATATACCATATAATAAATATAATATACATACTGTTTATATACGAAAAAAATATTTATCTTAGCTCTGATCCAAAGACGAATCACACTCCTCTTAAAAGTCATAAAGGATTTTGACTACTTTTTAGCTAATGAACTCAGAGCAATAAAAACAATTTATAAGCATTGGTCTGTAAAAATAAAATAACAGCTTAGTACTACACTGTGGGTTTCCTCCAATGCAGACACCGTAACAGTTATTTCTGTATGGGATAAAATCTGTGTGTGATAAATAGAGGAAGACACTGGAAAACATGAAGAAGTAGTTGTAAACAAGAAGAGAAGCAGCAGACAGAGAGGGCTTTATTAATAGAGTGATCAAAGTCAGTAACTGCCTACTGCTTCCTTGTTCTTTTAGCATTCCCAGAAAAAAAAGAAGGCATTTATACTTCTCCATCATAAGCAGGATCACACAACAGAGTATGACAACTTATCTAATGTTTTTCACTCTCATAAAAACTGCTCAAATTGTTGAGGTAACAATAGCAACAGCAGAGCTCTACTTCGATACTTGTTTTTTACGCCAACTACTGAAAAAAAGAGGTGGAAATAATTTCCTTGTAACTGGTGAATTCAATTGCACCTTTTACTGAGGTTGTATTTACTTTAATTGACAGCACACTAGACTGCAACAATTTGTTCAGTGAACATTTGTATAAACTAGAAGATTATGTTAGAACCGGTAATGGAATTTTAACTACAGGAATATAAGAGAGTTACAAGGGTGCATCTGTAGAACTGCAGTACATTAAACATCCATTGTTTTATTTGATAAGTAGGAACACAGACACTAAAATGAAAATATGGTCATAAAAGAGAGTTTAATTAAGACACATTTCTTTTATATCAGTTAAAGATATACTGCAAATCAAATGGCTACGCACATGCTTGCAAAATGCCTTGTTAAGAACAATTTGCTTCCTGGTGATCTGGCTTTATGAAGTGCCCTCTACTGATACGTATACTACAGAGTTACATTTTTCTACATAAGATTTTCCAGGCTGTTTTAGTTTGCTTATTACAGTAAGCTATCAACTGTGTATTCACTGTTACCATACTGGAAGTTGTGACTAGCTGTATGCAGGAAATCATAGCAAACACGCATTAAAATGATGATTTTGGACAACTCAAACCTACAGAAGAAAGGAAAGATGTACCCACTGAGTAGCACTTATCCAGTCTGGAACCCCATTATGTTACTGGCTGTCTTTTCAGGGTGCCTAACACCCTTAGGACCAGCTCTGCCTCCTGCCCGTGAGCCACTGCAGAGCCAGAGGAAGCTCTCAAAGGCATTCAGGGTATTAAATATTTGAGCATAAGATGCATATGCTGGCAACTTGGTACAGCCAGACTTGTAGGATCAGGCTGCCTAATACCTACAGTACATGAATACTGTATTCTGCCCAGGTTTTGAAATTTGAAGAATTTTTTTTTTTTTTCCCCAAATTTTCTTCTGATCGGAGTAACTGGTATTTTGGTGAGCTGTCTTCACAGCTCAAAGAAAAGGTTTATATTATAGACAACTTGGACAAATCTCTTCTTACAGGGGATACATCTTCATAGTAAAGATGGATACACTGATCTTCAAACAAGTATGATATGAAATGACATAAACCTTGAAAGAAGTTTTGGCATTTCCTGCTGTTGAATCCATTGGGGCAGAGAGGGAGAGAGGGAACACAAGTATTTATGAAATCATGTACATTTCCACATTAATCCAGTGTATGTTGCAGTTACAGAGACCAGGAAAAGAAATGGGTTTGAATTTAAAAGATTTAGTTACAGTTCTATAATATTTAAGGATATTTCTAATTCACTGCTTAACCACAAGAATCAGTAAAGTAAGATTAATTTTGTTTTGACTGCTTCTATAAGGAAACATGGAAAGTAATTTAGCAAGAAAAGGCCATAAAGAGAAACACGTTAGGATTCTATTAACATTTTCAATCACTGTTGCATTTATATTTCTGTTATCATTTTCTGAATGTGATAAAAATAATGTCATAATAGGAAAGAGTTTGATTTGAAACAATCACATTTTAATAGGTTAGACTAGGTTCTCATTTACACTTGGCATCCATAGGACTTTTATTCAGTAAGTATATTTTTAGAGTGAAACATTTTTCTCTTTGAAAAAAACCCCAATGTTATTTCATGCCCTTAAACTTCCATTTGTCCTTTCTTACTGCAGCTGTTTTGTTCAGCCATATGATGCTATCTATTTTAACAAAAACTCTCTTTTGAAGATCTTTACAAAAATCAATGGTACAACTTATCCTATTGTCAATTAAGAAAAAAAAAACACTTTCCTGCCGGAAGTATTGGTATTATAATCTCACAATTCAATGCTGTTTAACCAAGAGAAAAATGCAACCTGTGACACATCACACATAAGCTTATCAGCTACAGAATTGCTGGATCAGATTCACTGAAGCAAATCCCTGTGACCCCAAGCTCTGTGTTTCTGGTCCTTGCCTGAGTTCAGAAGTGGCAACCCTGAATTTACTGCCCCGGTCCATCAGCTAGAATGAGACCTAGTTTCCTGAAGACTACTTGTGCTACGTGCTCTCTGCACAGAGTTTTGATGATATGAAACTTAGCTATGGCAGATGTGAGAAGTTCATGCACGCTTATTCTGGAAAATGCGCTTATATGTACAGAGATAAACTTATCAGTGAGGCGGTTGGTTTAAGGTATATCACTGGGAAAGCTGGTATAAACCACATTAGCAGAGCGACATTTATTGGTATATGCCACGCCTGTCTAATGGTATTTACTAGCACAGCAAGGATAGCACAGCTAGGGCAACAGCAGCACTCGACACAGACCTCAGTGTGGGAGTAAAGCGTAGCCAACTTCAAAATGTCCTGTACATTGTAGTAACTTGCATACTGCTTGCAAATCTACTTTCTGAAAATCTGGAAGGCAATGCCTTGTTACCGGTTTTCACAAGCGGAGAGTAAAATTACAAAGCCTGGCAGAGAAATGCTACCACCGTCTAAAAAAGAAAAGATGGGATGTAAATCAAGTTGCTTATATCCCCCCCCCTCACTAAAGAAGGAAACTAATATGCATTTGAGAAGAAACACTTGATCTGCAGCAACCAAGATGACTGGTCCTTAAGTTTCAAGGTATATCTATACATAGCCAATGTACATCAGCACATCAGCTCTCTCCAGTAAAGACCCTGAATGCTCTCTACATTTTGGTACTTTAAAACTCATTAAATGAGTAATTGACTTTTTCCCCAGAGTTCTGCCCCTGCTCAGTGGCTCCACAGAAGCAAACCACCCGCAGCCCTGTGAGATTTCGCTGAGTGATCAACAAATCTTCTCTCCCTTGCATATGTTATGAACTCCCTTTTGTTGTCACGCTCTTATTCATACCACATGATTCGCACTATTTGACACACTGAGTGTTACTCCTGCTGAACTGTAGCTTGCCTTTCAGATTCCAACGGATTTAATATCACCTTTCTGAGTGGAGACAGAGCAGCAATAACATGGAGAGATAGTTTATCATGTCTCAGATCATGCACAAAATTATTTTGGAGGTTGCCTAACAGTCAGTGAGATGTGTTGTCAGGGAGAAAGACTAATAAAAGCTCTGACAACCCAGTTTGTTCTTATCAGTTCAGAATGTGCAGAGCATTGCTTTACTTCAAAGGGACTATAACAAACTTGTAAAATTGTGAGTCAATTCTCTACAAAAATATCCAAGTGTCAGAAATCCAAAACCAGATCCTGGAAGCCTACCAGCACATTTGGAAAGTAAGTACTTTCGGCACATTTCAGTTCTTAGGTATTGCGGCAGTAATACAAGATTCTGTGTCATAGGTGCCAAAAGATTATTCTTGTTTTTAAAGGAATGTTGTATTTTTATGGGCCACCTTTTTTGAGAAAAGAAGTAAAGACACTTAATCATCACAAGGGCCAATATATTTCATTTCGAAAGGGAAGAGAAGTTAGAAATTTTGACCAAATTTTACTTCTGTTATCTGTTACCTAATAAATTCCCACTGCACTTTCAATGGAGGTTTCTGCTCCCGCTTGAGTTGTACAGTTTCATACTGCAAATACATGCAAAGTAATACCCTAGACCTGGACATCCCCAGGTGAAGCATGATGCAGAAGACAAGTTTTTAACTGTAGACAACAGTTAATTTCATTTTCTCCTCCTCTGATGATGATATTTGAAATTCTGACAATACAAATCAGCACAGAAAAAGTAGTGACATACTCCTTATCCCCTTATTTGCTTCTTATGCAGGACAGTGGCCACCCTACCTCAACCCTCAATCTTCCAGTGCAAAAAAAGAGACAACATACCATCTCAGGCTAGCCGGTTCCTGTTGACTGTTTCTTACAACTGATATTGCCTTGGTAGGCAAAGAAGAGAGAAAATGAATGATGGGTGGGTCGAGGACTGCTGTGTCCCTGATTTTGCTATTCCCTTTCTGAGAAGCATGTTGACCGAGGGCACACACGTGCCACAGCATACCCTGGAGGCTTAGACTCCAGACATCCAGCCTGTGCTCCTGTTCAGCATATGTATAGCTCTCTTATAACCTCTGAATCTCTGGTGCACGTAGAGTGTGTCTGCAGATTTCTGTATGAGGAGGAGGACAGACTGGTGAAAACTCCAATTTCGCTTCAGTAAAGATTCAGGGTACAATTCATACCTGGAGCAAGCATCAGTGAAAACTTGTGAAAACCTTGTCCTGGTGAAAGACTGGACCAGATCACCTTCCAACATTGCTTTTGGTCCTTTATCCTGGGGCTTTACAATTGTTTGATTTTCTTTTTCGCTAAAGATTTTAATAAAAATTGTAGGCTATTTAGAAATGGCAATTAAATAGTTCTACCAGTTAAGGAAGGGTCTGCAATGACAAAGCACAGGAAAAGTACTCTGTTTTTAAGAAATTTAGTAAATTAAAATGAAGTGTAGATTATGGAGAAGCATAAAGATCTCTGATGCATGAAATTCAGAAAGCAGATATATCTGAACATTTTTAAATATAACATAGTTACTTTGGCATAATAGCAAACATGGCTGATCTGCTATTTATTTATTGATGCAGCCCATTCTAATGGGTTTCAAAATGACTGCTGTTAGATAAAATTTCAGAGGAGTGAATTATTTAATGTTCCTAAATGGCATACTTGACTACCTGTCACATTTTTGCAGTAAAAGATCCAAAGGCAAATATACTACTCAATTATACCAGAATCAGCAGATGAGAGAGAAGCCCTTATTTGATTAAAAAACATTAAATCCATGATGACAGAAACTGTATATCAAATGGCAATATAATGAAAAAGGATCATTATCTGAGCATTAAAATCATCAAGTTTTAATATCGATAATGATAACAATAGCAATATGAATTATGGGAAGACTTCTCTTGTGGCTCAGATGTTGAGCACAAACACAGCGGGAGCTGAATGATTCTTAGACATACGCAGCTCAGCTACAAGATACAGCAAGACTGAGATTCATGGCCACAGATTTATGATCAGATCCCGTAACCCCTACTGTTATGAGGGGCCCTGAATGATATTGCGCAGGAGGATTTAAGCAACAAAGACTTTTAACAGTTCTGATTCCCTTTTAAAGCACAAGTACATAAACAGCTTGGTTGCTACAGCCACTTCTTAGCAACAGAAATCAAAGAGAATGATGGCCTACAAAGACAGAGTAGTAAGCTCACCAGGAACAGCTATGGCATGAAAAGCTTGTCAGCAGGGTAGATGAGATTTTTAATATGTGAGCATCTCCTGTCACCTATGGGGAGCTGTCACCTAGACATGCAGGGAAAAATGTCATACAGTATGTACAAAACTGACTCAATATTGGCTCAAAAAGCAGAAAGCTTAATTTGTTCACGAAGAGTCAGGAAACAGTGGAAAACATGGAAATACCTAAATGTCCTGCCAAGAAATGAAGAAAATAAAGGGGAAGGGGCAGGGCAGGTGAGAGGGATGGCCAGAATTGAGATGAGCTGAGAACAGAATGGATGAAGGAAGCAGGGCCAGGATTTGAATTATGAGATCAGCTCTGATAGAACAGTTTGGTTGTCCAGTGCTCAGGGAGATATTCAGATGTCCATGCAGCTTCATAACATCATCTGCCATATTTGTTCTTTCAGAATTCCCACCTCTGCTTCATTGACTCACTGATTTTCAGTAGATGATTTAGTAACACGGTTAAAGGAAATCTTTATTAATTAACATGACCCACAGATGTACAGGTAAGTGCAAGTCTTAGTTTTCAGATGCTTTTTTGGCTACCTCTGCTCAACTTTCTCCCTGTGTTGAGAATCGGCAGACAATTCTAGTCCGTTCTTGGGTTCATAAAGCATTTTATTTAACTGGCACAACTGAAAATCCAGACACAGCACAGAATATAAGTACATGTGGCTGTAGGCTGACACAGATCTCTACATTCTCATCAGATTTCCATCATGTTTTATCATTTTTTTGGTTTGGCCTTGGTTTTATAAAAATCTAACAGTCTAACAGTCTCCATCGTTTCTTTGGAGGCCCGGATCTTACTTTCAACTGTACTGTCTTTTCAAATGTGTTTGGTATAATGAAATCTCAGACTATCTAGGACAGTGAATGCTCAGCCATAATTGTAACAAAAATTGGACACACACCAGAAATACAGACAGTGTAAAACCTTGGACTTTTTTAGATAAAAGCAGGAAAGCTCAATGAATCTGTAATAGGATAATGGAAAGAATATTTACAGTGGAAAGCTATGATGAGGCTACTGGTATCTTACATGACTGTTTTACTCCTTTCTCTCCCCACTGGGATCAGACTGGAAACCAGGAAGCACTGGCACAGTCAGCATTAATAACAGTCAAGTAGTTTTGGTTTTACAACTACATGTCCCATGGTTCATAAGCAAAAAGGGAGGGGTAAAGAAAGAAGGAGAGAGAGAAAGAAAGAAGGAAAGAAGGAAGGAAGGAAGAGAAAGAGAGGGAGAAAAAGAAAGAAAGAAAGAAAAGAAAAAAGGAAAAAGAAAGAAAGAAAGAAAGAAAAAAGAAAGAAAGAAAGAAGAAAGAAGTAAGAAAGTAAGTTGTGGTAAAAAAAGAGACAATAAGACAATTACATTCAAAGAGCCCAGGAGACTTCCTGAGGCAATCCAACCTACACAAATCATTTACTCCATTCTATTAATGTGTAGTCACTCCTATGCTGAAGCTTAAATGCAATGAGTAGCACCACACTTCTTAGCAGGTGCAATTTGTATGAATGGTATTGCTTGTGTATTAAAATACCCTTGCATATGAGTAAGTACGGCACATACTAGCACTGAATGATCTTTTCCACTGTCACTGGACTGTTATACATGACACAGCTTCATCAGAAAGCAAAATATACATAAAGACACTACACAGAATCAGTAATAGCAGACAAGATGAATCTGCGTCCTTTCTAATACACTTGATTACTTCTTTGTGATGGAAAGAGAAAGGATTTGTCAACACATGAGATTAAGGTACCAAATACTCCAGATTTAGCCAGGTACCTACTCATACTTAGATCAGGAAGGACATTTCCCTCTTTAATTGAACCTGGCTACACAAGTTATGTGTCTCATTCCTCTCTTGTCTTGTTTTAAACCATCACCTTCTGGTCACGGCTACAACAGGGTACCAGAAGAGATGAAACCAGTAAGCTGACATCAGGTACCTGGGACTATCAATGCTTACCTTGAGGACACTTGCTCTGATTCTCAATGGAAAATTGACTGGCAGGTCCCGCTAGGTGAATTCACTGAAGTCTTTTGCCTCCTCCCGTTCTCTCAGTACTGAGAGCAGAAGTAGTTTGCTAGGATTGGGTCAGCCTCAGTCATCCCATTTCATACCACTGCAGAAGCCTCAGAGATCAGTGAAATAATTTTTCTCCTACTTTTCTAATTGTGGCTGCCAGCACTAAGGACTCCTCAGACTTCTTAGGCTTTTAACACATGAGGACCCTCATCACTTCTTAAGCAGTTCTAGGTCAATAAGATTAACATGGAGAAATCATGAAATGAGATGTGATTTTCTTCTCCGATCCCATTCTGTCTACTTTAGATATTTCAGGAATTGAAACCATACGTGTTAAACACAGAACTGAAATGGAATTAATCACTTTAACTGCTGTCCTGAAACATTTTGTTGAAATTGTTCTCCTCAACAAGGTAAATGTACAATGAACAGTTTCAAGAAATTTGCATGGAGTAAGCTTGTGCTGAGGACACGGTAAATTGAGCAAAGCATGCACTGATTCAGGGATGCTTCATAAAATGCATGAAATGAATTCTGAGATTGTGAAAGCTGTGGATGAGGAATGTGTCACTGAGATCCTAAAGAGCTAGAAGGTGGTAAATGTAGGAATGATAGGGCAGGACTGGGCAGATGTTAATACAGAAAAATAAGATCATCCCAGTTCACTGCTTGGTCTCTAAGAATTAAAAAGAAAGAAGAAATTGTCCATATGTGTAAAACTGTTGTCAAGATGTAGCTACAGGATTGACAGGAGGAAGGACCAGGATAAGATTTTAGGAGTCTCTTATTACTACTAGCTATAATCATCATGAAAGAATATGCTAAGATTTTGGTGATGGAGAGAGATGAGACTGTGTTTTTAATCCTCTCATCAAGTACAACAGGAAGTAATTACAGATCTAGTCACTGCATTAAAAAATATTTCATAGCTGCATACAAAGGTTAAAGTGTGAAGTCCTTCCAATGACTTTCAGTCTTCTGAGTGCCAAAACTTCCACCTGGTCTAATAGCTAAAAACATGGGATTCATATACCTTTCAGAAGTGTAAAAGAGTAATTTGAAAAAAAAAAAAAAAAAAAGAAAGATAAGAAATGCAGAACCCTTTGGAAGGACATTCTTGTCCTTAGTATTTACCTTGCTCTGTCTTATATTACCATGAGAGTAAATGAAAATAAAGGTATTATGTTTTTCCTATACATAATAGAAAATCTTAGTACTAATGAGACTTGTCAGATTGATAGCCTGGGAGAATAACTTCTGTACTAATAAATCCAGAGAATGAATATTATATTAGGAGTGATAATGCAAGCTCCCTTAGACTAGCCCATCAATGTGTCTCAGTCCTGACCTGAAGGGGACTACCTCCAGAGATGGAAAAAGTTCAGTCTCATTAAGCATGCATCTCTCAGCCTTTCTGTTAGAACTGCCAATCATGGTTATCAAAGTAATAGTGATGCCACTCAGGGGTCACTGAGAACAGCATTATTAACAGAATTTAGATAAAGTAAGCTGCAAAATGGAGATTACAAAATAACTTTGTTGCATGGTCTCATTTTCTCTCTCCCAAATGTTTAAACAGTATTTACCTTTCTGTGGGGTTGTTCGCTGCCCATATCACTACTGCTCTAATAAAAATTCTCTAGTAAAAAGAGAGTAATTAGCTAGATAGCTGGTTTGGAAAATGAGGTTTTAGTATTCCAGGACTCCTGGGTCTTTGAAATCTGCTCCAGCAAGACTGATTTATAAAATCACTTCGGGAAACTAGTTGACCTCTAGTCAAGCTCATATTTTAAAGCTATCCAAGGCTTCCCAGTACCATTTTTCCTATTGGAAGTTTGCTCCAGACTGTCACTGCTCTCATAGCAAGGAAATCTCAAACATTTGGGCAAAGTTATTGCCAGTTTGCTTCTGTATTTTTCTTTTACCATCACCATCCTTCAGCTTCACCAACACTAGCCCTTATCTCCCTGATGTATTTCTAGTTAGGTTTGTATGGCAGTATAGATAAGCCCTGTTATCACAGCCTTTGTCATAAGGTGTTCTATTAGTCAGAAATTATACAGAAAGAACTAAAATTTGTTCTACTCCAAACCAAAAAGCAAACCTTATCTTCTAAGCAATAGCAAGGTACAGTAATGTCCGTCTGAACAGAGAAACCAGTCATTTAGATATACAATGTGATATATAGGTCAAATAGAGTAAAAACAACAAAAAAATCCTTGTTTCATCTCAAAAACTACAAGGAAAAAATTCGTTCTGTGCTGTGATAATATGACTTAAAGTACAATACTCAGAAAAATTTAATAAAGTACCCCTCTTCCTCTGATGTTAGTCTCTAGTAATCACTATAGTGTTCTCATGACTGAGACCAAGCTGACTCAGAATACAGAGAGCTTGACATATCTTTTTGAAAAACAGTCTGTTTTGTGGTGGTTTTTTGCTCATAGCCACTACAATTTTATAAAATCACTCCCAAGGACCATGGTTCACTTGCTACCAAGTTAATGAGTTCAAGGGGAAAGGCCCTGAACGAGAAATCGATTCTTACACAGAACCCAAAATGATTTTTGAAATCTCAGGATAATTTTCACTACTCTTTTTTGTCATCATTTCTTCCAGAATTCTTTTTAGTTACAGTGCATTTGTGATTCATTGTTCTCCTGCACATCAACAGTTAGGACAAGCTTTTTCTTAGAGGCTTGAGAATTGATCTGAAAAGAACACTAGAGAAAGTCAAAGTGTCATAAAAGTGATTCATGCCTCAATTATCCCAGTATTTCTAAATGAGTTGAGAGCAACTTCCAACTTTGCACAGGTGGATCAAATTCAGAATTAATGTTCAGTTTTAACCTGTCTCTCTAAACTATCTAGACCAAACTACAAAACGTCTGCACTATGCTTTCTAGCTTTTGTTAATACAAATTATTAATATGGAAGCTAACTTTAATATATTAAATACTAGTAGCAATCAAGCTGAAACCAGTTTTCAATGTAAGTCAGAGTACCACTAGAGTATTTCATGACATTTTTTGGTACATTTTGATGCCTATACTATGATAGAGGTGCAGCTGCACTGCTACTGATGTCTAAGCTAACATGTACAAAAGTCATGCCCAGGTTAATGGAAATTTGTTGATCTTTTCAATTCATTGGTTATACCTAAAACTTTCCTATATAACCTTTACATAGTTAAAAATATGTGTTGGACTCTCTAAAGGTCAAAAGAAAACAAATAAAAGATGGCAAATAAAAATGAACAAGAGCAAAGACCGAGAGGGAGAAGTCTAAGTCAAGTGAGGGAAGAGATTTTTCCACCATTTGAATAGACCAGAGTATGAAATGTAACTTGTTGTTTGAGGGGGATAGAAGCAGAAAAACGGAAACTACAGACTTAAGTTTTCTTCAGCTGCTGAAGGTGAAACTCCATGACAACAACTAACAACAAAGACAATAGGAACTGACATTTTGTTTAGAGGCTGCACAAAAGCAGTTTATGGAGAAATAACTCACTGGTTCATTTCCCTCTTTTTTTTTTAAACAGAGGTAGTCCCTGTTATTATTTACTAATAATATCCTTCCATTCATCTTCTTTTAGCCTAAAAGGAAAAGCTTAATGCAGCAACACCTAATACCTGGTGTTCGTCCATAGCTTGAACACTTGAAAGATTGACTGGAAGCTGGAATCAAGTGTCATGTTAAAGATTTAACATAGAAGAAAAATAAAACCACTCATTTTAAGCATGAAGGAACAAATAGAAAAATTCAGGAGAACATCTTAAGAACCAAGTTTAGTAGTTCTGCTTTAATGTGATGGCAAGGCAAGACAAAATGTACGTTAAGTTTTACCGGACAACAAGGTGACCAGGCCCAGTCAGCACAGGCTTGTGAAAGGCAAGTCCTGCTTCACTAAATCTCCTATGACAAGATGACCCACATCATCTTGAGTGCCATTACAGAGCACGTACAGGACAATCAGGTGATCAGGCCCAGTCAGCATGGGTTTATGAAAGGCAGGTCCTGCTTCATTAACCTGATCTTCTTCTATGACAAGGTGACCCGCTTAGTGGATGAGGGAAAGGCTGTGGCT
>JAOBAS010000028.1:5600509-5611352 GCA_025311575.1 Elanoides forficatus | reverse complement strand
GGAAAAATTTCTTTACCCAAAGGGTTGTCAAGCATTGGAAGAGGCTGTCCAGGGAAGTGGTGGAGTCACCATCCCTGAGGTCTTTAAAAGATATATAGATGTGGCACTTAGGGACATGGTTTAGTGGTGGACTTGGCAGTGTTAGGTTAACAGTTTGACTCAATGATCTTAAAGGTCCTCTCCAACCTAAATGATTCTATGATTCCATGATTCTAAGTTAGTCATGGAGACCAGACCAGCGAAAACAAAATGGAGAGAGACTGGACTTCTGTATGTACATGTTTTCTGACTGGGAGAATGGATGAAGTCCTCTGAGAACTAAATAAAACATGAACAAGGACGGTTATGATGTAATGAAAGAATTACTGTTAGTATTACTTATACATCAAATTTTTGGCTTTTTTCCAGCTGGCACATTCTTGATTTTTCCAATACATTCAGAGTGTAAATAAGGAAGCAAAGAAGAGCACCAACAAATGGCCAGATGAACAGACAGATGGAAGAAAATACCCACGTGCCATTTAACTGGCACTGAAACCAGTACAGCTACATTAATTTATATGTGTTACAGAACTGGGTCCAGCTTGTTGCACAGAACAGTCATAAGAACAAAGGGCCACTGGCAGACTACAGCCACAGACCCAATGCCAAAGTATGGCAAAAAAAAAAAAAAGAGGGAAAGGACTGAGCTATGGTTGCACTGAAAAAGCATCATAGGAGGCTTGCTATATAGTACACCTTATTTTTTCTAACTGCGTAAGTTGCTGCTTTTTTTTTTCAAACTGACCAGACATATTGGGAGGGATCGGGAAATAATCTACAATAAAAGACATTTAAAGATGTATTTCAAATTGGTTTAATTGGTAAATAAATTTTCTAAGTAAAAAAATAAAGTCACAGAGAAGGTTGTCAGAAAATAAGATATCAATATCTCAGAAAGAATTTTTTTTTTTTAAGTGTAAATATTTTCATTCTGATCTCACTCAGGATTGGGAAACATGCAATAAAATACCAAGAAATACATAGGTGTTGGACTTTCAACTTTACTAACTTTACTTCTTTTAAAGACTATAGACACATGTTTTTGTGTATTCACTGGAAGATAAATGCTGTGTTGATAATCTACCTGTATACCTCCACTCAAAACTAGTTTTCAGAAGAAGCCAGAAACCTTGAAAAAGAAAAAAAATCCCCTAATTTTTATAAATTTTTTGCTGTTTGGAGAAGGGAAGACATAAGAATGACTTCCATGAAATTATTTGAAACACTTTCCTGAATCCACTTTTTTCCAAAGATCTCACAAGAGCAAAACTAGTTCCATAATAATATCTACAATATCGCAGGACAATTCATTATACAGGAGACAAAAACCACTTAATTTTGTTTTGGCATGTGATGTTCAACCTTAATCCCCAATACATTTTTTATGATAAAATATGATATATGATGAAAGGAAAGTAGAACTAGCCATTGTGGAGTTGTGCTTCCCGCCCCCCCCGCCCCTTTCTGCTTCAGCAGTAGCCACCAGTGGCAGTTGTGATGGCTGCATCTGGCTTAAGCTGGACTCTGGGGAAACAGGTAATAATACAATAGCTATGGGCTATAAATCTTGCTCAACAGCTGAGGGCTAGTTGAGCATGCGCCAATCGAAATACAGCTGGTATGCAAATATGACTATAAGTCAATCATCTTACTGCATAAATAGCGGACAGCCCAGGCCCCGTTGAGCTCTCCTGCACGGCAGCGGGCTGCACGCCAGGATCTCCCCTTGAGTAGGGACACCTCTCAAGGTTACTCCTCCTTGAAGTTGAGAGAATCCTCATCGCATCAGATACTCGGTAGGTGAATTGGGAATAAGAGCGCTGAAACTTTGAAATTTTAGCTAAGTGATATAAAGGATTGATCGCACATGTATAATCCTTTAGACATAAACCGTTGACCGAGTCTGGGACTAAATCTGGATCCAGCCGCACCTAAACTCCCCTCTGAGAAGGAGTTTAGAATGTAAGGGGGTCCTTTCTGAACCTCATGACTCAGCTGGAAGGTGTCCCTGGCAGTTTTGTCTGACTTTGTCCTCTATGCAGTAAATAATCAAGTGTACCTTGCCATCAAATCTTGTTAAACCACCGTCACATTTTCCACTGAACTTTGTTATATCAATAAAGTACATTGTTGCTTCTGTCTTATGAGTGAAGTGCATGACTCCATCTGTGACAGCTGTGCAAAAGAGTTAAAAAAAAAAAAAAATTCAAAGCTACTCCAAGCTGTCATTTTTGTCTGTTTTTCACCTACAAGGAAAAAAAAAACCCTCAAACAATCCAAGCTGAAAATAAATCATGGGGATTCAAAGGAAAAGAAAATCATCTAATTAAGCTGCCAAAAACAGTTCTGGGGAAAAACAAAGAAACAAACAATGTGCAAATCCAAAAAGTCTGAAATTTTCCCCCATTAGAAGTAGAGAGTAATAGAGATTTGGTTATAAGTCCTCATGAGGACAAGGCAGTTAACGTAAATAGCTACATTAGATCTTAAAGCCCTGACATGAGCTGATCTATTGCCTTTAGCAAGTCCTTCTCTCCACAGTGTTTCACAACAAATGGTGTTCCTGACATGGTATATCCATCCTGTGCATTAACCTAATTTATTGTGGCAGGCAGATAAGTGGCAAAGAGCCAGTTTAAAAGTTATCCATGCTCCCTTCATTTGGCCATTATGAGCAGCAACTTCTACTAACACATTATATTAATTTTTTCAGTGGTGTCTTAGGTAGCAATCACAGGAATCTTCCCTGCACACAGCCTATGCTTTCTCATAAAAAGCCTATTGAATAATCCAGGTAAAATACATTTATAATGACTTTAGCACTCTCTATTGGCTTGATCAAGAGATCATCTGTGTTTTCTTTTTAAGAAATTTTACAAGTGTTGCTGTCATTCAAAATTTGAGAGAGGCCACACTACTAGGATATTTGAGAATGCAAGATTAGGTACTAAATCCAAATCAAGCAAGGAGATGAAGCTGATTAGATCACAGCAGACTAAGATGCTGAATTACAGACAGACATTGCAAACCTATCACTTCCCTTTCTATTTTTCTAACTGCATCTCAAGTACGTTGCCATTCTTGGTTCTCTTTGAGACATGAAAACCATGGAGATGTTTGGGATTGGGACTGCTGCATAACAGTACCTGGTGCTGCTTCTGTAGAATAAAAAGAAAGAAGAAACAATTGGGAAGGTGGCATAATAAAAAAAAAAAAAAAGGTCTGGGAAGAAAATTAAAAAAAGATATTAGTGATTCTCTCATCTCTTTCAACAAAACAAATCTTCACAGAAACTGAAACATATTGGCAAGCTGCCAGTGACTGAGAAGACAGTCTAAATGTTGTTAAGCTGTGACAAATACTACATTTTTTTTTAGTGTTGAAAGCTGCACCTTATTTCTATCATTGATGTCCAGTAAGTGATATTTTTGCATCCAAGGGCAACACAAGCTCTCTATCTCCCAGCCTGCTCAGCCTACCATCCAAACTTAGCTCTTCAGCCTTAAACACTAAGCAATTAAGTTTGATTTGGATGAAATGACTGATTTTCTGGATCTCTTCACTATATAGCATGTTTTCCCCTATTTCAGTTATTCTTGTGGCTATCCTATTTGAACATCAGAAACGGACTACATGCTTTGACATCTACCAGGAATAAAGAACATTCTGTTTGATTCTAGTTAGTGTTTCAAAAGTTATTCGAAAATCAATCTTAATGAATTGCAGACCTTTTTATAATCATAAAGATATTTAAATGATTGTGGATAGAAATTACCTTGTTGTCCTGATTTTTTTATGTTTAAGTATAGTCACTGCTCTTGAACTTTCTGAAATATTGTTGAAAGAGAAAGCATTTAATCATCTTTCATTACAACTGTGTTATGTGGTTTTCTCAAAATCAAAATTGATTGAAAAAGTCTAGCCCTTCTTGACTGCATTATTCAACTCACTCAAGAAGTTAATCTAGAGCAGTGTTAGGATTTTTTTCCAAACAACTTTATTATCAACTTGGTTAGCAGCTAACAGCAGAGTTAACAAATACCTAACAGCAAGGTTAACAAGTTAAATGCCCTCATACTTTATCCCTCTGTATTGTTCTGATCCCTCTATTACTGTTCCACAGTTCTTATCTTCTCATTCATGCTGAGAAATTTTTAATTGCTGCTTTCACTTTTCCTCCAAATTCTCCTGTTTTGGGGGGATTTGGGGGAGGGGAAGTGTTTAACTACTCTTATTTTTATGCCTCAGACTGCAGATTTTTGGTACCTACTAGGAAAATATTCTTTAAAAAGCTACTATTACTCCTCACATTTTCAGATTCTAGAGAGCTGCCCATAATTATTTTCAGTTCTGCAAAATTAGAACTTAAAAGAATCAAGGCTGTGTAGCAGTAGTTTGGGCTGTATTTATTTCCTTTTTTTTTTAATGGAACTATGATCAGAGATGAAAGAGAGAGATTTAAAAATATCCTGATATCTAAGAATTTTGTCTTATTAACATGGAAAAGAAACAATAAAATAGATCCTTCAAAATTTTCAGAAATAATGGTGATTCATCTTAAAATAATAAGAAATTCTTATTGGAAATTGGGAATTGGGAACAATGTTTCAATCAACTCATAAAGAAAAAATGGACAGAGAAGCACACTGACTTGTTAGTAGCGAACAGTGAAAATAAACAAGAAGCTAAATGATTTGCAGGCCTAAGGATCTTAATCACTTCTTTATGCCTCCAAAAATATTCTGAGCTTGAACAGAAAACAAGGAGAAAAAGGACCAAATTACTAGGGATGATCTCTTACTACTTTTAAATGTTATCATGCCTGGTAAGTGGCAAGATCTCTCATTCAGTTCAGCATTTGGTAAAGCGAAGAGAGGAAGTAAATAAAAATTTCCCTCGTATTTAAGGCTAGATGAAATTCCATCTACTTTGACAAAAGCCAAGCCCTACACAAAATGTGAAATTGTGCTACCCTGAGACCCTACTGATGTTAAGAAATTATTTTGAAAATCCCCTTTATTCCAGACAAGCAAGACCTGGAAAAAATGGATAGAGTGTTCTGTTTATTTGTTGTCTCCTGGGAGCAAAGGAAGGTGGATCGTGCATCTAAGAGAGACTCCAATTTTGATACAGATTTAGCAAAGCATTACAGCATAGCCTTGTCCATTTTCTATGTGGTTCTTGAGTGCAGACAGGAAATTGTTGAAAAGGATTCTATAGTTTTACCTTCTTCTTCTCAAATACATAAAAGAAAATCTTCTTGAAAAATAACTAGCAATGAGGATTTCCTCAGGGTGAGCGTGTTAATATATCCCTGATCATTTTTATTCTTAAGATTGTACTTGAATTCAGTCATAGATACTTTTGGAGAATGTATTTCTTTTCTGTGTTTTATCATAGTGTGCCAAAACTATTCTTACTTATTTAGAATGTTATGATGTATGAAAAAATACAGAAAGATGTCTTAATCCCTGAGACCCAGAGATTTTAAATGGACCACTGCAGTTCAGTGATTGTTGAAAGGCACCAAAATGTATCTTTCATTTTGAACAACTTGAAAAGCATTTGGAACAATGAAGGTGATAATTCATTATGGAAACCCTAGAAGATGACACAAAATAAACCAGAAGGATTCTGTTCCATCTTGATGTGGCTATGATCTGCCTTCTACATTTACATTGTAATTTGAGGTACTCTGGGGATGTGGTTTGTCTGCAGTTAGTCTGGAAATCACAAGAATATACACATCTAGGTGTCTATGCCTCTGTAAATATTTGGAGAAACTTTGCCTTAGGAGGTCATGGCATGTGACTTGCCATTTTGAGGAAAAAATACAAGCTTTACAGGCAAACCATCAGTTGAAGAGGATTCCATTAAATGTACGGCAGACATGAACCAAAGACAAGACCTGAATGCAAACAAATCCTCACTTTGGAAGGGTAAAGATAGTCTCTTTGGGGCTGGGGGGGAGGGGGTGTCATTGGTTCTTATTGTCTCTTTCCTGTGAGAAGGCTGATCCCAGCCTTCATCCCTGGGGTGAGGAGGAAGTGCAGGAATGCCAAAGGAGAGAGAGACCCAACAGAATGGTCTGTAATAAGGCAGAGAAATGCCAGGAAGTCGGTAACCAGCATTTCTATCACGAACAAAAAAAAATGCTGTCCAGGGAGACACTCAGCAATGCAGCATCAGAAAGACATGCCCCAGCAGTGGCTGTGAGCATGCGGGTGGTGGCAGCAGGATGGCTGCCATAACCATGCCTTCCTGCTTCTGTAGCTAGAGGTAGCAACCCCTTCAAAATGAGACTGGGTATTTTTAATGCAGCACTACGTAGCACAGAATACACATGTGCTAGATGAAGGGCTTGCAAACAGCCCAGCTCACTCAGATTATCATCACTGGCATTGCATTCTGCATATTATTATTGTCCACATTTTTCAAGATTGCACGGAAATATTTAACTGAAGTCAGAATCTAGAGACTAAATCAGTGCCTCTGACAAGGAAAAAATCTTTCAAGTCCCTCACTTTAACTTCCCCGACCTTCGACCATTACCTTTGTAAGAACTCACGATTCCCCATATCTAATACATATTTTTATTCCTACCCTCTTCCCGAGGCTTTTAAAATAATTTGGATTTTTTCATTCATGCTATGATCAAGAAAAAATAATGTTAAAATAGTGCTGCAGTATCACTGTGGCTGTATACACAACAGAGCACCAAATTAATTCACAGCATCTATAATGTTTGATCACCCAAGGGGAGAGATACACAAAGAAAATCAGTACCATCTAAAAGCAATTTCTGAAGCAATTTCTTCTGCAGAGATTGTCATGTAAGAGACAATGAATTTGATAAACATCAACACATTATTATTGGACCGTTCAGGATATGAGTATGAATAAAGCTTTAAATTAGAGGTGGATCAGAAGAGAACACTAGAAATCTGTGTACAGAAGAATATGAGAGATGGCTGGCATAGATATAGGACAGGAACAAGTGTGCTAGATTCTACAATGTCAACTATTTCTCTGAAACCATTGGTGCAAGACAAGAAGAAGTCCACCTCAAAATCACATAATGAGTTTTGATAGAACTAGTAGTACATTTCTTTTAACCTAAATTATTTTGTTTTCTAAACAGCAAAATCAATGCATTAAAAATTCTTAACTGTCAAAAAGTGCTGTATCGTGTAAAACAACAAATGGCATCAATATTATTTGCATTATATTCTGGTGGTAACAAAATAGATGCAAAGAATTTGTGCATTCGTATGGTGCATTCATTTTCTAGATGGGGAAGCGAAGCACAAAAAGTTAGGTTTCCAAAAATACAAGAGGAAATTGGAGGCTAAGCTTAAATTTAATTAATGAATAATAGGAACGTGTTCCAACACATATTAATGGGGAGTTTAGACAAAGTCCAAAGGAAAAAAAAAACGCACACAGAATCCCCACCTGAGAACTTAGGTGCTTTAAAAGTCATTGCTGCCTCTGTTCGCACTAATTATGTAAGCAACTAAAGCTGCACTACTGGATATATTGAAGACAATGTTACTTTGGCTGTTCTGAGCATATTAGGCATAAGTAAAATCATTCAAAATGCACAAAGCAGGCCTCCACTTATCTAAGTTCCCCACAGGGCCCTATTTAGAAAATGTATTCAGAGCAAAATTAGTGTATAAAGACAACACTGATTTTGGCACCATGCGTAAGGAGAGCAGCCCCAATCATTTCAAAGCACAGCAAAGGGAGAGAAACAAACAACAGAGAACATGACTGTGGCCCACTGATGACAGCATCTCTGCTGTAAAAGGGAAAATTTGTTTGCTTCGGGGAGTGCTTACACTTCTTGTACTTATCAGCCACTGGAAAAAAGTGCAAAATATGGCACCGAGCACTGGAATCTAGGACTTCCGCTGGGTGACTGCCCTGAAAAAGCATCACTAGGTCACAAATTTTAGTTTGGGTCCATCAGTCTCATATTCTTAATAGCGCAGCTTTAGCGGCAAAGTAAGACCGCCTTTGCTTTCAGACTTGATTTTAGTTAGGTGATAGATGCTACTGGAGAAGGAAGGTGAGGGGTTTCTATGGCAAGGAGTACTTGTTTTCTAATTTTTTGGGACAAATGTGACAATGACTGAGTTATTATATAATAAAGTGGGTAGCAGCAATAACCAGCAGGACCATTTTTTTCTTCTTCACCTGCAAAGCCCTCACCCTGGTGGTCTGAATCAACAGCCTGCTTAAAGGGATACCTAAGCGCTAGTGGGTGAAATTATATGTCTAAATAGAGATGAGAAATACATTGAACAGGATTGTTACACTTTAAAACAGAGGTTGGAATCAAATCAACTGAAAAAAATAACAACTCAACACGCAACTCGGAATCCACATGGACTAAAATGCTGAGCTTAAAGGGGAACAGTACAATACTAACCCTTCCTTACTGCCCACCTGGAAAGGACAGCAATTCTTACTGTAGGGAGATCAAAGAGATAGCAATAATAAAGAAGAAACCTTAATTATCCTATTTAAACTGAGCAAATATCATAATAAACATAGCCAGAAGATCAGATTATTAGATAACAGCAATACCTTTTTTAGGGAGAATTTAGATTAAAGAGATCAGACGAAACCCTAGATTTGGTCTTGAGCAACATGCAACATCTGGCTCACCATCTTTAAGAGGTGTTATGAAAACGGCCATAAGGGAGACTCAATAGGACTTTCATAAAAGGAAGTCACCCTTACAGACCTACTACAATTGTCTGAATGAGCCAACAGCTGCGGGAGCAAGGATCATCCATCTCACACAAACTACCTGGATTTCTAAAATGCTTTCACAAGTTGCTCACCAAAGGTTTTGAAGGGAACTAAACAGCCCTCTGCTAAAAGGGATGTCACTGCATAGATAAATAATTGTTTAGGAGGTAGGGAAGCAAAGTTCAGGAGTGGAGAAAGGCCACTGGGGAACTTTCACTTGGGTTTGTTCTGCTTACACTTGGAAAACAGGGTGAGGAAAGGAGTGATAAAGTTTTCTACTAAAATGAATTTTTTTCAGAATAGGAAGGATGAGAACAAGTGTGAGCAACTCAAAGTGAGAAACTTATGAAGTGAATAACTAGACAATAAAATCTCAAGTAAAAGTCATCATATATGAAGCAACGTCCATGTGGGAAAAAAGAAGTATTTACTTCATGCAGAAAAAGACAACTCTGAGATCATCTTGGAAATGTGGTTTTATGATTATAATATAGAGCTCTATGAGAAATGTCAACTTACTGTTCAGGACTGATAAAAAAATCCAAATGAAATGCTAGGAATTATTTAAAAAGGCAGAGGGGAAAAAACAGAATATAATTATGCCTTATAATAAAGCCCTGGTTCACCTGCCTCTTGAATACTTTGTGCAGCTTGGTTCCATTGTAAAAATTGTGCAATAGAACTAGGAGAAGTTCAGAGAAGTTCAGGACGATAAGGATAATCAAAGGTATGGAATATTTTCTCATCGGGAATGGCTAAGTGGGCTGTACTTTTCAGCCTGTAAAAGAGATGACAGAGGGTAGAGTGACTAGCAATCATAAATAGACAATAGATGGCAGATAATAATTGTTTTTTCTCTCTATCATCTAATAGTAGAACTTACTATATTAAACCAGTAAGATCCAAACTGAAAAGAAATAAAAGGAGGTGATTCTTCAGGCAACAGGTGAATGAGCCGTAGAACTCCTGGGAAGCAGACTTTTTGAGTGTCAGCAGTTTATCTGGGTTTAGGAACAGTCTGGACCAGTCCATGAATGCAGTGAGAATTACCTTAAGAACACCAACTCAGAAATGTGGATGTGGATTTAACAACATACATGCATGTCCATCCGAAGCACTTGCATATATAGGCAATATATGTTGAGAAAATGGCTGAGAGGAAGCGAGTGGAAGGGAGAAACCTAGATATGTGTTTTGGAAAGAGCTACAATTCCTTGCAAAAAACTCACATGCCTAAAAGCAACAACATGTAGATAGCTGCTAAAAGGCTGAGAACTGAGTCTACCTCATTCATCCCTTGTTAACATTTCTTCAGGAAAGCATTTACATTCTTCCCTTGTTAACATTTCTTCAGGAAAGCATTTACATTCTTCCTTTTGCTTTATCAATTTCAAAAGTTGCACACATGTACAAGCCATCAGATGGCCCAGAAAACCTGTCAATCAATGTCAGCCCACATACTATTCTAAATTCTGAACAAGGAACTGAATTTTACATTCTCCATGTTCAACCTTCTTTAAAATTGTTGTTCTCATTTTATCAGATCAGAAAATTAATTAATTGCCTTTCTGAGGAAGTCAGCAGTTTTGCTCCTTAAAAAAAGAGAGTAAGCACAGGGGAATGGACAACATCCAATTCTAAGAGATCAATGAAGGGGCTGGAGGTTTATCATCTTTGGCCAAGGACTCTTCCACTTACTCTGTACTGATTGCTTATTATTCTATACTGATCTGTGTATCAAATATTTATTCAGAAGCACTTCTACCAAATTTTCACAAAGGTATTTCAGCCATGACATAACTGCCAGCCTAAAATGTATGTGCAGCTATGAACTGCATAGCCTTAGAAACATGCTTCAGTACAAGATAGTTAACCTTGCAAATTTCCACTTTTTTCTTTGCTTTTGGATTATGTTGACATCTTTGTCAAACTTGAGAGATTCTAATACATAATCTGTAGCTTCTGTAGCTGCACTGTTGAAGGACTTTAGAAAAAAAAAAAGGAAAAAAATGATGAGAATTTATTTAACTCATACTAG
>JAOBAS010000028.1:5576298-5590571 GCA_025311575.1 Elanoides forficatus | reverse complement strand
CCTTCCCCCCCAATTTTCAATTAAAGAAACAGTATACTCAAAACATTCAAATTTTGGAGTCTTAATACAATACTGGTAATTCTTTCAGAATTATTCCATGAATATTCAAACCTGGAGAAGAAAGCACTCTTAGGAGACTTATGCTTTCTCCCTAAAATTCATAAATGTTAACTTTCCTTGCAAGTACTTATTTGAACTCAAATAAAATTATTCTGAGAGTCAGGCACAATGCAGCAAAAAAGTAGCCAAATCAGGCTGCCATTACACAGTTACTGTCTTTTCCAAAATACTTGTTACACTTTTAAAAGAGAAAATGCAAAAGGAAAAGCAAAAGAAAAACACTCAAATGGAGAGAACAGAATACAGCAAGTGTGCGAATGAGTAGAAAGGAGAGTTTAAAACCTTGCTCAGAGGGACAGGATGACAGCTTTACAGAACCAAGATATTGCAGGCTACAATGGTACACAATACTCCTTGCATGTGGAACAAATCCTATTTTTGTCAGACATCACCTGGATCAAAATGAGATTAAGGCTGACTTTAATGGTCATTTAATATGTCTTGTTCAGAAGATGACTGTTAGAATAAAACTCTGTGTTGCTAAGTAGAGGATAAGATGCGTACTTGCTAACTCTCTCTAGTTCAGATATTCTAATATTTTTATAGATATCCAAATTAACAAACATAGGAGGCATGATCTTATTTGAAGTTTCAGGAACACTTTCCCTTTCGAAAGAACTGAATATATAGACATTGTGTGAATCATAGACGTAGATGTTACCAATGAGTTTCCAAAGCATGAAGCATTATAAAAATGTATATCTAACCAATTTTTTTCACAAAACGGTAGGAGCATGCAATGTGAGTCTGACTATCATTTCAGGGATTCATCGGTTTCCTCCAAATTGCAAAGACATTAGGATTCCCTGGAGGTCTTTAAAGCCAAGAGAATTATGAACAGTCATATTAGGCAGTAAATGGTGTAAAGGCCACAAGCAATAATGACTGAGTTATTAAGTCTGGAATAGTTAGCATTAATAGGAGTATGATATTGGGAGCCATCTCCAAGCAACCATTTCTGGCTCAATGTAAAACCCTCACTGAAGTCTCTAAGAAAGAGAAAGCTGCTCAATTGTAATTTATTCCTATTACCCTTCCAATAGATTCGACTTTCTCTCTGGATTTTCAGTCACTAAATGGAAAAATGTTAGAGAACAAACACACTCAAAGAAACCAAACAGCCTTGTGAGGCTTTCCCAAAATACACTAAAAATGCCACATTAATAAACTATAAAGGGTGTTCCTCAAGATGAACAAAATAAAAAGACTAAAAGGAGCAGTGACAGTTCCCACTAAAAAGCACTTATCCAAGGTTCTTTTATGAAGAGTTGTAACATTTTTTTGTTAATTTTAATCTTAGATTTAAAGGCATACAATATCTTTACAATTGTGTTTTGCCTGCAGTGGAAAATGGCAACATTTTTTATAATTATAACTTTTCCACTGAGCTGCTATTGGTTCAGAAAGGCTGTTTGATGCTTGTAGCAAAAGTAGAAATACTTTGCAGGCATTTAACAGGCATTTTGCTCAATATTCAGATAATCGTAATGACATCAGAACACAAGCAGGATAACACAACCCAAGGTGTGGGAAGAGAAGTACGTGCAACACAACAAGGGTTTTGGACAGAAGTAGCAGCACGGTGCCTTTTAGGGCAGCAAGATTTCCTAGGGACGAGTCCTTCCCCCCCTAAACCTGCCTCACTGCTGAGAGCATTCGGCTGCTGCTACAGCAACGGCTGTTTTAAACGTCAGGAGTAGGGAGTGAGAGGACAGGGGCTTGATGATCAGATAACCCTTGTCCTTTGCTTTCTTCCCTTTTACTGGGGCAGGTTCAGTGTCACCACGCTAACTTCTTTCAATGTTCTGCATCTTAATTTCCATATCACTCTTCCCTATCTGTCATGATTTTCCTTGGAGATGGGTACAATGGCACATGGCTGTTTCTACAGATAGTAAGGGTAGTATACTGGTTCACTGTTTAAAACCAAGTTTTGCATGGCTACCAAACTTTCACCCACCCTATAGCAATGCATGCGAATTCACACCAGACTTCCATTTGACTGGTATGACTTCAGATACACACAAAGTTCTTTGCAAAAGCCTAATAAATATCTGAACGCACTGAGCCAGAAATCTACATTAAGAAACACACATTATTAACAGTAGCTGTTACTTCTGTGCAAATCCAGATTACTGATTCTGAGGCAAATAGAATCACTCTTGAATCATGTTTTTGTTGAAACAGCTATTCAACATATTGAATAAAGTTCAAACTAGGCTGATTACTAAGTCAGACAACAGCTGGCAGATACAGTTATTTTAAAAAATGAAGACCTACAACTATTCAAAGTTAATCTAAATTATTGTACTATTGTTTATGTTGGATGTTGTTGCTATAAACAGTACTGAAACTGCAGTATAACTGTAATAGAAAAAAAATTAATGCAATGTCCTTATGCACAGAGTAAGAATGAAGATTTTATCCAAACAGGTTTTTTACCTTACAGGCATTAATTTACAAAAAACCTGTAAATTAATTCAACTGAGTCAGACTGAAAATGTTACTCAAACATACCCAAGTAATTCCACTTAGAATGGGGAAATCTCCTTTGAGGTGAAGAGTATTAATTTTGGTAGTATTTAAAACTAACAAACATACCAACCTAACAGATTTGGGCTTTGCACAGAGTTTGCTGCTCTACAGAGCAATAGAATACTGATTTATAAACAGTTTAGACTAGCAAAAGTCAAATGAACCAAGCATAATAATAAGATGATATCAAACGTGCTAGTAAGAAATTTGTTAATGTCATTTTTCAACAATAAATTGCATAAGAAAAAAGAAGGAAACTTATGAAGCACTTTGTTTGAAAACTCATCACTTTTCTGTGTAATAAAATATTTCTGAAAAATTACCTCCCTGGTTTAAAAGAAATTACATGATGCGATACTAGCTGTAACAAATTAGTGTGTACCCTTTGATGCTTATTCATTAAAAGAAGGAAAAAAACACTATAGACAGACTATGATAAGAGGTCTGCCTTTTTAATGAATCAGTATTATATATATTTCAACAAAAATATGATTATGTACTTGTCCCAGGATACTTTTCTGACTTGACACTGATGACTTCTTTATTCTACTACTATATCCCATCTAACAGTACAAATTTTGGTAGCTGCATTTTTTATGATTTAAAATCTTGCCATACACAAAATCTTACCTTTATTCCTTGAGATCACGCATAATGCAAAGTACATGTTATATGCAACTGTATTTGAGGAAGAAAATATACTTGGAATTACATCTGGAGGTAACAGTTCTACAGTGCTCAGTACCCTCCATCTGTTTCCTTAAAAAGATGGGACTTCCAAAGACTGCTGTCTCAGTTTAAGATCTAATGGTACCATAGAATTTTGTATGGCTAAATTCTCCCCATTTTTGATTTAATGAGAATTAAAGAAGAACCTCGTTCAGAATATGTGGACTTTATAAGACATTAATTATCCCTTTTTACGTTTTCATATTGTAAAAAATGAACATTTAAGTACATGCTGCCTATGTTTCTATTGCTTTTTGTATTATTTTGTATTTGCAGTGTAGTAATAGCAGGAGAAAACAATTATGAGCAGTGACATGTCATGAGAGACATGGAACAAATCTGTACTGTTGTAATTAAAACTGATCGTTTAAGTCTTTATCCTGTTTCATCATTGAACAACATATCCTATTGCAAAACTTATGAAATGCACATGCGAGTGCACTTCGGAAGCAACAGTAGAAAGTGCATACTTTGGGATGAAAAGAATCCAGTCTCCCTCTTTATTTTATTTAGGGCATTTCTATAGTCATTTCACATAAGAACAGTTTTCTAAACAGACAGACAGAGAAGAATCCATACTTTTGTGGATTAATCTTGTAGATAACTAAAGACATAAACATTTTTGAAGTATACACATTGTGATGTTATGTTTAGGAATACACAGCCAAGACATCTTTGACAATGTTAGTTCCAATCCTGTTTTCTGAAGAGAGGAATAATAGATTAGGATAACATACAATAATTATGATTATTATTCCATCTAAAACCCCTGTTTCTATAAGAAAGAGACAATAGTTACACTGGGTAACAAGAAACAGTAGATGGAAGAGAAGAGTAAACCCAGCAAAAATAGGGAAGAATAACAATGTTATATTTGCATATAGTCAGTTTGCAATGGTAACTTAAGGACTGTATGGTCAATCTTTAAAAATTACTCTTTAAAGGAATTTCTCCATCCAACCTTCTAGAGTTCTATGTAAGGGGACATAAATCCCTCTGGGATGTTATCCTTAGTCTTTAGATCTTAATCGGTTAGATTTTCATTTACTAAACCTACTTTTTTTTTTTAATATGTTCAGTTTTATCAGACCTTATTGCTCATTTCTGAAATTTGTGTATTTTCATAGGAGAATAGAGAAAGAAATTCCAAGCCATGTGGAAAAACTTCAAGTTAAGTATCTTCAAATTTTAGTTCATTCATACTCTCAAGTGTTTCATAAACTAATTTGGGAATGAAGTGTGTCAGTTTTAAAAGTGAATCACTTAGAGCTTTTTGGAATTTAAAGTTAGAATACCACTTTAATGATGCCTTGAAAAATTCAGATCACACTCTGACACTTAATTTCGCAGTCTGTCAAAGCCAATCATGAACAGTTTCCGGCTGGCAACCCAGTCTGGGTTGGTTTTGGCTTTGGTTTTTTTTTTTCTTTTCTTATGTAAATTTTCATCCAGATGACTGGATAGATCTGAGGCATTATTGGACTGTAAAACTGTTAGTGAAAACAGAAGAAAAGCAGGAATGGCCTATGACACTGATGGGCTAAACCTGTCCTCTTCACAACTTGTGGCAAACCAAAACATGACACTGTCAGCTAACGTGATTATAGCAGTGTGACTCCTTACAAAAATCTTCTGTATGTGATAGGTTCATATCCCTGATAAGATCCACAGAGTTCTTCAGGCTTCTGACTTAGCATTTGCTGTGTGTAACATACCCCAGAATGCCCTGAAAGCATTCTGAGTATATATTGAAAAGGGTTGTTTCTGCTTTCTGCTCATCCAGAGTACTGTAATTCATAACACTCCTTCCCATCACCCAACCTGCTATGTATATACATATGCTTTCTGAAGAATTTTAGGATAACCTTTAATGAAAGTCATTAGACTATGCATGCCAAAACCACTGGATTCCAAATACTGCATCACCCAAAACATTTTTGCTACTGCTCACTCATGAAATAAATATGAGCCACTAGAAACATAAATGACACTGATGGTATTTAAAAATCAACAGCAAAGTTCTGGCAGTGAGTAGCACCTTCGAAAGTTAAAAACTTAGAAAAGCAGATTGCTGGCAAAATGTTATAGTAGAGAAGCAATGCTTCTGTCTTACAGAGGAAATGGAACCATGGAAAGATATCCAACTTATGTTCCTCTTTCTAGGAGTCAGACATTTCCAAAGGACTAAATTATAAAACATTGGGAGAAATGCAAGCAAGCTTTCATAAAGTTAATCTTACATATGAAACATATTATAGCTTTTGGATAATATACCCACAATAGAATCACTAAATGTAAAAGGCAAAATATTTTCCTGAGTGAAGAAAACTACACCAGGATTAAATCAGTCTAATGTTCCTAAAAATAAGATCATTATTTAATTTAAACTTAAAAGTCACTACTGGAAATGTGCTTTGCTGTAGTGTATTCATACCTAAGTTCTTCTATAATCTTCCTTAGATACTAACCAGAGATAGTGGTCAGTAGGAGTAGGCCAGGAGAAAAAAAAAAAAAAAAGAGAAGGGAAACACAGCTACCAGTAGTAATGGACTAACTTCAGCAGAGAAAACATTTCTTAAATTTATGACCTAAATAGTTCAGCTCATTCAATTCTAAATCTATCATAGGGTTTTTTTGGGGGGGAATATCTTATACATGTATATAGGAATGTCTACTCATCTATTTACAACTTTCTTCAAATGCCACAGAAGGCATCAATATACAGGGGATACATAAATACAAAAGCAAATTGAGAAGAAAAAGTATAGAAGTAGGGGTGGACGTGAAGGCAGAACAATCGTTCTTTCTAGTGAAATTATGTAGGAGAACTTCTTGACCAGTGATTGGTTTCTAAATCTGCAGATTTTTAAATTCATTTCATTGCTGAGTGAAAGCTTCCTCTGTTTCAACATTCAGAGTAGCCACAAGCCGGGACAAAAAGAAATGAACCAGGCCTGAGACAGGTGGATCTTCCCCTTTTCTCTTGAGGATGCAAGCAGTATAAAAAAGATGGGTAAGGGAAGGAAGAAATACGACGTGTGCTTTCAGGCCTGATGACCTCAACCCCCATGACTAAGACCACTGAGTCAGCACTGATAGCCAGCATCAGCTCCCTGGTGTTGTATATTCGATTGTAAACATTTAGGTTTAAATGTGGTTTTATATCAGATGCAAATGGTACGGAAATCCATTTTGAGATTTTCTGTGTTTCTTTTGTTCAGGCAATAATTTATGCAAGAGATCTAACAGATTTGTCTAGCGTGTTATATGTAAAGCCTTCATGCATTATGTTGTTTTGTACATATATTCACCACTGATCGGTGGTGTATATTCACCGGTGGTGTATATTCACCACTAATCAAAGACAAGCTAGTTAAGGACTAATTGTTTGAGTATGTAACGATTGGTAGTCATTAAAAACTAACTACTGCCCATGTTTACTCTTAATGAATGTCAACCCAGCAAAGTGTTGTTTTAACTGGTTTGATTTGTCAGTCTTTTAAGCACTCCCATCAAGGCAATCCCTAATTCCCCAATGTGTGTATATAAATACATACACACACATGTATTCAGTTACAACACATATCACACAGTTAAGTCCTGAAAGCACTCCATGCTTCTGTCACAGAGCTGTGTTAGTCACTCAGAAACCTTCCAAGGACACGGCTATATTCATGTGCATTTTGTTTCCCGCTGAGATGCTGGTTTATGATGTGCAGATGAATGTTTATGCAGAACAAGCTGAAACACGGGTATCTTCCAATTGCCAGTTGTGCAGTTGTAAAATATGGCTGGCCAAGCAGATCTGGTTACAGCAATGTAAATTCAGTGAAAATGACTTGACATTTAGGTATTTTATGTTGACATTAAATTTTAAATCAGGTGAAATATCCATGGTTTAAGGTGTTACAGAAGATTAAAAGAGAATCTTAACTCAAAGGAAAACCTGATGGACATATTCGTTGTTTCTTCCTTCTCCACAGATCACTCCTTTCTAAATAGTCAATGGATGAGGCATTTCACTCCATCTTTTATCAGCCTTACTTCTAGATCAGCCCATTTAATATAGTCCAGTGACAATGCACATGGATGCTTTAATAGGATGTAGAATTGAGTTCTAGAATGTAATAATTCAAAAATGTGAAGAGGAGACTGCTGAAGCTGGTTGCTGAAGAATGTTTCAATTACCAACTAATAAAAAATTAATTGTATTAATGTAACTATTAATATCAAGTTATCACTTTGCACCATTGCATAGAACTTATGCTTCAGGAACAAATATTAACAAATTAATCTGGAAAGAATGCAGCTTGTCACCAGTAGGTGACTGGAGAATAACAAATTAAGGGGAGCAGGGAGAAACAGAAGACATGAAATACTTTCAAACATATTTTGAAAAAAATAATGTGCAAATACGTACAAAACAACATAATGCATGAAGGCTTTACATATAACATGCTAGACAAATCTGTTAGATCTCTTGCATAAATTATTGCCTGAACATAAGAAACACAGAAAATCTCAAAATGGATTTCCGTACCATTTGCATCTGATATAAAACCACATCTAAACCTAAATGATTACAATAGAAAATACGGAGATAAACAGACAAGTTAAAATGTGGATAAGGAGATACACAAACAGGCAGCTTGGAAACGGAGGGAGATAGACTGCAAGGAGGTTACACAGGAAGATTCTCAGAGATCAGATCCATTATCTACTGTGGTCAAAACTTTTGGTAGTGATGTTGGTGTGAACATTTTGATCATGCTGCTGACACAAAGTTGAGAGGCATCATCAGAGCATGACAGGACACAAAGAACGGGAGAATCCTCATGCAAAAAATTAAAAAAAAATGTAAAATGAAGGATGTAATTAGAGAAGGTGTGAAACAGAGGCAAGCAAGCCATTGTCACATAGTTGGTATGCTGGAAAATGGGCTGCGAATCCACAGAGCCTCAGTGAGGAGGAGCTGATGGCTGCAGCCAGACAAGCCCAATGAGGAGAGCAGTTTCTAGAGTGATATGTCCTGCCGAAGGACCACCTCTCCCATGGTCCACTCCAGCTCGCCCGTAGGTCACTGTCAATAACGCCGTTGCTACTGACTCAATGGGCGTAACCGAGCCAAGCTGCTCACCCAGGAGTTACTCTTTACTGCTCTGGTGTCAATTCCTAAGTCCAACAGTGGATTTGTCACTCAAGTTTCTTTATTCAGGGACCCATGGTAGATCTAGAGCATAAAACTGTCAGTGATCAAAAGGGACAGAGCTGGGTCTGGCCAGCAGCTTGAACTCAAAGAATTACAGCCAGTCTCCCAAAGAAAACTTTTTGTCAGCACCAGATAACCTCTTATTGATTGCTTTCTCTACTCATATCCAAGCAAGCACACAAGCTCCAGTCTTGAGCATTATTGGGTCATTTCATTCTACATATATATCTATATATAAATATATAATAATATATGAGTATTTTTCAATCTGTATATCTTCCTTTCCAATCATATACAGTTGTTGTGCTTATTGGTCTATTATTTAACAGCACTAACTGTAAAAATCCATGTAAAGCTCCATGTCACTTCAGTAGTAACAACCAACAATATTCAGACTTTATGCTGTACATTCATAGCTTTTCTTGGATCTCTGTTCAGAAAAATGCCAAGCCACAAAATGTCTTGTGTCCCATTCTGTTGGGGACTGAAGGAAAAAAAAGGTACTACAATAAGCTTAAATTCACTTTTTTGATTAACAACAAAACTTCAGTTACAAACTCTTGAGTTAAAAATGACAGAGAAGTACTGAACATAGTAGATGGCCACAGGATGACTGTAAATTGGCAATCTGGTGCAGTTGCAAAGGAGACAACTACAATCCCAATACCAGGATAATTATTTTCAGCAGAGACCGAGAAGCATTAGCATAACTGTTGAAGGTCTCGGAAAGATTTATTTGGAGTACTGAGTGCAATTCTGGGTATGCATGTTCATCAAAGAAAAATATGAAGAATGCAAATCTTATCCTGTAAGTGAAGACTAGAAGAACAAGACCGGTTTCTCCTGGAGAAACAAAGGTTGAAAGGGAAAAAATACTGCATAGAAATACACTAGAAAAGGTCTAAGCATAGAAGAGGTAAGAGAACTTTATGTATGAAAAAACAAAATAGGAACTGGGACTGAATGAATCCACAACTGTCCATAAGGAATTTCAGCCTGGAAATGAGAACACTCCTACCTGGTAGAGCAATAAAATTCTGAAACATGTATAGGAAGGCAGGAGGAAGAGACACACAGAAAACTGAAGTGCTCTTTGGAACTTGCTATGTTTAGGAAGTGGGCTACATGTGTATTGCCTGGAAACTAGAATCTGAAGATCCCTTCCACTTCATATGTTCTAGTAATCCCTATTCTGAACTGTCAGGAAGATAGAGTGGAATAATAATTTTAAAAAATAATAAAAAAAAATCATAAGGTCTCTTCAGTAGACAGCACAGAAAGGCCTAGAGAGACTGAATAACTTAAGATTATAGAGGAAGTACATGTATTTTGATCACAGAAGACCATATTTTAAACATTTGCTTAATATTTAATGACTGGGAACCTCCCTGTGCAAAGACCTTTAAATCAAAACATCTGCTAAGTAGTCGCAGTGGTAGCTACAAAATACAGAATTCTGCAGAACAGCTTTGCAGCCACTCTTTGCAAGTCAGGGGTAGGAGAATTAATTACACTTCATTCAGTCAGTATCACAATACCTTTGTGCTGATTTCAAAAGTTTTCCTTAAAAGAAATAAAAAAGAGAAATCAGGACCTGAATTACTTCAAAGATTTTTCTTCCTCTTTGACATGCAGTGATGTCAAAGCACAATAAATTAGCATTAATCTACATGTATTTTCATAAGACAAGTCTGAAAAAGTGTAAAGTATTCAAATTCTTTACAAGAGGTTTCAAAATATTCGCAGTAGTCTTAAACTGAATACATGTTCTCAATTAAGTATACCTGGTCTTAGAACCCTGAATTACTTATAAATTTTTGTAATAGTACCAAAAGAATTTATTTTTTTCTCATCTGTTTCCATGGTATTCTTCCTATTGCTACATCATTACATTTTCTGTACTAATTACTTACAATTAAAATGCATTCTCAACTACATTTTTTTCTGCTGTGCCCTCCTAACTATTAGAGGTTTGAATACTTGCCATAAATGCTTCTCAAAATATGAGAAGTAGATATCCACTCTGAAAGCTTTATAATTTTTCAGAAAAATTACACACCTTGCTTATGAGAACTTTAAGATTTCTATTACTAACATCTAATAAATTCAAAGGATATTAAATACACAGTCATTCTTTAAAAATCTGTATTTCTTTTTTAATTTCTGACAAATTTGTATAGATTTGTCTGCTGATATAGTATTTGAAAAAGTTAATTAAAAGCAATTATGTTTACAATATTTTGATACTCACTGCACTCTACAGTAAAAGCTTATCTCTAAAATGTACTGATTATACTCCAAAATAAAAATACTTTCAAACAGCATTTGGTGTAATTCATTTTAATTCCATGTAAACAAAGCTGCACTTAAGTTGTTTGTTACCATTTCTCTAGAAATTTTTCATTAGTAGGGAGCAGATGGTTCATTTGACATTCAAACTTGATTTCCAGCATTAATGGATAGATGAGTAGCTATGCTTATGTTACCAAAGAAAAAGAAAATTGTATACGGTATTAACTATAAAGAACATGTGTTTTGCTGACTTCTTTTGCAAGTAGAGGTAGTGATCAAAATAGCCCGCTTCCATTCTGAGGACAAATAAAAAAGAAGAGGAAAAAGAAAATCTGCTTGACAAGACATAGAGCCAGTAAGGAGCTTCAGGTGTAAGCCAAAGTGAGGGGGGGAGGCATGTCTTCAAGAGAGGGATCTACCAAATGAACCATGGGGTACTGATGGCAGATTTAAACAGTTATGTCGACCTCTTCCAATACAGTCCTGAATTTGGCAGTGACTGTCACAAATTTTCCATTGCTGCAGCCTTTTAAAATAAGTCTGGTCTTCTACACTTTTCAGATATGCTCAACTTCAAAGAGGAATTAGTATATGCAGATTCTCTATCATGCACTATCTGGGAGTTAAAATCACCAATATTGTTCCTTCTGGCTTTATAAGCTCCAAATCCCTTGCCTGGGCACAGAAAGCCATGCTGGGCATGACATCTTTCTTAAAGACTCTTTCTTTTGCAGAGATATTATGCCATCTCTTGGTTTTGTTTTTCTAGACTAACTAATTCTTAATCCATGCCGGTTCTCCCTTTGTATTGAAAGCACTTTCACTGTCAATATTTTGACCTTTTGCTAATTACTTTTGTGATTAGGAGATCACAGCACAATGCCATCAGCAAAGGAGTACTTTCAGAAAACCATAAAGTTTTCCCAGTTTTCTCAGGGTTCTCCATTGTCCTCTTTATGCACCCCAACAAGTGGTATGGATCACACAGCAAAGGCCCTGCAGAGCCCACTTTTACCAGCAACGGTGACTTGGCAGGACCTTTTGTAGGACCGTTACTTACAGAATAGCTTCAACTTCTCCATTTGTCAGCACATTAACATATCTGAGGGGTATCATAGACTGGAAATCTTGAGGAAAACTTTGGTGCTGAGGACACCAACACGCGCCAGGAAATGTAGCTTTCAAATGGCAGCTGAAGAAGGTCAAGTTTCCTTTCACTGCTTGAAGTCCAAGTTTTCCTGCCAAAGCGTGGGTATTAAGCAACAGAAAATATCCCTGGCACGGCTACCTTCAATGCATGCATTTGTTTACATGAAATCATTAGGGTATAACTAGCTATGTGAATTTTATAGGACTGTAGGCAAATATGCTTTACAGTGTATGTGTGCTTTTGGGAAATGTACGTATTAAAGAGTTTAAAAAACTGTTGCTAGATTATTATTAGTACCTTTGAGAGAGTATTCATTGCTACAATAGTCACATTCAATGTTCTTAAGATCCTGATCCATCTATAAAATTAAATCCATGTTGAATGCTCATTAGTTTTGATAGATGTTGACTAAATTAGTGTAAAATAAAATTTTAACTGAAGGAATATTATCTTTGAAAGCAACCTAAGATCCCTCAGTGACTAATTTATTTTTGTTATGTTGCTGTAATTATGATAACAATAAAAAAATCCCTTTGGCACAAATACTTGAAATATTTTTTTTTCTTTTTAAATGGGTATTCACAAACAAATTCTGTCAAAAAAAAAAAAAATTGGTGCAGACTGATCACTAAAATCCGACTGTTTGGGTATTATTCTCAGCTGTACTTCATTTCTCTACATCATTTTAATTCTTTGAGAAGTTTTGGATTGTTCCAAGCCAAATTTCTACTTAAGGAATTAGGATCTGTTTCCACTATACCAGATGTAGTGCATCAGTGTTAACAGTGTAATAGTGTCTATGCAGTATTGTCCTCCAAACCAGCTACTAGTCAAAAGGACACATCACTGACTATGTATTGTCCTTGTCATTTCTCTCATCTTTACATTTTTGCATTTTATATTGATGTTAAATTTTAACTAGTATTAGCTTCTGTTACTGGCTCTTTTGTATTCTTGCCTGGTAGAATGGGGAGCTCTTAAATGATTTTTTTTCTTTTGTGCAAGTACTGACAGACTATCATCAGGTCACCTCCTAACCTTTTTAGCACTAGCTTAAGTTTTAAAGACTGAATTATTAGACAAATTCTCCAAATCTTTAGTTGTTTTCACAGACTTTCCCTAAAGATCTTATTCTTCAGCCATCAGTCCTAGATAGCAAAACTACACAATTACCATACACAAAGAGTTGGCTTTCCCTCTGCTTCATGCATTGAACAGGCTAGGATTGCTTCTCCCGCCAAAGTACACATTTGCTGGCTCATGACTTCTCCACCAAAACTGCTGCCCACATTCAATGACAGAATTCCTACTTTTGAGGAATGGAAAAGCAAATAGTCTTTTTATAGACCAACAAAAATTATGCAAGAATCAGCTTAAATAGTAATTTTCCCAGCATAGCTCAAAAACTTGAGTCTGGTTTGGTTTTTTTTTATTGTTTGGGTTTGGTTTTTTTGCCTCATAAAACTCAATATATGTCATCCTGTTCCTCTGGGATTCCAGCTTCAGTGAGCCAGTCTGATTTTCTTGGTGTGTTTGCCTTTAGGGAAAGCCACACCTGACAGTGCTATGAAAGAGTGCCCTTTCTTCAATACAGGAACCGTCCCTCTTTCTTCCCAGGTGGATGTTACCATTTAATCATTTCTCAAACAGCTGGTTAATTTGAAAAGGCTCTGTTAATTTACCACTAGCAATAATCATCTTGAAAGAGAGACAGTAAGGCAACCAGTCCAGATGACATAATAAGCAAAAAAATGTTATCTTTCATTTCTAACCAGTGCAATATACAGCAGAAAAACATTACAGAATGGGAGCAAGTTGCCTGGAAACAGAGTTGGATACAGCCACTGATAAAATGTTCATCAAACACCCCAATATCTTATTTTGATATTTCCTTTCTTGTTCCTTCCACCCCTTACTTCATCTTCATTCTCCCCTCTTCAAAAGCCCTATATTTCTGAGGAAAAGTCTGTTCTGTTCACCAAGTTTAGGCCAACAGAACATTGTGTTTGCAAACAATCAGAAGTGCATCATGAATAGCACCCTATTTTCAGAATCTCAAATATATAAAGCATTATCCCCTCCCGCCCCCCAAAAAAAAACCCAAAAAACCAACAGTTTAAAAAAAGTCCCTCAATAAGGCTGACCACAGAAGCTTTAACAGCCAGCCGGGGGCCTTCCCAGGGGCTGCAGGGAAAGCCCTGCCCCAGCGGGAGGGCTCTCTCCCGGGGCCGCAGGGCC
>JAOBAS010000028.1:5564397-5576188 GCA_025311575.1 Elanoides forficatus | reverse complement strand
TGAGGGGCTCAGCTGTGCCCGGCGCTGGGGCCGCTGGAGCCGGCGGGAACCGGCGGGAACCGGCTGGCTCCGGCCCGCGGCAGCCCCTGCTCTCTCCTCACAGCGGCCGCCGCCCCGGCGCACCCCCCCTTGCTGTCAAAACCTGCACCCAATACAGGGGAAAATGCTGACTTCCAAAGGATTAAATGGTTACTTAAATGAAGTACTCTTAGGCCTGAAAGTAACAAAAATAGCAAATACCTGTGATTTTGTTACATGCAAAGTACTACCATGTCAGCATATGCTTCTGTAAACTTAAAGCTTCTTCACTATCACAGGAAGCCATGGCAGTTCCATGTTTTAGCTTTGAAAATCTTTCAGAATAAGTATTTCATTTACCTTTTCTGTTCTTTGTGTTTCTTCTTCAGTTTTCCTTACTTTGTCTCAAACAAGTTTTACGTGGCTCTAGAAGTGAAAATGGCAGAGCTTTTACAAGATGTCTTAAGGGCATCCAACTCAAGAATTAAGATAAAACTCAGTTTATGGTTGAAACTGTAAAGAAATACTCTTGTATAACAACTTGTTACGTATGTGACAGCAAATATCTTCTAAGGCTCTTTTAAAAATAATAATCTATTGGTGCCGAACAGTAACAGCCAAGCCACCAGCCCATCTATCTGAATACATTAACTTTGAGAAATTAACAGCTAGCCTGCCATAAAGAAGGGGAGACCGCTTTGCTTTGTGGGTTTGCGAATTTCTTGAAATTTCTTGAAACAAGAGAATTTGCCCACAAACAGGATATACGTAGGAAGTAGACGGGAAGTGTTCCCCTGGGTACCAGACAAACTCTCACCTGCTTCCTGAGCCAAGGGAAGACTCGCTGATGTCTTCTCTCCTCCTTTCCTTTCACATCTTTTCAATACCAGGAAGCAGAGATTAATGTTTCCAGTGGAACCTGTCTAGAGGAGAGAAAAGACAAATTGGGAGAATGTTAGAACTTGACTCCAAACACTTTAATTTAATACTTCCTGATCTTTATTTTTAAAACAAACCACAAGGAGTTTTCTGAACATTACTTTGATGTTAAGTAGGGTTTTCTAATACAGATGAATGAGGTAGTTTTCCACATCAGAACATTGCAAATTTCGTATTTTAATCTACTTCACTCCTACACACTAATCTTTGTACATTTAATATACACTTAACACCTAGCATTTTATCATTATAGACACCTACTCAGCTAATCAAGGAGTTCAAAAAGTTCCCATTGCATGGGGAAATAAGTTTAGCATATCACCATTATTTAAAAAAAGCTGTAGAAGGAAAGCAAATACACCCTACTTACTAAGGTAAACAAATGAAACTTCATAATATAATTGGAACATAATGTTTAAGATTATAGTCCTCACTTGATATTTATGGTCAAAGTGTTTTAAAACATAAATGACTGAAGATTTCACATCTTGTTTTTCTGATGTGAATTTTGGACATCTCTCATGAGAGGCATTCATTCTATATCACTATAACAAAAGTGGCATGACTGCAAAATATTCAAACATTTCCTGTTGGGCCAGTCAAACTTGTCAGTACCTGAATGTTTTAATGCAACTACTTTGTGTAAATGGGCAGAGAGCACACATAAACATCAATTACACAGCAAAGTGCACTGCAGCCATGGAGGAAAAAAAAACAACAACAAAACCAGCATCAGTTATGACCAAAGCTGGTAAAAAAATGAAGTCTGCACATCTAAAAAATGAAAAATCTCTATTTTCCATATGTTTTATCTTATGCTTTTATCTTATGCTTATAAAAATATCTTATTTTATTTCCACTTCGTGTTAGTCCCCTTGCCTCGTTCCTTTTACTTTTACTTTCAAGAACAGCACAACACTTAGAAACTACCATTCATCATCACTAATCCACTCTTAGCCTTCCTTCTCACAGGGACTTTTCTGCCTTCCTCCTCTTAAAAAATTTTCTAGATTTGGAAAAAAGGCAAAATGAAGCACAGACTGCCCATCATGATTTACTGAGTAGCAAAAGGGAAGAGAAAAATAATTTTAAATCTCGGTTGATTAAATAAATCTTAAATAAATCTTAAATAAATCTTCAAACCTAGATTTCAGATTTCCCAAAGGCAGAAAATAACTTTGCAAACTGCTCTTCCCCCACCACAATAAACTACATACATGAAAATCCTAGGTTAAAAGCTTTTGCCCAAAACTATAATATTGCTTACAATGTTTGAATTACAGTATCAAACAGGAGTCCTCTATGATGTAGGTCAAAATGAGACTGTATTTAATATAGCCAATTAAAATATAGGTTTTAAATTTGTTTAATAATGCATTTGCTGGAAGCTCCCTCAGTTAGACTTCTCATTTTCCAAAAATATCCCCTTCTGATAGGAAATTTAATTATATTTTTCCCTTCTTAGTTAATTTTGAAAGTGAAATCCCTGTAACAGGTATCAGACGAGTAATACAATGTGCCTAGTGTAGCAAGTAATGTGGTCTCACGTTACCCTAGAGAAACACAGAGTGGTCGAGGTTGAAAGGGACCTCTGGAGATCATCTAGTCCAATCGCTCTACTAAGAGGATAATCACCTAGAGCAGGTTTCCCAGCATAACGTCTATGAAGGATGGAGATTCCAAAACCTTCCTAAGCAAGCTGTGCTGGTGTTTGACCAGGGTCTGTTGTTTGTTGGGGTTTTTTTTCTTATGTTTAAGTAGAACTTCCTGTATTTTAATTTGTGCCCGTGGTCTCCTGCCCTGTCACTGGGCAGCACTGAGAAGAGCATGGCTCTATCTTTGTACACCTTATAAGATTCCCCCTGAGCCTTCTCTTCTCCAGGCTAAACATACCCAGCTTTCTCAAGCTTAATTCGGCACTCCAGGTGTGGCCTCACCAGTGCGAGTAGAGACGATCACCTCCCTTGACATTCTGGCAATGCTCTTCCTAATGGAGCCCAGGAGGAGGCTGACCTTCTTTGCTGCAAGAGGACATTGCTGGCTCATTTTCAGCTTCTTGTATATAAGGATCACCTTGTACTTGGGCATGACCATCTCACGGTTACTGCAGCCGAGGCTGCCCCTGACCTTCGCATCTCTGACCAGAGATTGTTTGTAAGTATCAGGGCCAGCAGTTTGTCTTCCCTCATCATCTCCTTACTCACTTTCATCAGGAAGTTATTACCAGTGAACTCCAGAAATCTCGTGGATTGCTTGTGCTCTGCATGTTTGCCCTCCCAGCAGATATCAGTTATTCCTGTCCCCCATGAGGTCCAGGGCTTGCAAATGAGGCTTCTTTGAGTTCTTTGAAGAAGGCCTCATCTGTCTTGAATAGGTAGCCTGCAGCAGACCTCCACCACAACTTCACCCACATTAGACTGCCCTCTAATCTTGACTAAGCAGCCCTCTGCTGACTCATCACCTAGGCAGAGTTCCATGCATTCTTGCTGCTCTCTCATATAAAGGGCAACTCCTTCTCGCTTTCCCAGCCTGCCCTCCTAGTGACCCTGCTTGCAATACTCCAGTAATGTGAGCTATCCTACCATGTCTTTTTGTGATCCCAATGAAATCTCAGTGAGATTCCTGTAACTGCACCTAGACCTCTAATTTCTCCTTTTTCTTCTCCCATACCGCATGCCTGAGTTTACAGGCATTTCAGAGAGCCACCCAGTCAAACTGATCTCCCAGAATGAGAGTTTCCTCCATCATACTGTCCTGTGGGCACTTCCCTGTATATATGCATATATTTAATGTGGGCTTCCTTCAGTCCTGTTTTAGTAATTATGAGGTGTTTCTCATCCACATCACCCCACACACTTTTTTTTGCCAACCTAGTCTACCACTTTCTTACTTGGCTGTGGATTTTCACCTCCCTACCCTATCATTCCCAGTTTAAAGCTCTCCTCAGCAGGTTAGTTGTGCTGTTGACAAAGCTGCTTTAGCTCCACATCATCAGGTAGATCCTGTCTCTTTCAAGCAGCCTTCCATCCTCAAAAAGGGCCCCATGCTCATAAAAACTAAATTCCTGTTATTTATGCCTGGCATTGACATTCATGATCCATCCACTCTGCTTCAAGCATTTCCTCTGTACCAACAGGATTGAAGATACACCACCTGTGTCTCCATGCACTTGGCCATGATCCCAAAGCCATATAGCCACTCTTGATATGCTCCAGGTCTCCTGTGACCGTATAATTAAAGCCTGGAGGATATCATTAGGCTGGAGAAGAGGAGGCTGAGGGGACACCTTATCGCTCTCTACAACTACCTGAAAGGAGGTTGTAGTGAGGTGGGTGCTGGTCTCTTCTGTCAGGTGGCTGGTGATAGGACAAGAGGAAATGGCCTCAAGTTGTGCCAGGGGAGATTTAGGTTGGATATTAGGAAAAAATTCTTTACTGAAAGGGTTGTCAGGCGTTGGAACAGGCTGCCCAGGGAAGTGGTGGAGTCACCATCCCTGGAGGTGTTCAAAAAATGCGTAGATGAGGTACTTCAGGACATGGTTTAGTGGGCATGGTGGTGTTGGGTTATGGTTGGAATCAATTATTTCAGAGGTCTTTTCCAACCTAAATGATTCTATGGTTCTATGATCATCAATATCCAGAGGAAAGAGTAGCCAGGGATAATAGTCAATGGGTCAGGATGACACAGCTTCTCTGTTAGTTAGTGCTGTCACCTCTGTTAGTCTCTTATTTTGTTGGGGTTTTTTCAACTGAAAACGCTTTTTCAAACAATTTCTTGTACAGACATATTCCAGGTCATACACACAAAGAATAAATTCTTTACATTGTTAAACACATAATTAATATTAACCACAGGGCGTCAATAAAAACAGTATTTACAACTGTTATTTTATATGTCCCATAAGCTGCATAGGGTCTTAAGCCACCAAAGAAAAGGAAAGGATGAAAATTTTCTCAACTGTAAAAAAAAATTATATGGGTTAATGGTAGATCAGGCTTGCCTGAGAGAAACTTCTCTTTGTAAAAACAGTGACATCTGATAGTATGCAACCTGCAAGGCATTCTTCCTGATAACTAAAGAAATGACCAATTTTAACAAGTTCTTTAGCAGATTTTTTCCTGTACAGTGTGTGTTTCTAGTAGTTGACACAATTAGAAAATTTTCAGCATACGAGTTCTGACATGCAAAACATCTCTCATATCTCTACATAGAATCTCATTTTTCTCCCTTAAATCAATAACACTAAAGTAACTGTGTGATAGTGGAGAGATTAAAGATATGTGTTGTTGATGGAGCCTTACTGGGTGCTCACACACTCCCAGAGTAAAATGTCAGAGGTCTTTAAAAGTTTTCTCTATTATTGGGCAGGCTCACTTGTTCTCTAGTTTCCAGGTGAGACTAATGATGTCTAATTACTAAGGAAACGGGGCCAGAGAGTCTGGAAGAAGAGTAAAGATCCCAATATAAAAGCTGCTGTCTAAGAAGAGAAAACATACCAGAAAGACAGAGTTTTCTGTATTTGTTCTTGTTGAACTTTTCCTTATGTGCAGGGGCAGAATAGGAGATGAAGTGGTGGCAGGAGAGGTTGTGGAAGAAATCAATAAAAAGAAAGGAAACAAACTGCCAAGGCCAGGTGGCGATCACCTAGGGATCTAAAAAATGAAATAGCTAAACTATTAACCTCTTCCCTGAAACTACTTTCGTAGCAGAGAATTGGAAAATAACCAAATAAACTCAAGAAACTATAGGTTTCTAAGCCTGATGTTCACAGTGGACAAATCATAATAAAAGGCATAAAAAAAATACAGAAGTCAGGTCACCTGACTAAATATCATATACTAGGGAAGAGACCATAAGTTTTTTTTTAAAAGGAAAATCATGTGTCACAGAATTACTGGATTTGTCTGAAAATTTCAGCAAGCCTATGAATAATGCAGATCAAAATAATTGAAGCAGCTTGAATTTGTAAGAGGCTTTAGTTGAAAACTTTCTCTGAGGGTTCTTCAGGAGATAAAGTACCTATGGCATATGAAGAAAGGATCTTGCATGGATAAATAATTGATGAAAAGTCAGAAAGTGAGAGTAAACTATCTGTTTTCACAGTGGAGGTGGTCACTAGTGGGGTTACGTGGGGATTTGTGCTAGGATCAGTGCTGTTGAATAGACCGGTAAAGAAACTGAGAAAGTAAAAGAGCGAGATCACTACATTTGGAAAGTAGTTCAGAACAGTAAAAATAAAAGGCACCTGTGAAGAACTGCAGAGGACTTCTGCAGGATTCAGTATAAGACTAAATGTAACATAGATAAATGTGAAGGCAATGCTCACAGACCAAAAAACCAAACCATGCTATCCTGACATAAAATTATGCTCCCTGAGCTAGCCCTTGACACTCAGGGAAAAGGCTTTAGGGTACAACAGATAAAGAAACATCGATTTAGAGTTCAGCAGCAGTCTAAGAAGCAAATCAGTTTTTAGGGGTAATTAGTAAGGAACTTTGTAAGAGATAGAACATCATTACAGACTTCCTGAAGTTCCCGGTGGCCACCACCCTTAAACTGTGTGCAGTTTTGATATTATTTCTGCCACCTTCAAAAGGACGTAGCAGAGTGGATAAAACTTAGAGAAGAGTGAAAAAAGGTGGCCGAAGGTGGAAGAGATTCTATACAAGCAACAACGAAATCCCAGAGGCCTCTTCAGCCTCGAAAAAACAGCTGACTTGAGAGGAGTTAGGACAAATATTTACATTCAGACACCGTAGTTTAATTGCTTCTCACATTGTTTACTCAGCTGTATCCTAATGTCACTGCCAAATACTTAAACGCAGCTCTTGCTAGAATATGAGTGGATCTTTAAGAAGTACTTTCAAGTAACATTTGTATGGAAAAGCACTCTTTCTTGTTAACTGTGGTCACCACACTATATAACTATAAAATGTTAGTCCGTGAACATGCAGCTGGCAAATACATCAATGAGCAGCTTGTAGCAGACCTCTGCCTTAAAATCAGGTTACTTGGCTGGGCAGTTACTAGTCTGAATTGTCTATTACAGATGTCCAAAGCCAATAATTCTCACTCTCATTTAAAAAAAAAAAAAAAAAAAAAAAAAAAAAAAAAGCTAGAACTCTGTGGAACTATGAAAGAAATCCTGTTCTATTCCATGCAACATAAAATAAATAATTTTTTTTTTAATTAAAAATTCAGCAACAAGGTTCATTCCAGTAATATCTACCACAAAATTGCACCACCCTTTCCCTCCTCTCCCTCAGTTTACAAAACCTTACTTAGGAGCAGGTGTTTGCAGTTTAAGGATAAAAAACAGAACCATGGGGAAAATAAAAACAGTCCCTTCCTTCATGTACACTATATCAGGAATCAATAGGAGATCTGCAGCAATTGAAAACCTGGCAGAAAGGTATCTTAGATCTATCTAAAGAAGTCCTTAATCTTTCTAAATACAACAGACATCAGCACAACAAAATAACAAATGGTCACCATGGCTGTCACCAATGGAATCAGCCTGGTAATATACATGTCAAGCAAGACAGCAGTTAATGAGATATAAAAGGTAGTACACTAAGTTATTTCCACACCCAGATAATGCAAAGCCATCTTCTAAATAAGCATAACAAAAAAGTGGAAATTTCTCTGCAAACGTGGAAATTTTAAAGTGCATTGGACTCAAATGTGATATGATGAAATGGCCCCAAAATAAGCATAAAGAAAACATTACTAACATAAGAAAAACCACCTCCAATACTGAAAAGAGATATATAGCATCAGGGTGATAACGAGCAGAACTACTTTTAATTACTTCAGTTTTAAAATTAGAATCTATAACTATCTTCAAGGTATTTTATTCTTCTGGGACAAACATAATTAAAAAGCAACCACTCAATGCTAGAAAATATGGTCAAGGAATTAAGACACGTGCAGATAATACACAAAGTGCTATAGTGAAAAAAAGGATAAAGTAAACAGGCTATAAGGTCAGTGTCATAAGCAATACATCTCCATTTGTCTTCAACCCACCTTTAAAAAGTCAACCCCCATCCTATCTTTTCAAGCATCTACAAACTAACCTTTACATGCCTTGAAATAGAATCAGTTTTTCATCAGTATGGCTATGGACTACTCAGAAAAAAAATATCTTTTACAGCAAAGGAGAAACTGTCAAGTAATGGAAATTGGAAATGACTCAGTAAAATGCTACTGATACATTCAATTAAATGTGAATGCAAGACTGCAAACCCTCTCAGAAGACCTGCAAAAAACCAGAATAATTTACAAGTAGCATTTTCTATATGTATGTATATATATATATCTAGAGTTGTGTAAAATATGACGGGATTTTTTTGTTTCTTTTTTTTCCCTGAAAAATATCACATAGCTTGGGCTTTATTTTCAGCTGGTTTCAAGTAGTATCATGCAAAAAAAAGGTCATGAAATTTCATCAGTCTCTGATGCAAATTAGTGCCTTAATGATCAGCTTGTCATAACTTAATGGCCTCACACAGCAATTTTAGCTGTAGCACAGAGATACCAGAGTTTGCTGTAAACCAGCTGGCTTGAATACTAGAGGTAGTTTAGCCGTGGCTGTGTGAACATACACCCTGGGTAATTTAACCACGGACTCTCCGCACCATGGCTGCAGTGCTTCTCAGTCCTGAGCTGGCTTCTTCGAAACTGGGGGAGGTACCTCAAACGCTGCACTGCTAACAGTTGCGTGGAGAACTTCTAAATGACAGAAAGGACCTTGGCACACATTTGCTGAATGTAGGTTCAGATGGGCATAAATTATTTAACATTGGCAGGTGCGTTCCCAGAGTTCTCTGCAGTATTCAGAGACTGAAACAAGGAAGGCACCTTGCACTGGAAATTTTTATTTCCCTTCATTTAGACTGTGCAAGTAACCTACAGTCTCAATAATCTGATCACTTAATATTACTATGTTGAAGGTCAATGTTGAAGAAGTTTAATTAGGGTAGTGTGCTAGTTTTTACTTGTTCTGAAACCCAGCAATGTTGCTTCAATTAGGGCATTCAAAATGTGTGTACTGCCTAAAAATTCATTACTACAGACTACTTAGTATAAGCATCACATGATGCTATCCCCAAAAGAATCTGATTTTGTCATTCAATAGCTTAGCTAAAAAATACAATAAAATAATAAAAAATATGTTGCTCTGCAGTAGATGGGTTTCCTATTGGCCAATAATGAATTGTATTCAGTTACAGAACACAATAACCATTTTTTTTCCTGCATGGAAATCAGTTAGGTGGAAAAATATAACATCAGTTATTAAATGATTTTGTATCTCTTGCAGTGAAAAAATGTAGCCTGCTGCTCAGTCTCCAGTTCTACATCCTGGCTTTTAATAATGCTGCAGGTTGTGAGCAAACTCTAAATAACATGAGGTGCATGAGTGGGTAGGGAAGACTGCGGGAGGCGAAGAAAAATAATTATCCAATAAGACAATGCAGGTCCTCGAAACCTACCAGATAGGAGTTAAATGGTGTTCAACGTTTAATAAAACCTTCTTACAAGTCATAGACTAGCTACTTGCCTTATTCATCCTAGCATGCCAAATAAACATTCTTAGCTACCATGAAAGGAATACTCCACACTGTAGAGTATCTAGTCATCTAACTTCAACAGTTTAAGCAAAAATTGATTTAAATCCTCCACCGCATGGCAGTTTTTCCTTGAAAACAGATATATGTCACAGACATTCTGAAAAACAATACAACTGTTACTGGGTTTATGGCAAAGGTGTGCACCTATTCTGTTGATAAGTACCATTAAGCAACCTTAGCATGGATTTCTGATGGAACTCATTTCTGTGTTGCTCTCATTAACTTCTCACTCCTGCATTTGCACCATTCCTTGACTGTTCAGTGTCTTAAACAGTAATTCTTCTTCAACAATAATTTTCTCTTTAATAATATATGAAAACAGCCACTCCCACTAAAAAAAGGAAACATTAGCATAATTTCAAAACATTTATTGAAAGGGAGAGGCAGCAAGCAAAAGTCAGTTATGAAGTGATCACTTTCAAGCTGTATTTAGTTGTCCATAACAAACTTTAAAAGTCATGCAAAAGGTGTCTTGGGAAGCAGGATTTGATTTTATTTTAGCAGAAAAAAAAAAAAAAAAGGCATTTTGTAAGGAAGAGGAAGTTGCCAAGGAAGTTTAACACCCACCCCCCAAAAAACCCATAACCCCTCCCATCAAGTACCAGATTTTTCACATCTATATTCATGAAGGTTTATGTTCCAGGCACCTTAATGTGTTTCCACTAGTCAGCTGAGACTTGTTGGTTTAAATAAACATGTTTTATTTTGTGTGGGTGAAGACCATATAGACAGTAAACACAGCTCGATTATTATGTGTAAGCCAAAGCAAAGTAAGTGAATGGTGTCATGTAGCTATCACTCCATATTTGGAAGATTTATGAAATAATTTAAGATTAATGTGACTATTTTTCTCAGTTCTAATACATATATACACATATAATATACGTAGAACATGGACAAGATTATACTTTAACCCTCACATACACTTGAGTAGGCAAACCTTCAGGCATGACCTCAGCTTATTTCAGCTTCCAGGATTTAGATTATCAAATAGCGCACAAATTGCAGTAGAGGCCACTCAAGTAAAAATAATGTCACATTTCTGTTCTGCAAGGCAGAATAAAAACCCAGACATACAGCAGCTCTTCCTATGTATGTATGCAAAATACACCATTTGTTCTTATTCTTCTTTCTGACTTAGGCCCATCGGCTGCCTTTCTCTAAATGGTGCAGGTGACTGAAAACCTCAGGCAAGCCATACATTCCCCGTTCTTTCTTCCATACATTGTACATCTAAGAAAATTGACAGCTATACCTGAAGGCCTATACACATCCTTATATCTGTTAGGAAAAAAGACAATTAGGTTGAATGATACCTGAAACTTAATGTGCTAAGAATATGACATACTTTGTCATATACTGGTTAATACTAGGAACATAACTTCACCGGATGATAGTCAACTTTCTTCTGTGATACAGGCAGTCCTTTATAAATTAACTGCTCAATGTACATTCTGAACTAATTCATCTGTGCTGGCAGATAAGATATGACTCCTTAAATGTCACTTCCCTTAAAATATTATAGCAAAAGATGAATAGGGCAAAGTGAATTTATGAGATGGTTTAGCATGAAGTATGTCTTTCCTATAAGACCAAGGGAAAAAAAAAACTACTTCCATCTCAAAATAGATAAAGTACTCTCTTTGTCAATTTGATGTCAGTTTTGTCAACTGAATTTGAAAGACCTGCAGTTAAATGCAACGAAGGCTACAACCATCACTCTGAAGCAAATAACAGAGAAAGTTTGTTTCCTTGAAGTAAACTTTAATGATAGGTGCTTTGAGGCCAAGTCTCAGTTTTGCTCCTTATCCTATATTCTACTGAAACAAAGACAGTTCATAATTACTATTTGCAACTCATTAAGGACATACTAATTCCTTACACTCTTAAAGTAATATTTCAACTTCAATCACAGCAAGTTGGATCAATCTGCCAATTTTTTTCTTAACAAGTAACATAAGACAACGGTTGAGTGTGTGACCAGAAAAGTGCTTATGATCTGAGGCAGAGGCCTGGTATTTTGAAATACACAACTTGTTGACATGAATTGCTTTTTTAAGTAACTTGAACTGACAGAACTGGACAAGGAATTAAGCACCTTTTTTCCTGGGGGGGGAAAAAAGAAGTGCTGTAATAAGGAGCTGGCTAGTGTCGGTGGCCAGATTGTCTGTCACTTGGAGAATGCTGCCAGCTAGAAAAGT
>JAOBAS010000028.1:5546501-5564206 GCA_025311575.1 Elanoides forficatus | reverse complement strand
GGGGGGCGCGGGGGTATATGTCTGGGAAGAAAAGGGATGCAGTCTGTCAGAATTCGTGTTTGTTTTCAAGAACAAGGTTGGGGAGGGGGAACAAGAGGGAAGATTGATAAATACTGAAAGACCTCCATTAGAATAAAATCTGTTCTTTGGTAAAGGGACTACAGGTTAACTTTGGAACTTGAGTTCACCCCATCTGAAATTAGCCATGTTTATTAAAAATACATATAGTTAGAAACTGTGGAGACTTGCCTGAATGAGAAACTAAGAATTACTGAAGACTCTCTTTGCCTAACATGTCCTTCTTTTCCAGCTGATTGATAGTAAAGACCAAGGAGTTTATGAACTAACCATGTAGGCCCATACACTCCAGTCCCAGGCAGCAGGAAGAAGTGGGCATACTGGAGTTCTCTGTTGCAGTGGCTGTTGTGGACCTGCGGAGCTGCAAGCGACACCCAGGAGGCAGACTTGCCTTTGTCTTAATGTCCGTTAATCAGAACTCAGGCTGCTTTAAAGGGAACTGATTCAAATGACTAGGGAGACAAAAGCTGAAATTAGTGAACTATTAGAGAGATGGATGGATCAGAAGCCAGGACCAGCAAGGAGTCTGTCTGGGAGCCTAGAGAGAAATGAGTCAGGAAGGGGGATAATCGGTGGCAGAAGAGAGAGGGCAATGCAGGAGATGGTGATGAGAAGGAGCCAGGGGGTGGAAGAGAGGTGACCTGTCCCAAAGAAATGTGTTGTATCTGAAAGCAGGTAGATGCAACTTTCTTGAAAGACAGATGAGGCATCTTCATGGATCTCTGAATAAAACCTGACCCAATGCTTGGTTAAATCATTAAAAAACCTGCTGTTGACTTTGGTGGCACATGGAACAGAGACTTTGTAGCTGAGATTTTCACAAGTGTTATACATTCTTTTATTTCTGTTCCTGATACAATCAACCACTAAATGCAGAAGAGAGTTAAATTTTAAAAAATATGTATCAAGGGAATGAAGCAATAAATCTACAGAAGTTTAGGGAGAAAAATCCTACTTTGAACTGAGCAGTGACTAATCTGTGATTCTCTTTACATCTTATTTAAATTTTAAGAACAATGATTCCATTTTTTTCCTCACTAGCTAACAAGTAAAACTTTTTGCTTAACTGCAGAAGCATAGTTATAGTTTAACACCATTTAGACAGATTGTGTGTTCCATGAGGAGATGACTGTTTGGTTGTCTAAGACTTGGAGTGAAGCTCGTTTACTGGACCCTTGTTTCACAACAGAAATGCTTTGAGTGCTCCTATAATGCAGATAAATAATAGTAAAACATTGTATGAGAAAGTAAATGGCCCCATTTCTAAAAAAGAAGTCATAGAACAGAGCAGAACAGAATAGAATAGAATAGAATAGAATAGAATAGAATAGAATAGTTCCAGTTGGAAGGGACCTACAACTATCATCTAGTCCAACTGCCTGACCACTTCAGGGCTGACCAAAACTTAAAGGATGTTATTAAGGGCATTGTCCAAATTCCTCTTAAATACTGACAGGCATGAGGCATCAACCATCTCTCTAGGAAGCCTGCTCCAGTGTTTGACCACCCACTCAGTAAAGAAATGTTTCTTACTATCTAGTCTGAACCTCCCCTGAATGCAGCTTTGAACCATTCCCACATATCCTATCAGTGGATCCCAGGGAGAAATGCTCAGCACCTCCCGCTCCCCTTCCCCTCCTCAGGAAGCTGCGGAGAGCCATGAGTCACCCCTCAGCCTCCTGTTCTCCAAACTAGACAAAGCCAGAGTCCTTAGCTGCTCCTCACAGGACATAAGCCCTTTCACCAGCTTTGTTGCCCTTCTCTGGATGCAGATTTTTAGGCATCTTTGGTAGAGCCTTTTGGAATGTTTTGCTAGGTTAAGTAAGCACTTAATTTGCAAGACATTAAATACAGTATCATGTACCAGATTGTACTGGTTATGGCTGAGATAGCGTTCATTTTCTTCATATGGTACTGTTTTGGATTTGTTACCAAAACAGTGTTGATAACACATCGACGTTTTAGCTATTGCTGAGCAGTGCTTACACAGCATCAAGGCCTTTTCTGTTTTTCATGCTGCTCCACCAGCAATTGGCTGGGGGTGCACAAGTGTCACGGATGGAGTGATGCACTTCACTCATAAAAGAGAAGTAGCAATATGTTTATTGATATGAAACAGTGATTTGACACAATCCGGTAATAAATGCAACAGTGGTTTAACCCATCATAATCAATGAGAATTCCTCATTTGTCTTCAGAAAGTTTCAGAACACACATCATAGTGTGGAATGATTGCTGGAGGTGACTTATGGATAAGCCCCCCTCTTAAGGGAAGGTAGACCTCCAAGGTGGAATGCAGTGGATACACATGAAATCTGTCCCATAATAATTCCCGAAGCAACATAACCTGCAACCTTAGATGTCAGCAACACCGGGGGAGCTTGGTATGCTGACTCTGAGAAACAACACAGAGGGTGGAGCAGAGTGGAGACACCGCGGCCAAGCTCTGTGATATTATCACAGGGATAGGGAACTGGAACTACTGGAACAAGAATGGAAGGTCCCAGCATTGAGTCCACTGAAGCAAGGAGGTGAAATAATGGGGATTCTGTCGACCTACTGCCCTACTTCTGATTTATATCATAAATGCCCCATTCTGGAGTACTGACACGGAACTTTGTTCATTATAATCTCATTGTAATACCAAAACACACCTCCATCCCAACAGCTACCCACCTCCAAGGTGCAACCACCCCTCACTGAACATGCACTCTGAATTTTCGCTAACATGTACCTTTAAAAGTAAAGCGAGAAGATTTTATACCAGTCATAGTAAAGGTATATATGACTAGAGTCACTCAAGCTCCACCTAAATAGGAAAATAGTATAAAAGGCCTTAAGAGAGGGGGAACATTGGGGAAGATACCATCATAGACAAGTCAGGAGGACATCGCTCACTTCTGGGATCAGTCGACGGGCTGAACCTCTCTTCCCCTCCTTAGGGACACCTATTGGGGAATATTCAAACCCTCGGTTATACTGAGTGCTTCCCCAGCAAAATCAGAAATCACTACAGAGTTTTTCCATAATTTAGTGTGCTTGTAGTAGACTGTGTTATTATTTGCATGTGCTTTGCAGGCAGTGTATTTATCACTGGCAATCCAAAAGAATCTGTACTCCTGTTGCTTTAATAAACTGTACTATTCATTAATCTAGCTGTGATAGTTTGTTGAACATCACCAAAGTCTGGCCGTTCTAGTTTGTTAAATGTGACTAAATTGAAAGTACAGTGCGCTATCAGTGCATCTGTAATTGTGATAGTTCAATGTATTGAACGCAACTGGACTTACAGTGCTGAATTGGGCATCACTCAGAATCTAAGCCTAGCTGTCCCCAGCCCCTCCGATATCTGAGGACAAGCTGGAATGCAAGGGGATTTATTTTCTGCCAAACTTCTTTATGCTTTAATGCAGCACACAGTTGACACAAAACCACAATATGGTAGCAAGCATGCAATTCTGGGAATGCCATGGATACTGTGACAACAAAATATGCATGCACTGGTTTTTTTCATTGCCTTTGGCCAACCTTGGATAAAATTAATTGCCTCCCCTTTACTGCCTGCTGGCTAGAAAGCAGTTTAAAGATCAGATTTCTTTACTTTTTGACCTGGGTATATCCTAAAGCAAAGTACAGGTACTTCAAAGATGGAGAGGTCTCATAAATGTGTCATAGAATGACTGCCTGAATGAAGAGGAAAATGAAGACAGAAGCCAATAAATGTTGTTGCTATGCTGGAAACTAAAGCAGTTTAGACAATATTATAATGGCTATGTTTACAATGTGCAACAAAACCCTTTTGACGACAGGCAGTTGCTTCATGCTATGAAAGAAAATATCTAGCATCTCATTTCTAGATCCAGCCTGAACACATTCTAGCTATGGCTAGATTGATTTGGCCTCTGGAACTACACAATTTTCCAGTTTGGTGATCACAGTGAAGGCTCAGTCTATACCTTCCCTAAAGACTAAGCCTCAGGGCAAGGAGCTCCCCACTGAATGGCTGAGCAGTAAGGGGAAAATGTGAAATTCACATCTTAAGCTGTGCAACCAGAGACTTCTTCAGCACCATCCTGCAGATATATTGGAGGATATAACTCATTTCAGCACTGCTATCTAAGCAACTGATTGAAAAAGGGGTAGCCTCAGCTGGTTTTGGTATTCAGGAGACAAGAAAAACTATTAACAATTCCACTTTCAAACTAAGATGGATGGTGTGCAGTTGTTTTCAAAGTGTACTTTTTAGTCAAGTATGAGACTGGGCATAAACTATCATTTAACAATGACTGAGCTCTATTAGAAATTTGGCATCTCTGTTTTTTCCAACATTCTTGACTAATTCAGCATTGCACTATCAAGCAGCAGGGACTGCCAAAAGCTGAATTTAATGTATACAAACTTAGCAAATAAATAACCTTAAAGATAGTTTGCTATGACAGTGAAACAATAAGGATGAGGCAGGCTGCAAAGGTTTTACACACAGCCTTAGAATAAATGTGTTATTCACAAGTGAGCTGCCAGGTCATTTGTAGTAAGTGTCAATAGATTTCACACCTAAATAATAGACACCCTAAATAATTTGACAGATACAGCCCATTTTTCAGAGATTTTTTTTTTTTTTTTTAAGTGTTACTGTACTATTTTACTGAGATTCTTTTGCAGTTATGCTGGAACAGTTTTACACAACAATCTTCTAAAAGCCAGGCTTAATAAGACCAACTGTGTGAAAGTTAAAAATGGATCAAGAAAAAGAATATTTTAGAAACTTCTCAAGCTAATTTATCAAGGTCACCACTATCTATCTGGGGGGAGGAGGGTTGTTTTGTTTCATTTTCCTGTTAATTTGCAAGTTATGGCTTTTATTTTGTTAAATTTTTTCAAAGGTATAATGTTTGTGATAAATTCACTGCACACACAAAAACTACATGTAATGACAGTGCACAGACATCCTCACCACAATGTATACCCAACATATTCAAGGAATACACCAAATCTACAGTGTATGTAGGTTATTGTTCTGTACATTCCTATCAACTCTGATGCATTTCAAGCATTCAGTCACTGCAAACATACAGACTATTTTATAGCCCCCAGTAAACCTGATGAGTTCTCACCATGTTGAAACTATTGCATATATACAGTTTATTCTCATATCCAACACTCTTCTAAATGCGGAAGTTTCTTTACCATGACAATAAGAATAGCCATGAGAATACCACCTGAAAAGGCCCTAGGTCACAATGTTTGAGTTTTACCCTATTATCTGCCAGTGCAGAAAGAACTGTCATCCCTTATTTCTAGAGCATTGTCGTGGTTTAACCCCAGCCGGCGACTAAGCCCCACGCAGCCGCTCACTCACTCCTCACCCTGGTGGGATGGGGGAGAGAACTGGAAGACTAAAAGTGAGAAAACATATGGGTTGATATAAAGACAGTTTAATAGGGAAAGTAAAAGCTGTGTGCACAAGGAAAGCAAAACCAGGAATTCATTCCCCACTTCCCATGGGCAGGCAGGTGTTCAGCCATCTCCAGGAAAGCCGGGCTCCATCAAGCGTAACAGTGACACGGGAAGACAAACGCCATCCCTCTGAACGTCCCCCCCCACTTCCTTCTTCTTCCCTCAGCTTTCTATGTCAAGCATGACATCATTATGGTCTGGAATATCCCTTGGGTCAGTTGGGGTCAGCTGTCCCGGCTGTGTCCCCCTCCAACTCCTTGTGCTCCCCCAGGCTCCTCGCTGGTGGGGTGGGGGGAGAAGCAGAAAAGCCCTTGGCTCTGTGCAAACACTGCTCAGCAGTGACGAAAACATCCCTGCGTTATCAACACTGGTTCCAGCACAAATCCAAAACAGAGCCCCATATGAGCTACTATGAAGAAAATTAACTCTATCCCAGCCAAAACCAGCACAAGCATATGATACCAAAATGTCCCACAGAGCAGTTGTACCCATTACTGATACAGAAGCGCTATTGAAAGACATGAGTGTGTTAAGTTGGAATAAAGTGGCAGGACTTAGACTGGTTCCTATGACATACCCAGAACATGCCCAAAGCCTCTGCAATCCTTCACCCTCAGCTGGTGAAGGCAAAAACATATTTATGAATGTTATTTATTGACACCCAAACCCACATCTTGAGCATTAGCCTTGAAATAAATGTTGGTGTGTCGCTGGATTTAGGAACTAACAGGACTATAGTTTTAGCAAAAAAAAAAAAAAAAAGTATAATTTGTTAACATAACTTTTATCTGGGATTGCACATTTCAGCTCAGGAAAAAAGAAAGGAAGAAGTACCTTTACACTAAAAAGGAAATTTCTCTGTGTGAGAACTCTGAAGGGGAAATGTTTGGGTTTTAAATGCTACTGCTAAAGGTGATCACTTAATGGTAAGAACTGAAGTGGTATTTCCAAAAGCATGTGACAAAACACGTGTATAATAGAATGTATAACAGATACATGTATGTGTATGTGTATGGAATTCCAAGGAGCAGAATAACCTCCACATAATTTATTCTACAGTTTTAAACAGTCTATTAGATCATCTCTGCTACAAAGAAGCAAGACAAATCCATGGTAAGTGTAGTTAAGTATTTCAGGGAAGACTAGCACAAGTGACTTAATTATACAGCTGAGGCATGAAATGGATCTGAAGTGATACACAGAAAAAAGTAACAGCCACAAAGTCTGCCCTCTGTGAAGAAATAAGCATAATACAGAGAAATGAACAATATTTTTCAACTTTAATTAAAATATTAATGGGCTTCTTTAAGCTTTAAAATTGTTTAGAAGTGTTTTAAATGCCTCCATGACTTATCTGTGTTTCACGAACCTAGTAAAAATTATGGCTGTTAGTTAAAAATTATTACAGATTTTAAATGATGCTTATTGTACTTTATTCAATTCTAGGAGAATCTAATTGATTCTTTGGCTTATTTTCTTATAGACTGTCTTCAAAGGCCTGTATCTCTATTAAAGAGAGAAGTCTAAATTATATTCTCTGGTAATTGAACTAGCTGCATACTAAACACTTTTATCTCTGTCTTAATACATTTTTTCCTTCCCAAAAGCTGTAAGAGATAAGCGCCCCTGAAGTTTATGTGTAGTTCAAATAACAAATAAGGTAGATAAATGGAATGAGCCGAATAAGTGGAAAGAAATCTACTATGAAATTAAGATATAAATTGTAACTATGGAAACAGCCTTTGTAATTAAGAATAATTTAGAACGGCATGGAAGATGTTTAATCAGTATGTAAATTAACTGATGATTTTTTTTTTAGAAAGGTAATAGAAGTTAACTCAATAAAATCCTTTAAAACTTTCTTACTGGCCTAAAGTAAAACCAACAAACCAAAAAAACCCACCCAGACTGCAAATTCTTTATAATTTTTCATCCTTATAGGGGTAAAACCCATGCCCCACTTCGTAACTTCTTCAGTATGTGTCATCAAACCCACAATACAAATTAAGCCAAGATTCTCTTCTGATATTTATAGACCAGTATTAATACCTGGATCCTCATACACCTTTCCCTGATCCTAGTAGTTTTCACTAAGGGGTAGTGAAACATTTTATAAAGGAAAACAATGTTAATATTACTTTCCAAAAATGAGTTGAGAGGCAGAAGTTAAAATGTTCCACCTCAGCCAGCAGGTGAGAGGCACAGCTGAGAAAAGGTATTTTGTTTCTAGACTAGTCTAGTGGTTTAGCTCATTAACCAGAGAGCAAAATTATACACAATCACACTGAATGCAGAGTGCCTAGTTGAGTACACTCTGAAAGAAACAGCAGAACTCTGAAGTGAGACACAGACATGAGCTGGAGCAGGACTGGGCCTTACATGGTCACAGTAAACCAAGGACATTTCTTACTACATTTGTTTTAACTACTTGCTTTTGACACACTGTCTTGCACTGGTTACCTACAAGGTGTCACATTGGTTTTTCAATGAAACTTGAGCATAATCCACTCCAACCAACAGCATGTCCCTGCAGAGAAATACCCAAGTGACTTGAAGTAAGCTGGCGCACACCAGTTATATCTTCATGCATCTGTTAAATGTATCATTATCAGTAAAACTGCAGCCATGCTAAAGAGTTGAAGCTCAAACAATAATGTTACAGCATTTCTAAAATTTTACATTGACAAGGTCTAATACAAAAGCAGAGCAAAAGCCAAACCTTGCAAAGACATAAGGACAGGTTACAGCTAGAAAGCATATCTTAATGAAATCAAAGTTAAAAATGAAAGAACAGATGCCTTGTAAGCACGAAGTGTATTCTACCCATTGCTTCATCGTATTATGAGTCTCTTTAAAATCCCAAACATTAACTCATGCTGTGGTAATGAACAAAACTTGCCTTGGTATCTCATGCTATATTGTTTCTGTCAAAGCTGAACTTCAGCTGTCACCATCAGCAAAAACCCAGATAATGCTTAACTAGACCTCAAAGAGTTTGGAGCTTTAATCCATTGTATTTTAATACTGCTATATGTTAAATTATATTTCGCTTTCTCTTCTACTGAACTTAAAAAAATTTTGCAAAGTTCAAAATCTGATCAAGCCAACCAAAATTTAAGTATTTCTGTAATTTTTTTACCTCTTTTTTTTTTTTTTTTTTTTAAGGATAGGTATCCACCAGAAACTGCTTAAAGAGCAATTATATGACTCAAGGTACTTACTTGGCAAAGAACATTCCCTGGGTATCCACAGGCCAGTTTTATCTAGCATTCACCTGCTCCCGTTGTAGAAATGACCAGTGGCATTAAAATGTCTGAGGACTAAAAGTCTATGAGTAAGCCCCAAAAGCTCACCAGCAAGATGCCTAAGTTTTGCAAAAAGCAGTATCTTTTGCTGGCTCAACCACCCATTAAGAATCGCTATGACCAGTGTAAAAGTCAGAAGGAGGAAAGCCTGCCCATTTAATGTCCTTAGCTCTTTATACAAATGGCCAACAGAGGGAAGATAAACATGTTAAAGAGCATATGGATTTCCTATGTAAAAGATCACCTTGAAATTTTTAGGAGAAAGTAACCAAGCCAGGAAGTCAAGGGAAATACAATGCCAGAAAAGACTCCTCTTATTCCAGACAGTAAGACAGAGGTACCCTGGCTGCTGGAAATGATGGTAAGTCCTAGGAAATGAAAAGCATGTGAGGGAAACTGTTGACATTTTTCCCAAATCTAGTTTACCATCAGCCTAGATGGTAAAAAAAATCTAGACTGGTTTCAAAGTAAACACTGTGGAGTTCAATATCTTATTATTTGCTTAGCCACTTTTCTATTGATTTTAACAATTTGACACTTATTGTAACAACTTTTTAAACAACAAGGAAGTGGTAAACAATATTTTTCAACATTACTGAAGACAACCAAGATATTACGGTCCAACTTTTTTGTAAATTTAAGAGTTAGCCACGAAGAGTAGCAAGGTCCATAACTCCACAATATGAAAACAGAAATAAGACAAATAATAATAATAATGATGATAATAATGATAATAATAATAATAATAATAATAATAATAATAATAATAATAATAATAATAATAATAATAATTCCTTAACAGAAGCCAGATGAAACAAATCAGCCAGTTAACCAAAAGATGTACTGTGTGTATGGAAACACTGATTAGCCCAGAAAAAGTAGAGTTATAAACTCCTGCTTCCTTTATAAAGAGTAAAAGGAAAAGGACTTTCTGCACTTTTCCCCAGAACTCTCTCCAAGCTGAAGAGGACACTAATCTTTCTTCTGCTCTTCTAAAGTGCTTGCTGGTGTCAGTGATAAACACTGAACAATTCTTTTAAAGAAGCTTGCAAATAGCAACATAAATAAAAGTATTTATCTGGTGATTTAAAGAGATTCGATTAACTTGCTCCACACCATTCTGGATGATGGTTGCAGATTTGACTAATAAACCTAGCAACTCCTGAGGTGGAGTTGCCCCAGCTTTTCTTTTAAGCAGTGTATCAAAGGCTTCCACTTCATTCTCACTACAGGTAGTGATTTTTCAGAGGGTAAGATAATTTTAGAATATAATGACTTACCAGAGTGAGTAATTAAACAGCTAAGACTGAGACTATCAGAGTCTTACTGAGAGTGAGATAGACTGAATAGAAAACCTGGAAATCAAGTCTACCCTTTGATCACTGTGTCCTTGCAGGGTAGGTCTTTTATCCAGTCCCCTCTGCTTGCAGCACACTCCCTCTGGTTATCGCAGATAATGTGTTGCCTGCTGCAAAACCATTTCCCGAACTCTCCCTGCTAGTTCCATGTCAGTCTGTTCGTCCATCTGTCTGACTCTGCCTTCCCAAACCCCTCCGAGCTGAGCCTGCTCAGTTACTCTCGGGGAAAGGCAGAGTCACCTTTCCCAAAAGTTTTTGCCATGCTGAAACAAGGGTGACAATGACACTTTTCTTCTCTTTTCCACCACTCCACGTCATTTCAGGGAGAGAACACTTCAAACAGCAAACCAGGGTTAAATAATGTTTCTCATACTCTCCTCATTTCTTTCCATCATGACTAGATCTAAACATCAATAAGATCTTTGCAGTCTTCAAGGAAATGTTTATGTTCAGTTCCAGATTTAAACTCTGTTACTCAGAGCTCCAGAAAAGAGTGTTTTACCACACAAAATTCTTGATGAAACAATACATTTCGGGAACAGCAGCACTGTCAATAAAGGTCATACTTTGCCAGGTACCATTAGTTTTGTGATATTTCTAATGCCATTCTGCAACCGAAAACTTGGAAAACCTGAAAATTCCATGTGAAACGGTTGATGCTCATGAAGATTTTCTCAGACAGATGTACTCTACTCACTCTAATTCTCTGTTCTAGAGGTCTGCATGAAAAGGCTTTCATTCTCATGCACACTTTGAGCACTCACATTGAAAGATGAACCTCAGCCAGGATATGTTTTTAAACTATTTGTCATTCACTCACTTAAGGTATTTCAGCCATTTACTTACAAAATAAAAATTCTAGCTCATTATAAACTATTTTGCAGTGGTGGGTCACAATTTGACAGCAACCTACAGATTGAAAAGTATTTGCCTGTATCACCCATCAAACATTTTCCACAGATAATACATTCAGACCAGATGTAAATGCACGTTCTTCTCTCTTGTACACACAGCTTCCTTTTCTTTTCTACTCATTACACACTTTTTATTGCAACTTAAAACCCAGAAAACCACTGTTTCTTCCACAAATATTTATTTTTGTGCAAACCCATTACTGCACGAGTAGATTTTGTCTGTTAAGTAAACTAACACTATCAGAAGTGACCTCGTTGAGCTTCTGTTGTCAAGCAGGAGGAGAAGCCAGACAACATTTACCTCCCTTTTTACAAAGATTTCTTGGAAACAGGGCAGTAAACCATGTAGCACTAAGATGAAACTTTTGTCTGGAGACCATGCCCTGGACTTCAGACTGAATATAGTGACATGCGCTTTATGACCGTTGTATCTCTTACGCTCTAAAATACGGTAATAACATGCCAGACCTTTTGACATCTGCTCTGCCTTCTGACAGCATGTGTGAATCCAGACAGTCCTTTTTCAGGAAGGTTCAGGTAACAATATTTTCTAAATAGCCTGTTTTAACCATGACTCCTACATTGCACTTTTCAGGGTGATCAGAATGTTGCTTTTTCTGTTGGGGAAGTTTTGCTTTAGTACTGGAAGCCTCTGCTTAGGAATAGAGGGATGACTCTTGTGTAAGTCAAATTTACAGTGAAATTATGGTAGTGCAAATCACTGTGAGTTGTGATATCGTAGCCTGTTTGTGACAAAAGCTCTGATTCAAAAATGTCGGTAATAGCAATTAAAAAACTTCTACTGTGCCCTTCCATGTTTCCTATAATTAAAGGGAATAAGAAAGCCACTTTTTTTTTTCTTTTTTTTTTTTCTGATTTAGGGTTATGGTAATTTCATTCTCTTTTTAGGAGTAAATCTAATAATACATAAAAAGAAAATCACTATCAGTGAATTACAGAGAAAGTATCAGAAGCATTAGACATTTTCTGGAGAGACTACTATGCCTTCAGACAATTGAATTTTCACTCTAATATAAAACATTCGATTTTTTCATCCATACATGAATTAATTTGGCTTAATGTCCAATTTGGTTGAAAACTTTATTGCAAGTATGCATATAAATCAGTGCAAATCCCAATAGCTTCTCATACCTGCTTTCAAGAAAGTGCATACTTTAAGATAATTAAATTTACTATTTTTGTAAATTTAATGTTAGCTCTCCAATGATTTTTTTTAATGAACTTTTAAACTCTGAAAACAATCACGGTGTAAAGAAGTTATACGAGAATAAAAAATATTTTAGTGTCTGGTAGAATAAAACATTTTCTTAAATAATTAAGTAATCGGATATTTAACAATGTTTCACACATTTTTATATTGTGATAAGGAGGACTGCTACAGCTTCTGCATTCTTTCTCATCATATCACCGGAATCCATGACAATACCTATGCATTCGAACAACACAAATTTTGTGATTCAATGTATGTAAAGAAAGCATGACCACAGAGGGATTTTCATCATTATTGCCGTATCACTGAATTGTCATTCATTCATGCATAGCATGATCAGAAGGATAGTATTGTTTTCACCAGAACAAGTAAAATGGAGTGGTGGGGTGCTAGCCATCACTTGGAGCTAGGGTATAAACCTTACACGTTTATTAGCAGATACTGAACTAAAAAGGTTCAGAAATACTGCACACCAATTCAAAACCAACCAAACAAAAAAGCTTTTCTCTGCTAAGCAAACAGCTTTCTTCTTGAGTAGTCCTTGTTAATAATCAGTAAAAGTCATTCTCGTTTCTTATGCCCACCAATCGATGAACTTTCAGTCATCTCAGCTAAATTCAGACATTATGGTGTTCATACACTAAAATTTATTGTGTTGGGAGAGATCATTTGTCTAAGAACAGAATGTATATGTACATCACTATTCTGTCACTCCTGGAGGTGTTCACAAAGGATTAGATTCGCAGCAGCACAGTGAGGAATTCTATGTGAGCAATTTGATATGCTGTCCTAAAGTGAAAGAGGGAATGTCCATGTCAATCTGCTATGACTCTCACTCTAATACTTCATTAAAACATAAAAATGAGGCTAGCTTTAGTCAGTAATTTGTAGACCACACAACTGGAAAATGTTTCAAAGGTAGTAGAATTTTGCTGTGCTAATCAACAAGGATATGAGTAGGAGAATATTCCAAATGACTTCTAAATATATTTCATATAGTCTTTTTAGGGGGCGGACTTCTGGCTGCTCCTATGGAAGGATTGCATGCATGCTCAAAAAAAGAAAACTCACAGATGTTTACTGTGTTCTTTGACATTTTAACTCAAATGTGCAGCAACTGAATGTTTATGAGATGCAATTAATCAACAGCGGATGTTCTTACATTTGTAGATGGATTAAACACTGTGAGATCTAATTATCTTATGCTTAAACAACATGAAATTATAAATAGCAATCACGTTTCTTAATTTACCTCTCCTACAACTTTCACTCTACTTACAGAAAAAAGGAACATTATTAAGTGTGAGTTAGAAATAGGATAAATACAGCAGAATGTTACATAGGGAATGGAAAATTTGAATACATTTGCTAAACACACCATGTAAACTTATTTCAGCAAAAACATTGGTGTGTCTCCAGCTTTTTAATAGTTTTAGGAAACAAATGAGGTGGGGGAGAAAAGGGATATAGACCTTCATGTTAAAGGCAACAGAAACATTAAGCAGCTTTCAAATCTTTTTTTCTTCCTCTGTTTTCATATTTAAAGGGTTTCAATTGTAGAAAAGCTTAGGAACAAACATCTTCAGCTACTCCACCTCTCCAGACGTATCACCACCAGCTGAAGATGCTGAAGGAACAAGAGTGTGAGAGATGCCCTGAATCCATGAGAAAGTATTTGATGAAGTGTGATTTCTCCCCCAGGCAGAGATGACTCTACTGTAGTCACTGACACAATCTCCCTTATTTAAAATTCTTTAACACTACATGTTAAAAAAGACCACATACAACATATTATAACAATAAGAGCTAACGGGAAAACACTGTTAGTTTCCTGTGCTTTGCTTTCTCACTTTTCAATAACACCAATATTCGCAAGAGGAGGGAAAATATTCTGCTTTGAAAGCAACAGCAAAAGATGTGAAAAGTATTTGTTCAGTGCCTAAATCTTGAATCAAGTGGAAAAAGATAAGGGACATTGACTAGTTTGTCCAGTCACAGTTTATCTCACTTTCCAATTTTCCTTTGAAGAAAAATTCTACTGACATCTTTGTCCTCTCATCTGTCATTTCTGATGTCTGTGGAAGCAATTACCAGTTGTAAAGCAACCATCTAATGACATAATATTCAATGATAAAAACTCCTATTATCTTCAAATGTAGAGTGATGTGTGATTTCACAAATATGCAGCTGGTGTCTGAGATTCTTTTGGTAGATATTGTGCTCCTCCGAAAGATGGGTAAACCACTACAGGCTTGATTTGTAAAAGTGCTGACACATGCACTTCTTAGGCTCTTAAAACCAGGAAAAGCAGGTGAACAAAACTGCAGCAGAGGAGGCAGGGGGAAATAACCTGGTTAATGAAATAATAAATGAATAAGAGAAGTAATAAGAAAAAAGACCTACAAGTCCTTATGATCTCTCTGCTAAAGTCACTTTCCACAGTTAAATTAGCACGAAGAAAATGGAGGACACAGCTGAAATTCAGAAAGTTCCATTCAAAACTGATTAGGTCTCAAGAAATGGTTTGCCTAAACCCTTTTACTTGTTGAAGTTCACAGAGAAGGGAACCAGCTTCTACGGATGATGTCTTATTAAGATAACAAGGGCCCAATCCAGTGATGGATAATTCCGATTTGTATTTGGATAGTCCTCTACTCCCTGCCATGAAATATTTAAAAAGACAGTGATTTTCCTAACTAAAGACAGCAGCTTTTAGAATAGCTCCAGATAATATTATTAGAAGGATATTTTTATATTCTAACATTATAGAGCATAACACTGTATGGAAACAGTGATAAGAAATATCTCACAACTTAAAAAAAAGTTAGCAACATTTCTTTGACTAACCCATCTAAGCAAAGTGGACATGAGATATAAATTAGAGGCAGAGTAAGAGACTTCTGGCATAACAGAGTGTCATGGTTTAACCCCAGCAAGCAACTAAGCACCGCACAGCCACTTGTTCACTCCTCCCCCCTTGCCGGTGGGATGGGGAGGAGAATCGAAAACAAGTAAAACTCGTGGGTTGAGATAAGAACAGTATAATAATTGAAATAAAAATTATTTTTTATAATACTAGTAATAATAATAATAAATAATAATAATAATAATAATAATATAATAGTAATGAAAAGGGAGATAACAAAAAGAGAGTGAAATATAACCCAAGACAGACAAGTGATGCACGATGCAATTGCTCACCACTCACCAACTGATGCCCAGTTAGTTCCTGAGCAGCGATCTGCCCCTCCCAGCCAACTCCCCCCAGTTTATATACTGGGCATGCTGTCCCATGGTCTGGAATACCCCTCTGGCCAGTTGGGGTCAGCTGCCCTGGCTGTGTCCCCTCCCGACTCCTTGTGCCCCTCCAGCCTTCTCGCTGGCTGGGCAGGAGAAGCTGAAAAATCCTGGACTTAGTCTAAACACTACTGAGCAACAACTGAAAACATCAGTGTGTTAGCAACATTCTTCACATACTGAACCCAAAACATAACACTATACCAGCTACTAGAGAGAAAATTAGCTGTAACCCAGCTGAAACCAGGACACAGAAATTGTCTTTACAATGGATTCATTAACAGTCACCCTCCCGTATCTTTTTTATTCTGACTTCACTTCCCATCTTCCGCAAAGTTAAAATTAAAAACGGAGAATATATAATAAAGCAATATGGAGAACTCTGTCAGTATATAGTCTGTCAAAGAAGAGAGGTTCTCAAGACCTTTGGAGACAGGGGGTTCAAAGCCAATAGAAGCAGAGACTACATTCTTACATTCTGGGAAATTCTTACCTTGATACACAAAACAAGTTATGGAACTAAATAAGCTGTGGCTGCCCACCATCACTGTCCAGCTAAAAGGGACAAAGTAAAATAAAACAATTACTCCTTGTCATCTATCAAAAAAATTGGCCTTATATCTGTTATCTAGCAGCTTTGTTCCTGCTTAAAATCACTAAATCATGTAAAAATCAAAGCCTACATTCTTAGCTGTCTGATATTTCCTTTTTTGTTATTTTATTTCTTTAACGGTGTGTAATGAGCTTAAAACCCCTGATTTTTTCCTTTCCAACTGAAAGGCTAAACTTGCTTAACTTACAGGAAAACTGCAAAACCAAGGCCCACTGTAGCCGTCTGCTTTCTGAACAACACTTATTTAGATGATGGAAGTGGAAAATGCAACTCAGCAAGTTTGTGTAACTTCTTAGTATTAGAATGAAAACTCATAGGTATCATCAATGGAAGTATACTTATATTCCAGCCTAACAGTTGTTAACACATGATCTGTAACTGGCAGTCCTACTGTTCTCTGGGAGCCATTCTTCCACCCTCCTTTCCTCAAGAAAACTCCAAAACAAAACCAAAACCACACTGTCACCTCCTCTAATGACCCTCTGGTACCATACTTGACCTTTGGTATACCTCAATCCTATGCACACTTTCACATCCTATTCTGCAATGAAAAACAGCATACAGGAATTGGGAACTGCTCTTGTAAAGTGGTTGCTTACTCTACTCCCATTGACTCCATGATGTGAAAACAATTAAAATTACCTTCATTTATTACCTTTGGCCATACCAAGGCAAAACACGGAGGTCTGTGCATAAATGGAATATTTCACATTCAGTTCCAGGAATCCTTTCCTAAAAATCAAGCTGCCTTTTTCTGGATCATCTGTGGCAACTTTAAGGAGGGACACAGAATCAAAAGTAATACTAAATATTTAAAGTATAGTTATTCTGGTTGGAGTGGAGGGGAGAGTTAGGGGGTCTATGTACCCATATGTACCCTGTGGGTACAAGGAAAGCAGGTGGCATTGTCCTGGCAAATATGCATAAACCATCAGGAAATACCTTGGAGGGAAAAATGCTGCCCACGGATGAATAACTTAGCATCTGTCCACAAATGATTCACCATGGAGTAAGGCAATTTGCACAGAATATTTTAACATACACTATTCTCAGTGAAAGATTCAGTTACGCTGGTCCACATTACATTCTGCAGAAGTGCACTCAGGGCAAGCTGGAGGATGTGCAAGAGTATTTTGTCACAAAATAAATCATATTCTTTCATGCCCCAAGAGTTGGTTGTGGGGGACATTATGAATAAAACCAGTACAATTCCTTTATGCTAGCTGAATGTACTCCTATAATAGGCAGATGTTTAGTTGAACCACTAGGTAGGTATGTGCAGTAGCAGAACATGGCAATGAGTACTCCTAGCAGAATACAGAGAATCCAGGCCAATTGTCATGGTTTAACCCCAGCCAGCAACTAAGCACCACGCAGCCGCTCATTCACTCCCTCCCCCAGTGGGATGGGGGAGACAATTGGAAAAATTAAAAAGTAAAACTCATGGGTTGA
>JAOBAS010000028.1:5536326-5546401 GCA_025311575.1 Elanoides forficatus | reverse complement strand
ATGGGTTGAGATAAGAACAGTTTAATAGAACAGAAAGGAAGAAACTAATAATGATAATAATAACAATAATAAAATGAAAATACTAATAAGAGAAGGATCAGAATATACAAGTGATGCACAATGCAATTGCTCACCACCCGCCAACCGAAGCCCAGTTAATTCCTGAGCGGCGATCCCTCCCAGGCCAACTCCCCCCAGTTTATATACTGGGCATGCTGTCCCATGGTCTGGAATACCCCTTTGGCCAGTTGGGGTCAGCTGCCCTGGCTGTGTCCCCTCCCGACTCCTTGTGCCCCTCCAGCTTCTCGCTGGCTGGGCAGGAGAAGCTGAAAACCCCTTGACTTAGTCTAAGCACTACTTAGCAACAACTGAAAACATCAGTGTGTTAGCAACATTCTTCTCATCCTGAATCCAAAACATAGCACCGTACCAGCTACTAGGAAGACAATTAACTCTATCCCAGCCAAAACCAGAGCACCAATATATCTACAAAATATTTGTTCTGCTCTCTGACTTAGATTAAATGTAGAGTTATCTCTGTAGTCAGAAAGTAAGAAAGTGGATGCAGTAAGCCTTGGGGACTTCCAGTTCCTTATTGTAATTCTGCTTTTGTTATAATTCTTCACTAGCTACCAATAACCATTAACTACTACACAGCAATTTTAAGAGAGCTGAGATAATAAAAGTATTGTCATGACATAGAATTAGAAAGTCAGGGAGATATTTTCTGCAAATAAAAGAAACAACAGACATGACTAGAATAGTGCCGGTAATATTTTGCAGCTGCAACGTGTATCCAAGTAGAAAATAAGAAAACCAGAAATTCTCTAAGATGAAAAAAATTACCTACTTTCTCTCATTATGAAGTCTCTCAGTCATGTTGAATTATCCTTTTAACAGTATCGTGGAAATTATTCTTACAGAAACCCATATCATTCTTTATTCAGATTAAAGGAATTGTTGAACAGTGACCTGAAAGGTTCACTTCCTCCAGAGGCTGAATTTTCCTTACCTAAGACAACTCCACCTCTGCTCAGGCCAGGAATGGGAAATGTAGATGGCAGCCTGACCTTTGAGCCTCTGCAGGCGGTGCAGCGTGCTGCTGAGAGCAACAGCCTGGCTGTTCTCCATCAGTAAATGACTGCTCATCAGCGCAGCTCCAACATGACGAATTACTGTAGCATGCCATCTTACTGCAAAGGACTCTTTCATGGTTCAAAGAACTGTTGTTCTTTTTCTCTGTTGAGCGCTGGTATTCCTTAGAAAACTGGGTTCAGCTGCTTGTTCATCCGTGGCCTGTTAATATAAACTGTGGTAAGTCCCTTTGCTTCTCTGTCAGTCAGAACCTCTCTTGTAAAATGAGAATAATAGCTCTGATTTATTTCCAGGGTTTTGAAGGAGTAACTGTTATCAGGAATGCTCAGATATTTCGGTACCATAAAAGAACCTAGGTCAGCTGGGTATTCAGTGTGACTTTGCAATAAAAGTCTGCGACTGAATAGCAAAAGTTATCTAGAGTCTTGTTTTTGTAGGAACTTAACAATTTACAAGTTCTCCAGCCTACAACAGTTATCTTCAATATTTAAGAGAAAGTCTGTTATGGCTCAAGTATAAGCTAACATTGCAGAATGAAACTCAACTTTCCCCTCAATTTGTCTGTATTGCTGAGAAGTGTTGGACGGGTTCAGTTTCACAAGCTTGTTTCTTTCTCAACTCCCCTGACAAAAACGAAGATGAAGGGAGGGCAAGAAAGGAAGTGCAGAGTGTCAAGAAACTAATGGCAAGCTTGAAGAAATTGCATAATTCAAATTATCTTCTGTGGAATTGGCTCTTTTCTTGGACATACTTGTTAAGCTTTCCAGTTTTGTAAAACACACACAAACATGCACTGACAGAATCATGTTTGGAAATCCACTCAATGGAAACACAGATATTATCAGTGAGAATGTTACTTTCTATCGTTTTAAATGGCTCTACAAATGCTCAAATTACTTTTAAGGTATACTAAAATCAAGCACAGAACCTTGTTAACGTGGCTATATAGTCTCTAGGTAAGAGACAGCTCATGAAGGTCTCGCTGCACCTGTCTGCAGAAGCATCTCTCTAGTCAACTCAGAAATAGCGTTCAAAACTGAACCTACTTCATAGCAGGAGGTTTCCTTCCATGTTGTTGAAACTAGAAGGACAGACAGACAGCAACAGCATGGAGACCTTATACAGCAATCATGAGACCCAGCGTAGCAAAGCCAAACCCTCTGCTTTCATCAGACTTAAAGATTTCTTTTCAAAGACTTCTATTTATTAACGAGAAGAAATGTAATTAAGATGAAGCAAAATTATTTGAATAAAGGTCTTGTGCAGGACAAGGGAGAGATGAAGAATACAGGAGAAAGCTCAGCTGTTTACTATTCTTGCTTCTGAAATTAATGCTTGCATGCAAGAAAGAAAATACCCACCTTCAAATTGTCATGAAGCTGGTTCAGTTACATACTATTCTCAGATCCCATTATATTCAAGAACAGAATGATCCCCCAAGCCTTTCCATTTTGATTATTTTTAGGTTATAATCTTTTTATCACAGAGGTGAGAGTGATTCACATTGAGCATCTCGGCCACTGCTTTATGTTGGAGACTGCTTCTTTGACAAGGAAGTTAAAATTGGAGTGAGGGGTGAACCTGACCCATTTGTGAGTTTATTTAAAAGTTATTGCTTATCCTTTTAAATAGCCTTCCCATGTATTATGAGCAATGTCAGGCATGGTGTACATGCCATGCACATCAATTTATTTGAGAGCCAGGTCATACAATCCCAGGGATGCTTGAACTGTAGAAGCCAGAGTCCCAGTACTTGACACAGCACAAGCCATACAGTTCTGAGTATTACCCGCTGCATTGCTTTAAAAACCTGGCACAGATGGGGAAATTTGCAATCGTTACTAGAAGGATTCATCCAATATTCTCCATCAATAAAAAAAACCACAAAACAAACAAACAAGAATAAAACCACAAGTGTACACCTGGATTCCAGTCAGCTTCTTACTTTGTCCTATTTTCCACAACTGAATAATCATTCCTCATTAAGCAACGTTACTATTAAATTGTGCAGAAGATCCTCTCCAGATTATTCCTTCCATTTTGAGTACAAATTTTAAAAGCACAAAGGTCATCAATACTGGTGAGCTTCAGTTTAATGCTGAATAATGATACAGTAAGGATGCAGCAATCCATAGCAGCCTTGGCTGTGGCGAGCATGAAGAGTCAAGGTGAAGACCCCGAGGGGAAAGACAGAATAGAGTCTCAGAGCCCTGACCTCAGGCGTCAAGCAAACAGCCTGGGGCTTGTCCAGGGAGTGGGCAGCTGGGATCATACGGGAGCAGCTCTGAAGAGCAAAGAAGATGAGGGAACCCCAAGGTCTTATGTGCAGCATCCTCCAAAAGTTCAAAAATAGCTAGCCCAGCCTAACAGTCAGGAAAACAGATCCAACCTGATATTATGTCCACTCTGAACCTACTGCTTTAAATTTATGACTGTTGTCTCTCTTTTTCCTGCCAATGCACTAAGAGTAGAAAGCTTAGATCTGGTTTTTTTCAATAACCTTCTCCAAAGCCATCCCTTCTCCAGGCCAGACAAGCCCTGGTCCCTCAGCCTCTCCTCACGAGGCAAGTGCTCCAGCCCCCCACCAGCTCGCAGGTCCCTCACTGACCCTACTCCAGTTCATTAACATCTTTCTTCTTTTGAGGTGCCTGAAACTGGACACAATATTCCAGAAACAGTCTAAAAAGTGCCAAAAACGGCACCAAAACTTTTCCCAATCTACTAGCTGTGTTTCTGTTAATACAGCCCAGATGTTAAGGTATTGTGGGTTTTCTGATGTTTCAAGTGAATTAATTGCTCACACAGTATCAGTGAAATAATGCATTCCATCATTCAGAGAATGTTTATTATGATTGCTAGCAATAGCAGCCCCAGAGGACTGTAACACTATCAAAGGACTATTAGAATACAAAATGATCTGAAACTGGAAACATGGTATGCAAAAGTAAATTGAATTGATTTTTTTTTTTAAGATGAAAATGGGATTTTTGTCACATGCTAGAAGTAGTATCAATCACAGGAACAAAAAACATAGATCTTTCGGGAAAGCTGAGACCCATGAATCAGCAGGGGATAGCGTCTTCTAATTAAACTTAGCTCATATATTAAGTCATAAACAGGAGGCAGCTACATCCTCTTGAATTAAAGTTTAAAAAGCTACTTTCAGCACCGAGTGAACATAAAGATAACAAGGTCATAAGTGGAAGTAAGGTTATTACACTTAAACAGGAACAGTCAAGTTTGCAAATACAGAGCAGGGAAGATAAAAAGAACACAGGCATTCCAGGGGGTCACCAACTGAACTTCAGCTAATGTTGAAAAAAAAGTAAATACCATATGGGATATATAACAGGAGTATGGATACCAGATGTTGGAAATCGACTTTCGCAGCACCGGTCAGAATCCAGCTGAAATACACTCTCTAGGTTAGGGCAACACACTTGAAGAAGAATAAGAGCCAGTTGTATCAAATATCAAGGACAGTAATAAAAAAAAAAAAAAAAAAAGAAAAAAAAAAAGAAAAAAGTCTAGTTTCTGTCTAGCTATTAGGAAAAAAAATGCTAATGGTGAGACTGAAATGCTGTGGAATAATTTGGCTGGAAATGTTCTGGAATTTCTGCTGTTGGTGAGATGGTCCCAAGAAACATCTGTTAGAAACAATGACTGATGAAGTGAAAAAACCCAAAACATAACAAAAGAAAACAAAAAACAGGTTAGCTTTTGAACACACAAGAATTCCTTTCACTCCTCTCCTTCTTATGAGAGGAATAAAAGATACACTAGTTCACGTCTTGAGCAAGAGAATTAACTCAATGTCCTTCTGCAGTCTTCTTCATCCTTATGATAGTGGCTTTGTGTCTGAATTGTGCAGGGAGCTGCTTCATCGTGCAGACTGGCAAACCTGCCAGAACACAATTTGACACCTTCACTACTTATGTGTCCTGATTTCCTTCTGCATAACAGCACGTGGGGGGAAGAAGAAGAGACTTAGAGGTGATGGTGTGCACCCAGATCTTCTCACAGACATTATCAACAAGAAAGACCACCATGCACAGCCAGACCTTGGAACTCTGCTGAGCTCCTACAGTTCTGGCAGGTTTACTACCTTCATTAACTTAAAGGTGTGACTATAATTTTAGCTGTATAAATTACAGTTGTCCTATCCCTTCTAACCATAATCTCTAGCTGTGTTTTCGGGCTTCTCTCCCGCATTTGGTCATTGTGCCTACCTGCAGGTCAATGCCCGAGGACAATTCTGTCCATTCTTCACTAACATCATACATAGAAAACTACAATTCAGAAAGTAACCCTTTAGGACCTTTCTGTGAAGCGCAAGTCCTCTATCTGGACTCCCCTGGGTGAAATACCAGCCATATTCTTAAGAGAAAAAGGAAACAAATGGTACAAAATATATCACCCAGGATATTTCACCGGATTGCTTTACAGAGCTGTAAGTTTTCTTTTGTGTAGTCCAAGGGGAAAAAGTGCACTACACTTTAGAAATCCATCCCCCTGCTGACAGGTCCCTAGTTAGCCTGACCGCTCCAAGCCGGACTACGATCCAAGTCTCCCTGTTAGCAGTTGCCCTACCTTTTAGGTAAGTCTTTTGCCTTTTGGTTTATTCCTATATGGGTGTGATGTTACCTTAACAGTTTCACAAAGGAATGTTTGAATTAACATGGAAGTGCAAGTCTTTCATTGATACATGGTAATTCTGTCTCTTTTTGCCTCTCAGAAAACTCGCCAACTTTCTGTCTGTAAACCCAGCATTTCAAAACCCACTTTAATCTCCACTTTCCTCAGCAGTGAGGTTACTGGACTGACAGGTGTATGCCCACTGGTTTTGCTTACCGTGGCCATATTCTCGTGTTGATGAAAGCTGTTATCTTAACTGATCAAAGACAGCGTGGATTTACCTTTTTTTCAATTCCTCCTGTTTTTTTCCTTGCCATGAAAAATACTTATTGGCAGACTCCAGACCCTCCTTCACAGTTGTTTCCATCCACTGATCAACCACATAGATTTGATTGCAAAATCTACACATAATTTACACAAAAGAAAAGTTATACCTCGATGTCCAAAGTTGTACAGCTTCTCTGTAGAAACCATAACATATGTTCCCACAAAGAATCTTCACTGGTGTTATACAGACAATACGAAAACAAATGAATTTAATGTCACAGAAGCAGCTTTCAACCAACATGGAGAGCCTCATTTACTATACGCGCATGCAAAAATTAGTACCGAAGTGCTAGTCTGATCTTTTTATTACAGGCACTATCTTCCATATTTTTTCAGGATATTCTGTGGTCCAATTTGAGCTTCTAAAGCCTTTTCTACTTTCAAGTTTTGACCATTGCTGAATTTATACCTATGGCAAACCTGAAAATGAAATATAAAGTTAGGCTGGGAAAAAGATATTTTATGAAAAAAAAAAAAGTGCTGGCAACAGTGTATAAACAAGTTGTAACACTATAACACTAGCAATAGCACAAAGAGCAAAAAGTATTTTTTTATCACAGATAAGCATAAAACTAATGCAAAAATACAAAACAATGAGCCAAAGGTATAGCTGCGGAAAAAAAAAAAAGTGTGCAAGTAGTAAAATTTGCGATATAAAGCTGAGGACATCAAATAGGCAGAAGAAGTAAAAAAGACACCTGATAGTAGATAAGGAAAGACAAGGAAAAGAGAAAACACCCACTTCGATTTCAGCCTCCCTGAGGGATGAGCTGTTGAGCATGACCACCTCAACCTCCACAACCAAGTATTGATAAAAGTTTATCGGCAAAACCTAGTCACCTACACACCCTTTTTTCATAGTCATTAATAGTTCATTCCACAAAAACAATGATCCGTTAGAAAAAAACCATACGTATATACAAGCACACAGATACAGAAAAAATGTTCTGGAATATATTTGCATTTAGTATCATTTACTTGTTACAGTAGTATCACAGGTATGTGTTATCAGAATTACTTTACGTTTGCATGCAATATTTCTTTACTTTTTCCAAACAAAATCCATATTTCTGTTCACATCCTACCTAACCTCTCTTTTACAGTCATGCAAACTTTAAACCACAAAAGCAAGGATTTAAAAAGCAATAGGAAAATATGCAAATATTTTCAGCAAATTTGATGTCATGTAGCAACTGGAAAATATAAGAGAATTTTATATAACCATCAACAAGTATCTCTGAGACTACAAACCACCACAAGGAAAGAGTGGAAAAATAATAATTAAAAACTGTTCTTCAAAATCAAATATCAAGAACAAACCCAAAATTATAATTTGCAGATATAAATTAATTACAAGAGATGAAAAGAGAAGACTCAGAGAAATCTGGGGACAAATGAAGCTTACTGATGCTTTTCAGCCCCATGAGCAAAACAACTGAGTCCTCAACATCAAGAAATTAGACGTGATGCTGTGAGAGATTCCAGTGTAAAAATGTTTGGACCTGCTTGCAGGTTCAGACATCTCTTCAAAATAGAAAGTAATTGTAGGATGTGAGCTACATGAAGGTACTCTTGCTTCTGAAATGGACTCAAAGGCCCTCATCTAGTACTAGGAGCAGAACATGTCCTTCAGAAGACTTAAAACCATCAATTATAGTTAAAGAATACCACTTAGATGCCTGGCAACTGTCTTTAGGCGACATGTGAGCCAGATTCACAACACGGTAAACCAAAGTGCATTCCCTCCCTTCTAGGATTTGAACAGGCTGCACTCAAGGCCACCTTCTTCATGAGTGTGATCTGTTTGAGAGGCCTTGGCCAACTTCCGAACTTATGGGGAAAAAAGCTGGAAGAAGCCTCAACAGCTGCTCTCCCTGCCTCTCCTTGGGGCGAACACTAAGATCTGATGCTCCTGAGCTCGGCCCCCACCTGCGCTAGGCTGTGGCTTCATTGCCACTGTGCCTGCAGCCCACCTCGTACCTCCTCGGTCCAGACCTGCAACCTGCTGACTTGACTTTCTGGTTTGACCTTCGGCCTGCCTCATCACTAGGGACTTGCCGGGTGCTTGCTTGGAACAGAATTTAGTCTCTTCTCCACAAAACTGCCATCTCTTTTCTCCACGTACCACTTACTTAAGCCTCTAAAGGAGCTCTATCACCATGTCCCTCACACAGTAACTCTCTGGAAAAGCAGAGTGCTATGAACAGTTCCTATTCAGTTTCTAGATCAATTCCTAGTTTCTTGTTTCTCTGAGAATTTAAAAGTTAAGAACCTTGGACTTTCCGCTTTCAACAGCAGCCCTCCACTTACCCAGTAATTTTAGGATTTACCCCCACAGGAAGTTAGGAACGGGTGAAACGGCGTGAATTAGTTCACTATTGCTTCCAGGGACCCACTGTATGCTCTTGGTGTGTGCAGACCATGCCTGTCTCATACTTATAAAAATATACCTCCCAGCACGGTGTTCAGAGACTACTGATTTTCCCTGTCCATGAAACAGTGCAATCTGCTTGTGTCATTCTGGCTCCAGTGCCTCCTGTAATTAAGCTAGCTCATTTCAAGCTAGATCGAGTATCCCTGCATTACACTGCAGTCTGAGTTGTAAATATGCCCTTAGTGGGTTCAGTTATCTATGAAATATTAGTGCACATTTTGTGCCAGTAAGGAATTGTTAGCTAAGAGTACATAGGGAACTGGCGCATGGTAGCCAGAACACAGTATATTTACACTATTAATGTATGGCCCTGAGTCTACCCTGACTGCTTACCGTAGGCAAGTTCTTAGTAAGGATAATAACATTGTCCTCAGGGTTTCTGGTGGTCATTGTGCGTGGTTACATCCTCCCTGCTGATTTAGTTGCATACAGAAGTTCTGTTAGCCTCTGAATAAAACTCAATTTCCTGCATTTTACCCCATCCATCCCATGGATTTTTTTCTTTTTCTTACACGGGCTGTACTATTGGACCATGTGTTTGAACACTACACCTTAAATTTTCTTTATAAGTCTAATTGTAAAAGGGGAGAATATTATCATATAGCCCATTAAAAACATATTTGAGGACCCAAGTTAGTTCTTATTGTACCATACTTAATAGGAATAGACTTAAAAATTAGTAAAAGACAGGTCTTTCAGTAATTCATTATATACTTTCTTTGCCTCATTTGTATGTGACTGTGTTTGTGCTACTCATTTCTGAAGATTAGGTATGTATTTGGGCTCATTAACAGAGATTAGACAACAGAACTGTTTTATTGAACAGTCAGTAATTTATTTTAAAAAAAACCCTACAAAATTAAATGAAGAATAATCTCTTGGTGAAAACAACATTTTAATTCATCTTCTAGGGAATCACCTTATAATAGCTTACAACAGCTTATAACATATTGACAGAAATAACAGAAGAATAAATCCTCATCATACAAATATATATTTTTATATAACAATGACAGCAGTTTGATTTCTGATGAAAGCATCAATGACACTTGTTTGTGCAATAGAACAGTTCTTGGTTGTCTGACATTAACATTAAATGGAAAAGTTGTCCAGCATATACAAACTCTATCCTTTGTCATCTGTAGAAATTTCAAACCCATTTGACTTACTAAAGTTTAAACTAAATGTGTTATTATATTACTGTATTGGGTTTGTGTGGCAAAGTTTTGGTAGTGGGGGGGCTACAGGGGTGGCTTCTGTGAGAAGCTGCTAGAAGCTTCCCCCGTGTCCGACAGATCCAATACCAGCCGGCTCCAAGACAGACCCGCCGCTGGCCGAGGCCGAGCCCATCAGCGACAGTGGTAGTGCCTCTGGGATAATGTATTTAAGAAGGGAGAAAAAAACCTCCCACCCTGTGCAATTGCGGCGGTAGAGAGGAGTGAGAACATGTGAGAGCAGCAGCCCTGCAGCCCCCCAGGTCAGTGCAGAAGGAGGGCAGGAGATGCTGCAGGCGCCGGAGCAGAGATTCCCCTGCAGCCCCTGGTGATGAAGACCCTGGTGAGGCAGGCTGTCCCCCCCCAGCCC